>CM044009.1:9256781-9856781 GCA_024085815.1 Flaveria linearis
TCTTGTTACACATATGTAATGTTAAATCAATCTAATGAGAATCTCTTCTTTATATGGTTGTTGATTATATAATGTTATATCTACTTATTTTATTAGTTGTTACATGCTTAATATGACCATGTTATATAGGTTTACAGTTGTGAGACACAGTTCTGAATCATTACAGGTTCATGAATGTGTTTGTCTAAACATCTCTTTCAGTCGCCCGACTGGACCATGCGAATGGTCCAATCGCACGGTTGAACTAAGAGACTGAGTCAATCGGACGGTTGAGTCATCAGTCTGACTCAAGCGTACGAATGAATCAGTCGTATTACTCAATCGCACGACTGAGTCAGTCGCAAGACTCAGTCGCACGAATGAGATCTGTAACCTATAAATACCACTTAATTCGTGGAAAAACGTAACACTTCGAATACTAGAAACCCTAATCGCCCCAGAACGTGCTGTTCGACCATTCCAACTTCATAGAGCGTTTCAGATCATTCCGTGTCAATTCATAACGTTATCTAATCGTTAGGATTGATCCTGATTACGTTCTCACTGATTGGATCACCAATCAAATAGGATTCCGCACTATTTGATCTGGTACAACGAAGAATCAGTTAGTACTCCGTACGTGCTAGGTCCTAACAAGTGGTATCAGAGCTTTGGCTCTTGATTCTTCGTTGATTCAATCGTTTTTGTGAAAAAGTCTACGTTTTTACGCAAAAAGATTCATTCTTAGGCTAAAAAATCGAGTCTTTACGTTTGCATGTTCTGAAAAGTCAGTGTTTTTCGAGTTTCAGCCGTCTAGGGTGCAAAGAATTGCGTTCTAGGTCAAAAGTGTTCAAAAATCGCGTTTTCAGCCGACCCAGTCGCACGATTATCTTAATCGTACGACTGAACTCATTCGCCCCGTTCTTTCACACGTTTGAGTCATTCGCCAGTCCATTCGCCCGGTTGAGTCAATCGCAGTGTCAATCGCCCGATTGAGTCAATCGCCCACTCCAGTCGCACATCTGAGTCGTTCGGTCTGTTCAGTCGTCTAAGTCTCTCAGTCGTCTGTTTCAATCGTACGTTTGAGTCAATCGCATATAGCCCATTCGCACAGCAGTTTAATTCTCAAGTTAAATTAATTCAAAGATGGACTCAGAAAATTATGCCATGTCAGCTGGAAAGGATTCACGAATTCAGAATTTGTTGTTACTGGAAAATGAGATAGGGAACCATAACAAGCCACCTAAACTATTGACAATAGAGGACTTTCCACAATGGAGACAACGTTTTGAAATCTATCTTAATGGTGTAGATACTAACTTATGGAACTCTATTGAGGTGGGCTATAAAATACCAGTAGGGGCTGATGGTGTTCCTTTGACTTTGAGTGGACTCTCCGATACACAAAAGGTTGCCTACAATGCAGAGAAGAAGGCTTATGCTATTTTGACTCAGTCCATTCCCAAGCCTATTTTTCATCAGTACTCAGAGCACAAACAAAGTAAAAAACTGATGGAAGTCCTTGAAAAGAGGTATGAAGGAAATTCTAACTTAAAGGCACTGAAAGGCAAAGCTTTGAAGAAGGAGTTTGATAACTTCTCGGCAATTGGGAATGAAAGCTTAGATGAGATAATCGATCGTTTCTACCATCTGATGAGTGAACTTAACACTCATGGAGTTAAGACGTCAATGGAAGACAAGGTTTTAAGCTTGGCAGATGGTCTACCTGCAAAGTGGGATTCGTTCATCTCTACTCTGCGATACAACTCAGTTTTAGAAACCCTGGATATCAATGACTTTATTCTAAAACTGAAAGAGGAGGAAGTGCGACAAAAATACAAGGCTAAGAAGGGTTCTTATGCTCAAGACCCCTCACTCTACAATGTTGCTTCTACTTCCAACCCTACTGCAAAGTCTTCTGGTGCACCTTTGCAAACAGCCTTTGTGTCCAATGCATCTCCAACTTCTGACCAAGGCTCATCATCTGCAAATGAGTCTCTTGGTGCATCTTGTGTTAGTCAAAGTCCTATTGTTACTCAGTCTGCAAAGTTGACAACAGAAAATTTGGGAAAGGTAACAGTGGAGGTTGCTAAAGAGCACATGGATCTATTGGCTGCTGTTGTGCATTCGTATGATGGTTTGGTGGCGGGGAAGATTGGTAATTGCCACCTTGCCGATGAAGATTATGAACAAGTAGATGAGAATGAGCTGGAAAGAATGGACATCATGTGGGCTCTTGCAAGCGCTGTCCGAAGAGCAAAGAAATTTGTGAAGAAAACAGGGCAGAATCTCGTGGCTACTAAAGATACAACTTTTGGTTTTGACAAGTCTAAAGTCACGTGCTTCAATTGTGGAGAGAAGGGCCATTTTAAAAGGGAGTGTTCAAAGCCCAAGAAGACTGGGAATGGGAATCCTTTTTCTTCGTTCAATAGGCAAGATAGAGACAAGAAACCAGCATCCACGGGAAGTGATTCTAAAGCTATGGTAGCACAAGGAGATGAAGGACAAGACTGGTCATTTAGATTCGTGTCTGATGAAGCTAACATAGCATCTGTGGAAGACTTGAACGAAGACTCGGCGAGTGAAGGCGAAAGCTCAGCTGAAGTTGATACTGCTGATTTGGAAGAGACGTTTGATGCTGTTGATGAAATCGTCAAGAATGAATTAATTCAGAATCTGAAGCTCAAGCTACGTCTCAGAATGCTTTCATGGCTGGCACATCGACATCCACACAGGTAAAATCTAAAGATGAACTATTTAATGAACATGTTTGTGTCGAATGTGAGAAATTTAGAGAAAGCATTGATCTAAAGTTTGCTAGGTTATTAGATCACAATGATAACTTAGTAAATGACTAAAACTGTGCTCAGAAGCTAATCGTATATTAAAACAAAATGAGAGCAGTTATAAGGAGAAGTTAGATGCATTGCAAAAGCAACTAAAAGAAACTGAAGTTGTTGTCTTTAACCAAGAAAATGACATTAAATTCTACTTAAAGACCATTGAAGAGACTAAAAAAGAAAAGCGGTCTTACAGGTAGAAAATGAGTCATTGCAACAAAAACTACATAGTCTCGCGAGTTCTTCGCACATTTTGAAAAACTTGGTTAAAGAACGCAACAATGGGGAGGGTTTGGGTTACAAGGTAGTTCCACCACCACATGAATTCCTTTTGAACACAAAACAACGTCCAGTTAATAACAATCAAATTAAGGATCATGTGGTGACAACTCCTTTGGTAGTGATCCGGACACAGCAGTTCAGTCTGCTTCTCAAGATAATCAGAAACCTCAACATCAAGAACGGTCAATGTTGAGAAACGGGTGGAAAAATGTACAAACAACTCTTGGTTCAGAATCAAAGTCAAATATTACTCAAACCAAGATTTCTAAATCCACTCAAGCTAAACCAGTTAAAAGGGATAATGTTCAACCTCAACGACAAATTAATTCAAATGTTAAACAAGTTAAATTTGTTAAAGAGGGTAACTATTCAAAGACTGAGACCAAAAGACCCACTCCTGAGATTTACTCTAAGCCCCACAAGAGATCTCCTAGTCCTGATGAATGGAGATCCTGCTATACTTGTGGTCAGCGAGGTCATATTTCAACCAATTGTCCACGCTATCAGACACCAAGAATTAAAGTTGAGTTAAACGACAAAGTCAAAGTAGATTCAAAATAGCGATCTAAGACACCGGTTAGATCGAAAACACCCATTAGGCATAAAACACCTTCTAAGTCGTTTTCGTCCCCACCACGTGAAAGGCAACACAGACAAGTCACCGACAGGTCTGTGACACCAGCGAGGAAAACTGTTTCTGAATCTAAACCACATGCTCAAACTGTTAATCAGTCTAAAGTTTATCATAAACAATCCTTCACAGAGATGGTTTATGGAAAGCCAAGACATCTGGTGTGTCTGACAGCCAGGACAATCTGAAAGTTGAGATTCCACCTACTGATAAAGGACAGTGGGTTGAATTCATGATGGTTGATTCCTCTGGGAAACCCAAGCCAGTCAAGGCTTGGGTCCCCCTCCTTAACTAATTGTTTTCAATTATGTGCAGGTTGTCCGCTACAGTGCTTTAACAAATACATGGATTATGGATAGCGGAGCTTCCAGGCACATGACGGGAAACAAGTCTCTTCTTTTTAATGTCAAACAAATTAAAGGGGGACATGTTTCTTTTGCTGGGAACAAAGGAGGATACATTACTGCTCAAGGCGAAGTAGGTAATGAGAAGGTAAAGTTTGATAAAGTAAATTTTGTTCAACAACTAGAAAACAATTTACTTTCAGTGTCTCAGATATGTGACAAGGGCTTCAAAGTTATGTTTGACAACCGAAAATGTTACATACTGAAAAAGGAGATGGAAATTCCAGAGAAGCAGGTTTTGATGTCTGCATCCAGGTACAATGATCTATATGTCTTGGATATGTCTAATGCTTCTACCTCTGAATCTACAGCTCAATGTTTCTCTCAAAAGCGACAGAGAAGGACTCCATCTCATGGCATAGGAGGATGGGACACATAAATCAAAGGAAGATGAATCATCTGATTCACAACAACCTTGTTGAGGGAGTTACAGTCAAGAACTTCCAACTTCCTGATTTTTGTGTCTCTTGCAAGAAGGGAAAGCAGACCAGGAAATCTCACAAGACCAAGCACGTCAACACAATTGAGATGCCTCTGGAGTTGCTACACATGGATCTATTTGGTCCTGTAAGCACGAAGAGTATAGCAGGAGACTGGTACTGCTTTGTAGTCACAGATGACTACTCAAGATTCACCTGGGTGATGTTTCTGAAAGCTAAATCAGAAACGTTTGAATCATTCAAGGTGCTCATCACGACTTTAGAGTCACTCTACAAACTGAAGGTAAGGAGAATTCGTTCTGACAATGGCACAGAGTTCAAGAATCAGTGGATGGATGCTTTCTGCAAGGAAAAGGGAATTGTTCATCAGTTCACCTCAGCATACACGCCACAGATGAATGGAGTTGCAGAACGAAAGAATCGAAGCTTAATTGAGACTGCGCGAACCATGTTAGCTGATTCAAAGCTCCCAGTTCAGTTTTGGAATGAGGCAGTTGCAAATGCCTGCTACACACTTAATCGTGTTTTAGTAGTCAAAAGGCATGGCAAGACTTGTTATGAGCTACTTCAGAAGAGAAAGCCAAATTTGGAGTATCTGGAACCATTTGGAGCTCCATGTACATTGCTAAAGAAGACTCAGGATGGCAAGTTCAGCGAAAAGGCCGATCAAGGAATATTCTTAGGATACAGCATCCCAGACAAGCGAGTTTACAATAACTCAACGGGTCAGGTCGAGGTGTGGTGCAACGTTGATGTTCAGAGATACATCACACCTCCTGCTGGAAAAGGTCCATCATCATTCTTCGATTATGATGGCTTTTTCAAATCCTTCAATCTTCCACAGCTTGATTCAGAGGATGACGCTGCTACCCAGATGATGTATGATGTTCTTAACTCACCAAATCTGGATTCAGGCAACATCACACCTACTGCTGGTGCCTCAAGCTCTTCGTCTCCTGCTCATGATGAGAGTGATGATTCATCAGATGATGAAGAAGCTCCTGCTTCTAACACTGAGCAAACAGCTAATCAACACAGTGAATCATCAGCTGCTATACCAGCTGCAGGAAATCCGGATACTGAACCAGTAGTCACCAATATGGATACAGAGGTTGTGGTTCCTACCACACCAGTGACTAGGATCAGTGTGAATCATCCCCCCTCGTCTATCATAGGGGACATTCAATCCGGTGTGCAAACAAGAAATCAGCTGTACTCTGCTGATTATGCTGCAGTCATGGAAAAGGGTTATGTCAATGACGGGGCTTTCTCATGTTTTGTCTCACAAATCGAGCCTAAATACATCTGTGACGCCCTGAAAGATGAGGCCTGGGTGAATGCTATGCAAGAAGAGCTACTCCAGTTCAAGAAACTTGGAGTCTGGACACTAGTTGACAGGCCGAAAGGAGTTAAGGTGATTGGTACCAAATGGGTACTAAAATGCAAGAAGGATGACCAAGGTGTTGTGATCAGAAACAAGGCACGCTTGGTTGTTCAAGGCTTCAGACAAGTCGAAGGCATCGACTACAATGAAGTCTTTGCTCCCGTAGCTAGAATGGAAGCTATTCGTATCTTTCTAGCCTACGCCTCTTACATGAAGATCAAAGTTTATCAACTGGATGTTAAGAGTGCATTCTTGCATGGGGAAATCCGTGAAGAAGTTTATGTCAGTCAACCCGAAGGATTCGAAGATCCTTATCATCGGGACAGAGTCTACAAGTTAGACAAGGCTCTGTATGGGCTACATCAGGCTCCTCGAGCTTGGTATGAAAAGCTCTCCACCACCTGCTGAAGCATGGTTTTCGCAGGGGTGTGATTGACTGTACATTGTTCATCAAAGAAAAGGATGGTGACTTGCTTCTGGTGCAGATCTATGTGGATGATATCATCTTTGGATCTAGAAATGAAGCGTTATGCAAAGATTTCGAATCTGTGATGAAGGCAGAATTTGAAATGAGTGCAATGGGAGAGATGAAGTTCTTCCTGGGATTACAGGTGGATCAAACACCAACTGGCATTTTCTTACATCAGACCAAGTATGTCGGCGACATTCTCAGTCGGTTTGACATGGAAAATACGTCTGCTGCCGGTACCCCTCTCGCCACAAATCATGATGTGGCTCCTGATGAGAATGGGGATTTGGTGGATGCCACTATGTATCGTGGGATGATTGGATCTCTCATGTATCTCACTGCCTCGCGTCCAGATATCATGTATGCAACATGTCTATGTTCTAGATATCAAGCGAAGCCAAAAGTGAATCATCTGATTGGGGTAAAAAGGATTTTCCGTTATCTGAAGGGTACTCCAACACTGGGTTTGTGGTATCCTCATGACGATGACTTCGAGCTTACTGCGTACAGCGATTCAGATTATGGTGGCTGCAAGATGAATTTCAAATCGACGTCAGCAGGGTGTCAGTTCTTTGGAAGACGGTTAGTCACGTGGCAATGCAAGAAGCAGACCTCGGTTGCCTTATCAACCTGTGAAGCTGAATACGTTGCTGCTGCAAGTTGCTGCTCTCAAATCATCTGGATTCAACAGCAAATGCGCGACTACGGTTTGAAATTTTCTAACACTCCTATTTATGTTGATAATTCTGCTGCCATAGCTGTCACTAAAAATCCTGTTCAACACCCAAAAACTAAACACATCGGGATTAAATATCATTTCATACGCGATTGCTATGAAAAACAATTAATCGATGTGATTAAAATTAACACGGATTTTCAGCGCGCTGACCTCTACACCAAACCGTTTGATAAACCAAGATTTTTATATCTCCTAGAGGTCAACGGCGTTAAAAAGAAAAGTGATGTGATTGCTGAAGAAGCAGATTCATAGTCCGACTTGTGTCTTTAGTTTATTTCTTTCTTTCTTTCATTTTTATTTATTTTTTAATTTCCATGTCATATAAAATCCAAAAACACAAAAAGATTTTCTGTTTTAGAATTTTAGGGGGAGATTTATTTCAGTATTCATTTACTTATTAAAAAAAAAAAAAAAAAAAAAAAAAAAAGGGGGGGGAAGATAAGTTAAGCTGAAAAGGCATAGACAAATAGACTGGAAATGCGACTCGATAAAACTGGAAAGTGATAGCACACAGGCACCGAGTTACTTGGAATATCAAATTGTTCTTTCGGTTCTAAACATAAAAATCATAAGTCAGAGAAGTCTAAGTCTAACAAAATGGGAATATGATAGAAGCTTTGACTGGTATTGTAATTACTTGGAGAAAGTAGATCTAGGGTTGTGTAAGTACACAATACGATGTGTCAGTAGATTCAACACAATAGACCATAGACATCATCAGTGAACAGGCTTAAACTAAATTATTCAACCAGTTGTGTGTTCCCATGGTATCCCTGGTCTGCACAATCAATCAATGTCCAATAAGGGGTGAGGAGCAAGCTAAAGCCACAAATGTGAGCAAAGACCTGCAAAACAGAGCAAAAGATGACAAATGTCATTAAAATAATGTATATGCAAATATGCTGCTCTAAGAAGATAAATAGGTATTGCGCCTCTCTGCTGTGCGATGGCACTGACCTGAGGCTAAGCATAACCTATTTGTTCTAAGAATTCATTGTTGTTTGCACCTCTCTGCTGTGCGATGGCACTGACCTGAGGTTCTGCATCTCTTTGACAATTTTAGAACCAAATCTTCTAAGTCCTAGACCGCTCAAAAATCTCCTGAGGATGATTGATTACCATATACCTGTGGAATACACAATACGGTTTGACCTAATTCATCTAATTAATCGCTGATGTGTGTCAAACGTCTGTGTATGGATTTAAGTGGACAAACATACTGACAATCGTCGTGGCTGCATTGCCTGATGTTCAAAATCAATAAGAATTACATATTAGTTCAAACATGATTCCTAGTTAGATATTAGAAGTCTTCGATAAGTGAAAAACTGTGCAATCAAATCATGCAAAATGTAATAAGCACTAAATGTTCCAAGTGATGGTGTATATGCCTGTCTGATTCCACGAGAGTCCATTCCGGATAAAATGTTAATGCTAATAAGCTATACAAGCCTGCCCTATCAAAAATCACAAAAATATGTCTTTCTATTTATAGGTTAAGTTTTTGTTTAGTCTTAGTATAATGTGTCATGTCGGACTGTGTATATTACTATCTGTTAAACATCACTGAAAATGCTTAATGTCTATTTAAACAACTTGTTTCTGAAAGGTTAAAAGGATCACGTCTGAGGTGATCAGGTGGATAAAAGGATCACATCTGAGGTGATCAGGTGGATAAATGGATCACATCTGAGGTGATCGGGTGGTTAAATGGATCATGTCTGAGATGATCAATTAATGCACATAATGTTTTATCAATTGGTAATTAAAAACTAAGTGTTGGTTCATACCTTAAAATTGGCACAAGGATAGACCAATCGTTCGACTGAATCTGATATGACCCAGTCGGCCGAATGGGGTGTACGATTGAATACAATCGTAAGATTGGACCATGCGAATGAACCCAATCGGCCGGTTGAATGTGCCCGACTAGGTCAAACGTGCGAATGAGGTATGCGAATGAAACACATCGAACGATTGGAGGTGACCGACTGATATTGTCGTTTGGATGAACTTCAATCGGCCGAATGGAGATGAACGATTGGGTAGATGGCACGACTGAGACTCAGTCGTCCGACTATCCAAGACGACTAGACTCAGTCGGCCGACTAACCAAGGCGACTAGACTCAGTCGCCCGACTGAGTTTTGCCCTAGTATAAAAACAGACCAAATCATAATCAGTCGTTCACTCTCCCAAATCGCCCTCTCTATTCGCCCGACCTAAGGAACCGCTGTCGAAATTTTCTTTGATTCATATCTGCTTTTGTTTACGTGTTCTAACACTCATTGGTGATTATACAGGTACTACTCCAAGTGTTTCATCGATAACACTGATAAATGATGTCCAAAATCTCTCGAATTCAGACCAAACAGTAACCGAACGCATAATGAACAAATAGGCTGTCCAAACTAGCTTAAACGTTCGAATAGAAGTTAGAACATGATTTATCGGTAGTTTCCGAGTGTAATGAGCAAAATTTCGACTTTAACTTCAAGTATAGCTCAAAACACGAATTTGAATGGACAAACTGTCGAGTATGCGACTGGACACACTGATGAACTCCAATCGCCCGACTGAGAAGACGATTAGTCTCAGTCGCCCGACTGAGATGAACGAATGAATTAAACGCACGACTATGCTCATTCGCTTGACTTAGTCGCCCGTATGAATAAATTCACCTTTCAAGACTCATTCGTTCCACTCAGTCGCACGGCTATGTTCATTCGGTTGCTCAGTCGCCCGACTAACCAAAGTGGGAAACTCATTGATTTTGTTTACTCTCTTCTACGTGTACTAACGTAAACTTACATTGTGTTACAGATGGCGAGTCGATGGGTTATGAGCACGAAGCACAACATTTGTGCTCATTTGGACTTGACCTCTAGGAATGCCGCTGACTTTTCTGGCATTATCACATTTCTGAGAAGATCGAGGATATACAGAGCCATCTCAGCACAGTGTACACCATACAGGTCGATGCAGCAGTCGTTTTGGGAACACGCTGTGGTAGACAGATCCAGGGAGCCCTATACTATTAGAAGCACCGTTCTTGGGCAAGCTATAGAGATAACAGAGGAGGACTTAAGGACAGTCCTAGAACTAGGAAATGATGGTGACTGTCCTGTTCGTTTACATCCGATGGCAGTCAGAGGGTGCTTCCTGAGGGCTAAGTATACTGGGGACATAAACTCAGGGATGCTCAACAAGAGCAATCTTTGCCCCCAGTTCAAATACTTAGCCCATGTCTTGCTAAGGTGTATTGCCTCACGAAAAGGAGGCTTCGACGAGCTCTCTGAGCAAATGCAGAATGCCTACGTTGCATTAGTACTGAACCACCCGTTCAGCTTCTCCAGAATGATCTTCACTTACTTAGTGGAGAACATAGAAGTTAAGGGAAGAGAAGGCTTCTGCATGTATCCTCGCTTCCTGCAAATGATCTTTGACCAAAAGCTACCTATGTTGCCGAAGCAGAAGGAGGATGCAGTTGTGCTAGAGGTGATGGATGACACCACCTTAGGCAGAATGAAGGTTTACCGGGGAAAGCAGGTCAAGCCCCCGGTAAGACGTTTGTTTGGGCATCTGGCCCGTGAAGACTATGTGGCGCCAGCTAGGAGAAAGTGGCGTCACGAAGATAGTGACTCTGATGTAGAGCATGTGGCTCTACCCTCCGATGACTCCGATGATGATGACCAAGGATCTGGTCAGGGTGGAGATGGTCAAGGAAGACCTGAGACAGCTCCAATCCACCCTGACTTCATGCAGGAGGAGGAGGACTCAGACGAGGCACCACTAACCCGGACAGTGGGTAGTCGGGTAGTGGCAACCGAGGAAGGTCTGCGGGCGGTTGGTGGTCGCCCAGGAGAGACTGGGAGCTCTATTGCTGACCCATCATATAACCCAGTCTCTCCCAGCAGCCAAGGGGGAGCCTCCGGGTCAAGAGGGACTCGGAGGAAACACATGGCTCGTCCTCATGGGATGAAAGCCAAACGCAGGAGGATCACTCTTGTTTCTACCTCCCCTGCAACTATCACTTCCACAACACCTACTCAAACCACCCAAACCACTCATACCTCTCAATCCACCATATCCCAAACACCCCAAACCACCACCACCTCTATACCTCCACGTAATACTCCCACATCCACCACCACCACTGTACCACCATTTACAGCCTTTACCTCTAACCCCATATTCACCACAACCACCACCACCACCACTCAACAAACAGGCCCTCACAGTTCCCATCCAGTCCATTCATCCCACCAGTTTCTGTTGTAGAACAGCTTGCTGCCCTAAACAGCATGGTGGTTAAGCTGATGGCGTCTGATGCGGAGAAAACGGCTCAGTTACAGCAGCTGAGAGAGTTAAGTTCCTCTCAAACTGCTGAGATTCATCAGCTACGCGAGCAGATTTCTTCCCAAGCCCAGGTGATCACCTCACAGACAGATCAGATCACTGGGTTACTTCAACATGAGGCAGAGACAGATGCTAAGTTGGGAAGCTTGAGGCGGCTCATAAGACTCTGTGCTAAAACTGAAAGGTACTCAAAGTGAGCCCCTCAAGATTGGAGAAGGTGATGGTGATGATAATGATGATGATAGTGAGGATGAGGAAGACGATGATGAAGATGATGAGGATGATGACGATGATGATGGTAGTGATGAAAGCAATGGTGGTGAGGAAAGTAATGATGATGATGAGAAGAAAGAAGATGGTGAAAGTAAAGGAGGAGAAACTTCCGGAGATAGAAGCGAAAGTGCAGCAGGCGAAAGGCGCTCTAAAAAGCGACATGATCAAGGCCCCTCTTTGTCTACTCCAACTGAAGATCCACCGGAGATACAAGGCAAAGTTCAAGACTAGACGTTTATTTATTTTGCTGAAACTTTGTACTTGAAATTATGTATTCTAGTCTGTTATATATAAAATTTTGTGGATATAAATCATCTTTGGTTATGTGATCAATGTATACTTACTTGCAATATATTTGATTTTGTAACAGGATCAACCACACAAGTCGATGAGCATGATGTTATGCCCCTTCGTCAGATTGAGACCAAGTTGACTATGATTCTTGATCTTCAAGGGATAGTGCAACGGTCTGTGGGTTACTCAGCTGAAGAAGGGGAAATCATTCATGACTTGACAGATGAACAGATTGCAGAACTGTTCAGTCTGAATCCGGATGAGTTGGTAAAAGATGCTCCCGCAGTCGATGTAGTCAGCGATGAAGAACTTCAAGATGTCGACGAGGTGGAGATTGAGGACGTAACGGCTGATCATTATCCCCAATACACTAACGCCGAAGGCGAAGTGCTTCCAGATGTGGGGGAAACCTTTGACAGCATATATTTGATAAAGTGGAAGAGATGACAGCAGCTAAGGCAGCTGCAGAAGAGATTCCTCAGGCAGATGAAGCTGATCGTGCAACCAAGAAGGAGGAATGGATTGCCTGCCTTGAGAAATGAAGAAACAGCGTGGGCCTCCAAAGTCAAATGCCTACACCAAGCTTTACAAGATTAAAAAACATCAGAAGGTGTCAGGAAAGATTATCAGCTGGGCATACTTTGATGATCTCAAAGCATATGCAGTGAAGAGAGAGAAGGGAATCGAATATTTCAGATTTCCTCATGATTTGAAAACTCTCCCAGGGTTTGAGCTTAATCGTCTAGCCAACTTGAACCTCCTATATGCTGTTCCAGGAAAGATATCAGGATGGTTTGAGCAGGCACTAAAGAAAGAGTATCATACTAGGTGGGTCAACTTTAAACCTCAACAGCCAAGAAGGTTATTTCATAGGACTGAGGTTGACCCCACCTCAGGAAGACCAAAAGTGGTCTTGAGATGGCATCCTCCGCGCACGATGTCGCGTATTCCATTGAGAGAGATGCCTCAGGATTTTGCACCCCATTTCAAATGGTGGTATTATGACTGGCGAACTGGTGAAGCCGTCATAGTTTTGGAGAAAGAAGGAACGGTCGAGACGATAAGAGTGTTTGATCCGATGTGGCTAACCAACTTGTCTGAGTCTGATGTCTATATCTTATTCAAGTGGCCACTGTTCTTTGATACACAGGATATTGTGCAAGCACTGCAATTCCAACATGTTATACGTATCTGCTTCGCATTAAATATTCATTCTGGGATCTCAAGAGAGGAAAGGGTGAAACGATATGAAGAGTTCAAGAAAGAAGTAAAAGTCTAGATAGAACTAGGTCCAAGGGGGAGTTTGTTGGTACACATGTCCCCAGTTCTAGTCTAGTGAGCTGAAATGTAATAAACTTCTATCTTGTTACACATATGTAATGTTAAATCAATCTAATGAGAATCTCTTCTTTATATGGTTGTTGATTATATAATGTTATATCTACTTATTTTATTAGTTGTTACATGCTTAATATGACCATGTTATATAGGTTTACAGTTGTGAGACACGGTTCTGAATCATTACAGGTTCATGAATGTGTTAGTCGCCCGACTGGACCATGCGAATGGTCCAATCGCACGGTTGAACTAAGAGACTGAGTCAATCGGACGGTTGAGTCATCAGTCTGACTCAAGCGTACGAATGAATCAGTCGTATTACTCAATCGCACGACTGAGTCAGTCGCAAGACTCAGTCGCACGAATGAGATCTGTAACCTATAAATACCACTTAATTCGTGGAAAAACGTAACACTTCGAATACTAGAAACCCTAATCGCCCCAGAACGTGCTGTTCGACCATTCCAACTTCATAGAGCGTTTCAGATCATTCCGTGTCAATTCATAACGTTATCTAATCGTTAGGATTGATCCTGATTACGTTCTCACTGATTGGATCGCCAATCAAATAGGATTCCGCACTATTTGATCTGGTACAACGAAGAATCAGTTAGTACTCCGTACGTGCTAGGTCCTAACAACTTGATAATTAATGAAATACTTTTGAATAATTATTGTGTTCGTATTTACTGTGTCCGTGTGTTTGTGTACTTCGAAAATCATTAACACAATTAAACAGCAATTAATGATAATTCCGCAATCATTAATTTGATTTTATTTTAATACTGATAATTCTTGAATTGAGATCCTTGGATTCACGGGTGGTATCAGAGCCAAGTGCTCATTGATTTAGATCAATTGATCTATCAGTATTAAAATTGTTTAATTGTCTTTTAAACAATTAATTTTGCGACTTCTCATTCAGCAAGCATTATCTCATTAGTTGATAGATTTAGATCTATATTCAAATCAATTGAATACTAGATGTGAGTCTGTGATAGATTTGTCTACTTTAACATTCAAGGTTTGATTTATAACTTTTAATTAAACATGAGTACCTTTGGTGGATCATATCAACCATTGAAGTTGGAAATAAAAGCTGATTTCAAGTCCTGGAAAATCAATTTCAGGAATCATGTGAACTACACTGATTCTGACTTGTGGGAGTCCATCACTGAAGGTCCTTACATTCCACCACTCTTGGGCCGGATTATAATGACAAGAATCAGCCATCAGCACAAAAGACTTGTCACCTGATGATGTCAAAAAGGTTAAAGTCGATATTAAAGCATACAGTTTGCTTAGTATGGCTTTGGCGGAAGAGATATTGATCAGATGTGAGAATTACAAAACAGCAAACTCCTTGTGGAAGATACTTCATACTCTTTGTGAAGGAGGATGAGATCAGAAGCATCAGGAAAGACACCCTCAAAACACAATATGAAACCTTTCATCATATTAAGGGTGAATCAATTCCTCAATAACTCCATAGATTCATTCAACTCGTTACTGGGATGAACATCTTGGAGTTGAAGTACACTACTGAGGAACTTAACAAGAAGATGCTCCATACTTTTCCTGAAAGTTGGAAGCAGACTGTGTCCATGTTCAAGAACACCATAGATCTTAAGACAACTGGTCTACACACACTAGTTGCTAAAGTAGAAGCTCTTAAAATGGATGAACAATCAAGAAACAAGAGTGTGAGAACTCATGTCTCACCTTATCACTTCAAAGAAACCAAAAATGCTGGAAGTGCATTTATCTCAAATAATGATGGTGATAACTCTTGTACTCTGAGTGATGATGAAGAGGAAGTCAGTTTCTATGCCTCTAAACCCTCTAAGAAATCAACTCAAAGTAAGAATCAAAAGGAAAAAGGAAGATCTGCTGAGAAAAGAGATACAACTACAGCAACTGTAAAATCTTCTCAACAAAACAATCAGTCAGAACCAATCACTGTGATATTGGATTCTAAAGAACAAAAAGCAGCCTTTGCAGCTTTAGTTCTAGCTTTCAAGCATACCTGGGAAGCTCACTAACATCAGCAAACATTTGCCAACAAGACTTGGAAGAACTACATCCTGATGTAGTGGAAGAGATGGATCTACAATGGCAGATGGCAATGATTGCTTACAGAGCTAAGCAATATCTAAGGAGAAACAAGAATCTGGCCACAGCAAGCGAAACATCTAAAATTGGTGTGGATAAGTCCAAGGTCAGATGCTTCAAGTGCAATCTCTATGGACACTTTTCTAGAGAATGCAATCAACAATCATCTCAGCAGCATCAGCAGCAGCAACATCAGCATCAGCATCAGCAGCACCAGCAGTATCAGCATCAGCAATCAACCTCTCAAAAATCTCTACTCAGACAACCTTAGTTGACTAATACATCCCCACCAGACACAAATGAATCAGCAGGACCGAGCAATTCAAAGGAGTCAAGACTGATCATACTTCAAGATGGAACATGTGACTGGAGTATGTATGAGAAGGAAGTCTTGGAAGAGAATCAAGCATTAATGGCTCATATGGAAAACAAAGTTCCTCCAATGGCCAGAGAGGTAAGAGAAAGGTTATGTTCATCATCATGTGTTGAGGAAGTTGAACGTTATAGAGTGCATGCTCAACAGTTGGCTGACAAAGTAAAAGAAACAATGATTTTAAATGAATCCCATTTAAGAGAACATAAATTATATCAAACCAAAATTAGTTCTTTGCAAAAGGATTTAGAAAAATATTTTTCTGAAAATTACAGCCTTAAAGCCCAAGTTGAGCATCTGACCACTTCCTTAACCAAATCCATGACTGATCATGCATCAACTGAAGTGAAACTTCAGAAGTTTCAACTATCATCTCAGCAATATGAGAAGTTGTTAAACTCTCATATTGAATCAAAAAATAGGTATGGGTTGGGTTTAATGCTGTTGCACCACCTATAAATTATAATTACACAACTCTACCTGAAACAATGACAAACACATTGTCAAACCATTTTGTGCCAAGCACCAAAATTGACATAAAAACAAGTCAAATAAACATTAAAAATGAAGCTGAGATGAGTGAAACTGAATCTTCTGAATCAGAATCACTAAAACATAATGACTCAGATTTTGATTATGATAAATGTGATGACTTGGATGATTCTGATTAACATGACATTGATCAACTGAACATTGGTAAGAATGTTCAAGTTGAAACTGGTCTTCCAAAAGTTCTTGAAGAATCAAAGCTGTAGTATCCTCCAAAGCAACAAAACATGTTGAAGACTATCTGCAAGAGGATTGCTGAACTGAATGAAGGACTTCAAGAACTGAACCTTCACAAAAGTTCATCTAAGGAAGATGATGACTGCGGAACCAGTAAGGAGGTACCTTTACCCTATTCAGATAAAGGTAAGAAGCAACAAACTTCAACCAAGAACAAGAAAAGCTCAAATGTTAAAGATCTGCGGAAGTCAAAATCTGATGAGTCCGTAGAACATCTGCGGAAGGCAAAATCAACCAAGTCCGTAGAACATCTGCGGAAGGGAAAAACTACTGAATCTATAGAGAAGCCGCGGAAGAGTAAAGCCAAATCTTCGGATGAGGTCAAAAGGACTGCCAACAAACAACAAAAAGCAGTCAAAGGTAAACAAGAATCAGCTGATGATGCTCCTAGCAAAAGCAAGAAGAAATCAAGTGATCCATCAGGAAAGGAGTTGAAGCCCAACAAGCTGAACAAGAAAAAGAAGTCTGAATCTGAAGACACTTCGGAAGATAAATATTGCAAATGGTGTGATATGAAGAATGATAATACAGATGACTGCTACTTCAGCAGCTACTGTTTCATATGTAATATGAACAATCATATGACTTCTGATTGCTACTTTAACAAACATTGTGCAATTTGCAACAAAAATAATCATTCAACTCAGGAATGTTATTTCAACAAGAAGAACAAGAAAAAGAGCGCAAAGAAGTCACTTGATGAATCATCTGAATCAGATTCTCAATCTTCAGAAAGTGACAAAGAATCAAAGCTGAAGAAAGAACAACAAAAATCAAAGCAATAATCCTCTGCTGCAGATAAGCCTTTGAAGAAGAAAGCACCAATTCAGTCTAAAACACCTCACAAAAAGGTGGATCTGTCAGATAAGAAGACTGAAGTGACTGATGATTTCTTTGATAATTTTGAAAAAGGAACTCCTGTACCTCAATCAAAATTGAAAGATGAAGTAACTTTCAGAAATTCAGGGGCATCCTCAAAATCAAAATATCAACCAAAACAAGATAAGTTGAAGAAAGAATCAGATAAGCAAGAAGACATCCAAAATTCTGAATCATCTTCAACAGAATCATCCTCACCGCCATCAAATAAAAAAGAATCAATTAATACTGAAACTTCAAGATTAATTCATGAAGGAGTAACTATTGTAAACACATCTGGCAAACCCAAGACAATTAAAGCTTGGGTTGTCAATTCTAATTGATTTCTTTTTCTGTGCAGGAACAATCATGGAGAGCTGACAACAAGTGGTATGTTGACAGTGGTTGTTCCAGACATATGACAGGAAACTGTTCTCTTCTCCATGACTTCAAACTTAAACATGCCTCTTATGTGGCATTTGGTGGGGATAAGAAGGGAGGTAAAATAGTAGGTAAAGGAATGGTAACAAATGGTGTGTTAACATTTGAAAAGTGAATTACTGTGAAAATTTGCAGTACAATTTACTTAGTGTATCTCAAATTTGTGATCAAAATTACACAACACTATTTGATAACACTACTTGTTACATTCTTAAGCCAGGTTTTGCAGTTCCAGCAGACTGGATCCTTCTTAAAGCATCATGAAAAGGAAACACATATGTTTTGGATATGAACAACACATCACTCACAAGCCATGAGACATGCCTGCTATCTAAGTCTTCAGAAGATGAATCATAATTGTGGCATAGAAGGCTTGTTCATTCCAATATGAAAAACATGAATAAATTGGTGAAAAATGACTTGGTCATTGGATTACCAAAGAAAGAATTTCATTGTTCAAATCATTGTTCTTCATGTTACAAAGAAAAACAACATAGAGTGTCTCATAAATCCAAATCAATCAATACTAACACTACACCTCTCAAATTACTTCACATGGACCTCTTTGGTCCAACCAATGTGATGAGCATTGGAAAAAGGCAATATTGCTTGGTGATAGTAGATGATTTCACTAGATTCACTTGGGTCTTTTTCTTAAAGCAAAAGAGTGAAACATCTGAAACATTAATGGACTTTGTGATCAAGATTGAGAATCAACTTGATTTAAAATTTAAAATTTTCAGGAGTGATAATGGGACTGAATTTGTTAATACTGATCTGGATTCTTTTTGCAAGAATAAAGGCATAGCAAGGCAATTCAGTGCACCAAGAAATCCACAACAAAATGGAGTGGCTGAAAGAAGAAATAGAACTCTCAAAGAAGCAGCCAGAACAATGCTAGCTGACTCTCAGTTGCCTATCACATTTGGGTAGAAGCTGTGAATACAACATGCAATGTTCAAAATAGGACTTTAATTGTCAAAGAACATAATAAAACTTCTTATGAGCTCTTATTTAAAAGGAAACCTTTTATAGGATATCTTAGAGCTTTTGGGTGTCATGTGTCTTTGTTAAATACTAAAGAACAATTGGGAAAATTTTCTGAAAATGCCTATGATGGTTTCTTTATTGGATTTTCATCCACATCTAAATCATATAGGGTTTACACTCAAGAACATAACATTGTTGAAGAGACTCCTAATGTTTCTTTTGATGAATCCATGTTTACAACAACTGTAAAAGGATCATCTTGGTTATTTGATGTAGATGCATTAACAGAATCATTTAACTCTGGATATTTGATCAATGCAGGTTCTGCTGCTACATGCTATCCATTTGTTCCTTCAAGTTTGAATGAAATGCCACTGACAGCTGATCCACCAAGGGCACAACCTTCAACTGCACCACAGCAAGAATCAAGTCAGCAGCATGAAGATACTTCTGGAGAAGCAAATCCTTCATCCGCAGCTCATGTAAATACATCCGCAGATGCTCCATCATCCGTAGATGTAAATACTATTTCAACCGCTGATCCTAGGGATGGAGAGGAGGTGTTGAATCAACAGAACTTGCCAGCTGACCAACATTGTTCATCCGTAGATGGTGCTGTAACACCTACGGAAGAACAAAATGCCTTCGTAGATGTTGCTGTCACTCCTACGGAAGAACAAATGCTTCCGTAGAACTTCCTGTGGAAGAAGACCATATAGCAACTGAAGCTCAAGCTGATCCTACTGAACATGAACCATTTGATTACTTCATAGATTCAACATCACAGCTGAATCCATCTGCTTCAATGGATTTCTCAAACTTAGAGTTAACAATCCCAATGATGCTATTTCAACAAGAAGAATTCACAAGTCTCATCCATCAGATAATATCATCGGAGACCTGAATGCAAGAACTACAAGAAGCAAAGGGGGAGTGGCAAACATTTGCTTGTTCACCTGCTTCTTGTCTCAGACTGTTCCTGCAAACATTACAGCTGCTCTAAAGAACAATAGCTGGATTGAGGCTATGCAAGAAGAACTACAACAATTCAGAAAACAAAAGGTGTGGAACCTTGTAGACTTGCCTCAAGGTCAGCATCCAATTGGAACAAGGTGGCTTTTCAAAAACAAGTTGGATGATAGGGGTATAATCATGAGAAACAAAGCTAGACTTATTGCTCAAGGATATACTCAAGAAGAAGGGATAGACTATGATGAAGTTTTTGCTCCAGTTGCAAGAATTGAAGCTATCAGGGTCTTTATAGCTTATGCTTCATTCAAGAAGTTCACAGTGTATCAAATGGATGTGAAGTGTGCTTTCCTTTATGGTAAAATTGATGAAGAAGTATATGTGGCTCAACCCCCTGAATTTGAGGATCCTGACTATCCACATAGAGTATACAAGCTAGACAAAGCTTTGTATGGTCTTCATCAGGCACCAAGGAAGTGGTATGACACATTATCCTCCTTCTTGATGAAGAATGGCTACAAAAGAGGGACCATTGATCAGACACTCTTCCTCAAACAAGAACATCAAGATCTTTTGGTGGTTCAAATATATGTAGATGACATAATATTTGGATCAACCAACAAGAAACTGTGTCAAAGCTTTGAAGGGTTAATGAAATCTGAATTCCAGATGAGCTCCATGGGAGAATTGACGTTCTTCCTTGGCTTACAAGTTCATCAGAAAACAGATGGCATTTTCATCAATCAAGAAAAGTACATTCATCAAATTCTGAAGAAGTACAATCTTGCTGATACAACTTCATGCAAGACACCTACCTCAACAATAGACAAGATTGTGCCTGACCCTGCTGGAAAATCAGTAGATCAGAGATTGTATAGATCAATGATCGGATCCTTAATGTTTTTAACTGCCAGTAGGCCTGACATAATGTTTGCTATGTGTGTATGTGCCAGGTACCAATCAGATCCAAAGGAGTCTCATCTGAATGCTGTAAAGAGAATATTCAGATATCTGAAAGGAAAACCAGCTCTAGGACTGTGGTATCCAAAAGATGGAGATTTTAGTCTTTTCTTATATTCAGGTAGCGACTATGTAGGGTGCAACAACAACAGAAAATCCACAACTGGTGGATGTCAATTTTTGGGACCAAGGCTTATTTCATGGCAGTGCAAAAAGCAAACCAATGTATCTGTGTCCACAGCTGAAGCTGAGTACATAGCTGCTTCAGCTGGTTGCTCTCAAGTTCTTTGGTTGCAAAAGCAATTACTTGATTATGGTTACAATTTCCTTCAAACACCAATTCACATTGACAATTCAACTGCTATTTTTATCACTGCTAACCCAGTTTAACATAGTACAACAAAACATATTGAAATCAAATACCATTTTCTGAGAGACTGCTCAGAAAAGGGTTTAATCAAGTTAATCAAAGTGGACACAACAAATCAGCACACTAAAACCTTTAATTCTGTTAGATTTAATTTTCTGATAGAATCTTTGGGGATGATTAACTTAGACTAAATCATCAAAAGCATATGACTGTCCTTGTGTAGAGTAATCGTTGGAGATGAGTTAAGTGTCTGATAGAATGTTTAGGCATGTCATATGTGTGGAAAATGATAGTTCACTATGCTTCGCTTTCTTTAACTAAAACTCTAACTGAATTGTATCATTTTGATATGTGAGTAGGTTCATCTTGAGTGAAAACTACACTAAGAGCATACCAAACTAAATGATGCAAATAACTGTCTGTGGGAACTCCATTTTGAGGATCAGGAAAGTAAGTCATCTCCTGATGTAATCAAATCACTTACCAAAGCACACTATGTAAAATACTTTATAATCTTCTATCTTTGCAAATTCATATTCCCTCTGTTTTGTGTGAACTAAGACCTGGGAATATGATTAAGAATGTGATCTACATTCTCCCTTTGTTTTGTGTAAACAAAGACCTGGGTTAAGTACACCTCTGTTTTACGTAAGTAAAGACCTGGTGACTTTATGAGGATCACATCTCAGCTTTCAAAAGAATCACTTGTGATCAACTATAACATTAATTTAAAGAGCTTCAACATCAAAGCATTAATAAGACTGTAATATGTCTCAAGAAAGAACTTATAACTTAATGTACATAGTCAATAAGTGTGAAAAAGTGGTGATTTGTCTCACCTACGGAGGACAAACTCTACTGAGAATTGAATGTGGAGCACATGACAGTTTCTGATTAACAAACTTCAAAACATGATAAACATCATGCCTAGTTGATACAGTACACATGTGTGAATTTAAGTGGATCTGTATACTTACAATCAGGTGTGCAATAGATCAGCTATTATTCAAATAATCAACATCAGCAGAAGCCTAGAGTCATAGTATGATCCCTCTATATATATGCATGCATGTAATCATTTAAGTCATTTGTTTAATTTGTCCTCTTAACTGATTACCTCTCGTTTAGACTGTCATATGCCTTTCATGCCTATTTCTAACATAAATTTATGATGAATGCAACAGTTTAACACTAATCACAAATTTAGGGGGAGTAGTTCATGCATGAAAATCAATAAAAAGTTGTTAATTCACTTTGAAGGAATTGGAACTTGAGCGCTAACTTGAATGCAGGATACAGAACACTTGCTTTCTTGTTACGTAATTGCCATGCAAACAACGTCAACAATGTCCAATATCAACACATGATTCTACTTACTTAGTAGATATCATACATTTAAAGTTTTAACAAAACTTTAATTTCCGCAGAAGTTTCAGTAATATTTCTCATCCGTAGAAGTAACAGTGAAATTTCTGCATCCGCAGAAGCTTCAGTAATATTTCTCATCCGCATAAGTAACAGTGAAATTTCTGCTTCAGCAGAAGTAACAGTAACAGTGTAACTGCATAATCGTAGGATTGTTAAACTACGGACGTGCTAGTAACAAGAGGTATTGCATTTGAGCTAAGGCATCCGTAGATGTTAAGACATCCGCAGATGTTAAGGTTCCGCAGATGTTCTGCGGAAGAAGTGATGCATCCAGAATAAACTTGGTATACGGAAAAAGATAAATGGGAAGTGGGCCCGACATATATAATTAATAAAAGAAATTAATGTGTCCGCTTATAAATAAGGTTTTTGACTCTAAGAATTCATTAATCACTTTTTCAGAGCACTTTTCAGTTTTCTAACTTAGAAAAGCGCACACTTCCCCCCTTATTCAAACTTTCAAAAATCCGTTCCAAGAAAGCATAAACATCATTATTCAGTAATCGATTATCATTGTCACGAAGGTAAATCATGTTCTAATGTTCAGTACGGAACTGGTTAATCCTTGATTGTCATTAAAACGATTCGAATTCATGTGAGTTACACGAATGCTAAACCGATTTTCGTTTCTATTTACAGATGGCAAACAGATTCGCGAAGGAGCATAATGTGTGCGCATTCTTGAATGCTGATGATCCTGCTGCTGAAGGATGTCAAGATATCATCAGATATCTTTGACGGACCAGGCTCTTCTATGCCTTGACGGTAGAGCCTGTGATTCATCAAGCACACATCATCGATTTCTGGAACTCGGCTCGAGTAGAACTCAGAAGGAGACGATGAAGTGATTGTTGCTGAGATCCTTACTAAAAGAATATGGATAAATGAATGCACAATCAGAAGATCTCTTGAGTTGAGTGATCGAGAAGTAGGGCACCCGGATGTATTTGAGAATGAATACATTGAGAAGGTGTTCAACCTGATGGGGTATGATGGAGATTTTGAGAAAGGCGAGATCAAGGAGGGAAGGCTATGCAAGCCCTATCGGTTCCAATGCCACACTTATCTAAAGTTCATCTCTAACAGAAAGGCAGGACTAGATAGGTTCTCTAGACACATCTCATCAGGAATCATAGGGATATTTGAGGGAAGAACATATAACTACTCTAAGTACATTTTCAACTGCCTGTGTGATCAAGTGAAACTTCAAAGGAGTGATAAAATGTTTATGTTCCCAAGGTTCCAGCAACTGGTGATCAATGCTGAACTCCCAAGGATTTCAAGAGTAGGAGAGGTCTTTGTACAAGCCCACTTGGGAAAATCTGTTCTAAACAAAATTAGTGGCAAATATCAGGGTGAAGACATGCCCATGTTTGCTCATGTTGTGGATGCTCAGGCTGACATACCATAAGAACTGATTTGGATAGATGAAGAAGCAGAGACATCTGCTGTATCTGAACAAGCTTCACACTCACCCAGCCAAACACCCCCTCACCAACCACAATCACCAGCCAGCATAAACACCCAACCCATTTCACCCATTCATCAGCATGTTTCTCCACAACAAATATCATCATCATCCACCAACAACACCCAACCCATTTCACCCATTCATCACCATGTTTCCCCACAACATATATCATCATCATCCACCAACAACACCCAGCCTATCTCACCAGTGCAATAAGAATCACAATCTCCTTCTCATCCATCCTCACGTAACACACAACAACTTTCTCCAATCCAAATCGAATCTCCTCTTCATCCACTCCCTGATACACCAAAACAACCATCTCCTGAAAATGCAAACACTAAACCTATAGACATAACTGAGTCTCTAAACTCTATTAACACAGGGGAGACTAAGTTGATGTCTCAAGCTAGCACCGTTCCTGTTTCAGCTACACATTCTGAGGATCAAGCTATGTCTGATCACACTGCATCAGTGTCGCCAATTGAAAATCAGCCACATGTGAATTTGCAACAGCTTGAACATCAGGAAGAACAAGAGATTGAGGTGGATGTGATTGCCTATCATGAGGATGATCTGAGTGATAATGACATCCCTGTCAGCAAAAGCTATGTGGTTGCTGAGTACAACAAGTTGGTACTCAAATCAAATAAGCGAAAACAAAGAATAAAAGAGCTGAAAGGAATCATTAAAGAGAAGGATGAAGAGTTGGTGAAGTACGAAGCCAGATTGAAAAGGCTTAGACTGGATGCAGAAAGCAATAATGAAGTGATAGATGCTCTACTCAAACATGAACAAGAACTGTAAGAAGCTGTGAAGTACGAGAAAAATGAAAAGGAACAGCTGACTTCTAGAGTAGAGCGTATGACTGATGAAGTATCCACAAAGGATAAGCTGATCAATGAAAAAGATGAACAACTTAATCAGCTGAAAATGAACTGAGTGATTTGGAATTGAGGGATGCCCCAAGTATTGAACAATCAAAACAATCTGCTGAAGCTTCAAAGAAACTGATTATGTATTTTGACGGAAGAGACAATACTTGGGTTCTATCAAGAAGAAAAATGAAGATGAAGGTTCCCCTAAAAAGCAAAAGCCCACATCTCCTGAACATACACCTTCAGCAGATTTATCTATTGTGAAGGTATCATCCGGTGATGATGGTGAAAGTGATGAAGAGTTGAATGAGCTAACAAAGATGGAGTCACCAACTGAACAAAAAGAATCCAAGGCCGGTGACCTTCTAACAACTGAAGATATTATGGAAGAGAGGCCTGAATCAACTATGTTCATGACCCTCATAAACTATGGTTTCCCATATGACATGGTTGAGAGGATGAACTTGACTTAAATGAAGAATCTTCTGAAGAGTTTGAGCTTGCAAGATTCATTCTGCCAAACTGTGATTATGAAGCTTTCACCATCTATCAATCAGTTGAGAAGATCAAGAAAGGTTTGGGCTATTGTGACACAGTAAAACTGAGCAAGTACAATATGACCTGCTGGTTACAAGGGCACAACTACAAACCACATAAGCTGAAAGGCAGAACAACTGGAGAACTGAGGAGAACCAAAAGATTGAGATTTTAGTCTTTCTCATATTCAGATAGCGACTATGGAGGGTGCAATAACAACAGAAAATCCACAACTGGTGGATGTCAATTTTTGGGACCAAGGCTTGTTTTATGGCAGTGCAAAAAGCAAACTAATGTATCTGTGTCCACAGCTGAAGCTGAGTACATAGCTGCTTCAGCTGGTTGCTCTCAAGTTCTTTGGTTGTAAAACCAATTACTTGATTATGGTTACAATTTCCTTCAAACACCAATTCACATTGACAATTCAGCTGCTATGTTTATCACTGCTAACCCAGTTTAACATAGTAAAACAAAACATATTAAAATCAAATACCATTTTCTGAGAGACTGCTCAGAAAAGGGTTTAATCAAGTTAATCAAAGTGGACACAACAAATCAGCTTACTGATTTGTTCACTAAAGCCTTTAATTCTGTTAAATTTAATTTTCTGATAGAATCTTTGGGGATGATTAACTTAGACTAAATCATCAAAAGCATATGACTGTCCTTGTGTAGAGTAATCGTTGGAGATGAGTTAAGTGTCTGATAGAATGTTTGGGCATGTCATATGTATGGAAAATGATAGTACACTATGCTTGGCTTTCTTTAACTAAAACTCTAACTGAATTGTATCATTTTGATATGTGAGTAGGTTCATCTTGAGTGGAAACTACACTAAGAGCATGACAAACTAAATGATGCAAATAACTGTCTGTGGGAACTCCATTTTGAGGATCAGGAAAGTAAGTCATCTCCTGATGTGATCAAATCACTTACCAAAGCATACTATGTAAAATACTTTATAATCTTCTATCTTTGCAAATTCATATTCCATCTGTTTTGTGTGAACAAAGACCTGGGAATATGATTAAAATTGTGACCTACATTCTCCCTTTGTTTTGTGTAAACAAAGACCTGGGTTAAGTACACCTCTATTTTACGTAAGTAAAGACCTGGTGACTTTATGGGGATCACATCTCAGCTTTCAAAAGAATCACTTGTGATCAACTGTAACATTAATTTAAAGAGCTTCAACATCAAAGCATTAATAAGACTGTAATATGTCTCAAGAAAGAACTTATAACTTAATGTACATAGTCAATAAGTGTGAAAAAGTGGTGATTTGTCTCACCTACGGAGGACAACCTCTATTGAGAATTGAATGTGGAGCACATGACAGTTTCTGATTAACAAATTTCAAAACATGATAAACAACATGCCTAGTTGATACAGTTCTCATGTGTGAATTTAAGTGGATCTGTATACTTACAATCAGGTGTGCAACAGATCAGTTATTATTCAAATAATCAACATCAGCAGAAGCCAAGAGTCATAGTATGATCCCTCTATATATATGCATGCATGTAATCGTTTAAGTCATTTGTTTAATTTGTCCTCTTAACTGATTACCTCTCGTTTAGACTGTCATATGCCTTTCATGCCTATTTCTAACATAAATTTATGATGAATGCAACAGTTTAACATTAATCACAAATTTAGGGGGAGTAGTTCATGCATGAAAATCAATAAAAAGCTGTTAATTCACTTTGAAGGAATTGGAACTTGAGCGCTAACTTGAATGCAGGATACAGGACACTTGCTTTCTTGTACGTAATTGCCATGCAAACAACGTCAACAATGTCCAATATCAACACATGATTCTACTTACTTAGTAGATATCATACATTTAAAGTTTTAACAAAACTTTAATTTCCGCAGAAGTTTCAGTAATATTTCTCATCCGTAGAAGCAACAGTGAAATTTCTGCATCCGCAGAAGTTTCAGTAATATTTCTCATCCGCAGAAGTAACAATGAAATTTCTGCTTCAGCAGAAGTAACAGTAACAGTGTAACTGCATAATCGTAGGATTGGTAAACTACGGACATGCTAGTAACAAGAGGTATTGCATTTGAGCTAAGGCATCCGCAGATGTTAAGACATCCGTAGATGTTAAGGTTCCGCAGATGTTCTGCGGAAGAAGTGATGCATCCGGAATAAACTTGGTATACGGAAAGGGGTAAATGGGAAGTGGGCCCGACATATATAATTAATAAAAGAAAAAGTGTCCGCTTATAAATAAGGTTTTTGACTCTAAGAATTCATTAATCACTTTTTCAGAGCACTTTTTAGTTTTCTAACCTAGAAAAGCGCACACTTCCCCCCTTATTCAAACTTTCAAAAATCTGTTCCAAGAAAGCATAAACATCATTATCCAGTAATCGATTATCATTGTCGCAAAGGCAAATCATGTTCTAATGTTCAGTACGGAACTGGTTAATGCTTGATTGTCATTAAAACGATTCGAATTCCTGTGAGTTACACTAATGCTAAACCGATTTTCGTTTCTATTTACAGATGGCAAACAGATTCGCGAAGGAGCATAATGTGTGCGCATTCTTGAATGCTGATGATCCTGCTGCTGAAGGATGTCGAGATATCATCAGATATCTTTGATGGACCAGGCTCTTCTATGCCTTGACGGCAGAGCCTGTTATTCATCAAGCACACATCATCGATTTCTGGAACTCGGCTCGAGTAGAACCGGAAGGAGACGATGAAGTTATTGTTGCTGAGATCCTTACTAAAAGAATAGGGATAAATGAATGCACAATCAGAAGATCTCTTGAGGTGGGTGCTCGAGAAGTAGGCCCCCCCGGATGTATTTGAGAATGAATACATTAAGAAGGTGTTCAACCTGATGGGGTATGATTGAGATTTTGAGAAAGGCGAGATCAAGAAGGGAAGGCTATGCAAGCTCTATCGGTTCCTATGCCACACTTATCTGAAGTGTATCTCTAACAGAAAGGCAGGACTAGATAGGTTCTCTAGACACATCTCATCAGGAATCATAGGGATATTTGAGGGAAGAACATATAACTACTCTAAATACATTTTCAACTGCCTTTGTGATCAAGTGAAACTTCAAAGGAGTGATAAAATGTTTATGCTCCCAAGGTTCCTGCAACTGGTGATCAATACTGAACTCCCAAGGATTTCAAGAGTAGGAGAGGTGTTTGTACAAGCCCACTTGGGAAAATCTGTTCTAAACAAAATAAGTGGCAAATATCAGGGTGAAGACATGCCCATGTTTGCTCATGTTGTGGATGCTCAGGCTGACATACCACAAGAACTGATTTGGATACATGAAGAAGCAGAGACATCTGCTGAATCTGAACAAGCTTCATACTCACCCAGCCAAACACCCCCTCACCAACCACAATCACCAGCCAGCATAAACACCCAACCCATTTCACCCATTCATCAGCATATTTCTCCACAACAAATATCATCATCATCCACCAACAACACCCAACCCATTTCACCCATTCATCACCATGTTTCCCCACAACATATATCATCATCATCCACCAACAACACCCAGCCTACCTCACCAGTGCAATAAGAATCACAATCTCCTTCTCATCCATCCTCACATAACACACAACCACTTTCTCCAATCCAAATCGAATCTCCTCTTCATCCACTCCCTGATACACTAAAACAACCATCTCCTGAAAGTGCAAACACTGAACCTATAGACATAACTGAGTCTCCAAACTCTGTTCACACAGGGGAGACTGAGTTGATGTCTCAAGCTAGCACCGTTCCTGTTTCAGCTACACATTCTGAGGATCAAGCTGTGTCTGATCACACTGCACCAGTGTCGCCAATTGAAATCAGCCACATATGAATTTGCAATAGCTTGAACATCAGGAAGAACAAGAGATTGAGGTGGATGTGATTGCCTATCATAAGGATGATCTGAGTGATAATGACATCCCTGTCAGCAAAAGCTATTTGGTTGCTGAGTACAACAAGTTGGTACTCAAATCAAATAAGCGAAAACAAAGAATAAAAGAGCTGAAAGGAATCATTAAAGAGAAGGATGAAGAGTTGGTGAAGTACGAAGCCAGACTGAAAAGGCTTAGACTGGATGCAGAAAGCAATAATGAAGTGATAGATGCTCTACTCAAACATGAACAAGAACTGCAAGAAGCTGTGAAGTATGAGAAAAATGAAAGGAACAGCTGACTTCTAGAGTAGAGCATATGACTGATGAAGTATCCATAAAGGATAAGCTGATCAAAGAAAAAGATGAACAACTTAATCAGCTGAAAATGAAACTGAGTGCTTTGGAATCAAGGGATGCCCCAAGTATTGAACAATCAAAACAATCTGCTGAAGCTTCAAAGAAACTGATTTTGTATTCATAGAAGAGACAATACTTGGGTTCTATCAAGAAGAAAATTGAAGATGAAGGTTCCCCCAAAAAGCAAAAGCCCACATCTCCTGAACATACACCTTCAGTAGATTTATCTACTGTGAAGGTATCATCCAGTGATGATGGTGAAAGTGATGAAGAGTGGAATGAGCTAACAAAGATGGAGTCACCAACTGAACAAAAAGAATCAAAGGCCGGTGACCTTCTAACAACTGAATATATTATGGAAGAGAGGCCTGAATCAACTATGTTCATGACCCTCATAAACTATGGTTTCCCATATGACATGGTTGAGAGGATGAACTTAACTGAAATGAAGAATCTTCTGAAAGAGTTTGAGCTTGCAAGATTCATTCTACCAAACTGCGATTATGAAGCTTTCACCATCTATCAATCAGTTAAGAAGATCAAGAAAGATTTGGGCCATTGTGACACAGCAAAACTGAGCAAGTACAATATGACCTGCTGGTTACAAGGGCACAACTACAAACCACATGAGTTGAAAGGCAGAACAACTAGAGAACTGAGGAGAATGATGGAACATGTGATGAAAGTTGAGCTTGATACAGGAGTCAGATTCAGAACTGAAGCTCCTAATCCTGCTGTTGAACATCACAACAAAATGGCTGCTGAACCAGTTGTGGTGGAAAGCAAAGATCAACACAGGGAAAAAGATAAACAGATCAGAGAGCCAAGGGCAGTTATCCCAGGAAAGGTATAGCCTCTGGGAACAACAGTTAGAGAAATAACTGAGCAGAAATCCACTCTGATCGAACTATATGACCACATCACAACTCCCAGTTCTGTGGAAGAACACAGGATTATGGCCTGGAAATATGATCCAGACTGGGATTATGCAATCATCAAGAGGATATCTAGAAGAATCCATTACTTCCATGATGTGGAAGCACCATTGAGTCTTCCTGAGCAAGACATCAAAGATCTATAAAGACTACCCATTTCCAACTATCCAATCCATTCTAGGGGAAGAGACTTCTCTGTGGATGTGAGTGGAATGAAAACTAGATTTATTGATGATGTGCTCAAACAAACCAAGAGAGATGATATGGAGCACAAAAAGATCAAACAAAGTAAGAAAAGAAGAACAGCTGAAGTCTCATCTCTTGTAGATGATGACATGTTAAAGAGGGTTGGATGTATGAACAAAAACACAGAGTCCATCAAAAGATTCAAAGGAAATCAATTTACTACTCCTATCACAGAATGGGGTTATGTTGAAAGAACAAAAGAACTAGTGCTGTTGAGAAATGCTGATGGGAAGACAGCTAAAAAGATAAGGATTTTTGACCCAGTGGAGATCAAAATGCTTCATCCAAGCTATACATCATATCTCCATGAAAAATTCTTCCCAAGGCTAACATATGACAAAGCACAGAATGATCTCTGCCTTTATGTGCATATGATTCAAGTGATAGACAAACTGTATGCAAAGGCATATAAGAGAAGAAGGCATGAAGCTGGGCTGCTGAAAGGAACTACAATTAAAGAAGTTTCAGAACTCAGAATATCAGAGGAAGATGAGCTTGAAATTATGTACAATGATAGTGTAGTGGAAACACTCACTACTGAAGAAGAAATTTTGGGTTTGAGCTTTGAGACTCTGAAGAAGATCAGCAAGATGAAGATCAAGTACAAGTACGATGATCAGAAGACTGCTGTATCTTACTTCTACAACAAGATGATAGTAAGAGTCAAAGAGCTTTCAGTTTTGAAGAACTGATTACAAGGATCTAAGCCTAAGGGGGAGTATTGTTGGATCTAGATAGTATAGGTCTAGATTATTTTGTATAGGCTTAGAACTTTAATCAAGTCTTGTAATTAATGATTGTAACTAACCATCAGTATATATATATATATATATATATATATATATATATATATATATATATATATGTGCATTAAATCTATAGGTTAACCCATGTATATATGTGTTGCTTTGTGGTGACAGGGAAAATCAAAATACTTGGTGGGATTTTGAATTTAGCCAAGTGTAAGAAACATCTACGGATGAACAATAATGTCAATCCGTAGATATGTTTCTTACAAGACCACCACTCAAGTGAATATTCCTGCGGATGATCAAGGATTGCATGAAGTGAAGACTTCTACGGAAGACAGAGTTCCTACAGAAGAACATCACTTCTACGGAAGACCAAGTCATCTACGGAAGAGCAAAACTCCTGCGGAAGACAAGGCTCCTGCGGAAGATCAGAACACGTATGATTTCAAATATCAACAAGTCAAACAAGTCAACCAATCAATAACAAATCCCAAGAGATCCGGTGTTTCCTTAACCGACTCAAACCGTCTATAAATATGAGTCCTAGGTTTCACATCTCGAGGGACATAATCGAGCAATATTACGGCTGTCAAGCATCACATCATCGTGCAACCCTAGCAGCCGTCACATCAACAACAACATTAATTCGATTCACAGAAATCATTGTTCATAGTCCAGTATACAAAGAAGGGTTTTCATTAACACAATTAAACAACAATTAATGATAATTCCGCAATCATTAATTTGATTTTATTTTAATACTGATAATTCCTGAATTGAGATCTTTGGATTCACAGTCCAGCATACAAAGAAGGGTTTTCATTGTAACCAATGTAATCATAAATGTGATCTATTTATTATTTAACATAATACACAAAAATAATTTAAAATTTCAATTACAACATGTATTCCTCCCCAAAATATTTAAATGATTAAAAAGGAGAATAGTTAAGTATGAACTCACTTCAGTTCTTGTGTGGTGTTGACAAGCTAGTAAATTCCTCCTAAGGAATTATAATTCACATAAGCAAATATATACAAATCCATAACCTAAATAAGTTAGATCTTGAACCTGGAGTTCAATTGATCTAGGGTTTGGTTTTTTGGGATTTGTTATAAACATATAATTAAATCATTTAATTATTTTTGTTAATTCTTTAATAACTAAAGATTTGCATTTCATAAAATTTGATTAATTTAATAATGATTTTAACATATCATTATGTTCTAAATAAATTTTAGACATTATTTAAATATGTAAGTTTGTATTTAATTTAGTAAGATTTTATAATTAAATTTATAAAATCTAATTTGTATTTATCTTATCAAATAAGTAATGTTTACAAGTTTTAATTTATTTATTTATTATCTGAAAATAATTAAATATGTTTAGGTAGTCTTTATATTTATTTATTTATTTAATCCGTAAATAAATATATATTTTTTTTGAAATTAATTAATAATATGTAATCATTAATTAATTTTAAATAACCGAGATTAAATAAACTAATTAAGTTTAGTTAAAAATGAAAAAGAAAATAATGTGTCACAAGTGGGTTTGAACCTGGGTTGGTTCACCCACACATGATACTACTTAACCAGCTGAACTACAACTTGTTTTGTGTTTGATTTCAGGTCGAATTAAAGAAAACAAGACCTGTGTACGGTGCTTGTCCAAGTTTTAAAACAAAAGAAATAATATGTCACAGGTGGGGTTTGAACCTGTGACCTCTCCCTTGTGAACACTTAGTGTTACCAGTTGATCCATACATCAGTTTTTGATTAAAACCAGTTTCATTTAAATAAAACATGATTCTGTTGCGTTTCCCCCCTTTTCAAAAATAAACCCTAGAATTTCCAATTGATTCAATTCGCAATTGCAAGGATTCAAAAGGTTAGGGCTTTCGATCTAGGCTGAAAAACAAATTGAATGTGATTGAAATTACTTACAATGGTTCGGTTTGAGTGAGTTATGGTTCAATCTTTGTTTTCGGTGTTCTTGGCTTCAAATCCGATTGAAAACTGTTTGTTTGATGAAATTGAGTGTAGGGATGGATTAGAGGGATGATAAGGGAGCTTTATATAGGCTCAATTCGATAATTGATTTGGTTTAAAATCGAATTGGAATCCCACTTAAAAATTTCGGCCGAACATGGGTTTCAATGACCAAATTCATGATTTATTATCGTTTAATGCAATCATTTGAGTTAGTGGAGTAGGTTTTGAGTGGAGAGACCAAATTCATGATTTATTGTCGTTTAATGCAATCATTTGAGTTAGTGGAGTAGGTTTTGAGTAGAGAGACCAAATTCATGATTTATTCCTTGTCAAATAAAACCCCTACAAGTTATAACTAACCCCTAATCTATTTGATAATTAAATTTTACATATAACACATAAATTTATTTTATAAAATAAATACAAACAAGTTTAAGAAATTACTTGTTTAAACCCTATAGTTTAATTAAAGGTAACGAAATTTTCCAGGTTGTCACATCATCCCCCTGTTAGAGGAATTTTCGTCCCAAAAATTAAGATGTACTAGCAACATTCTTGAACAGGTTAGGATACTTACGCATCATTTCGTCCTCTCGTTCCCAAGTGAACTCAGGACCATGCTGGGAGTTCCACCGAACTCTGACAATCAGAATCTTGCTATGCTTTAGTTGTTTAACTTCCCTATCCATGATTTCAACTGGTTCCTCAACAAATCTGAGTTTCTCATCTACTTGCAGTTCCTTTAAAGGCACAACCAGTGATTCATCGGATAAACACTTCCTTAGATTGGATACGTGAAAAACATTGTGCACACCACCAAGTTCAGCAGGTAGATTTAATTCATAGGCTGTTGGGCCGATCCTTCTGACAATTTCAAAATGCCCCACGTAGCGAGGGTTCAATTTCCCTCGTTTCCCAAAGCGTATAAATCCCTTCCAGGGAGATACCTTTAGCAAAACTTTATCACCTTCCTGAAATTCAAGTGGCTTGCTGTGTTTATCAGCGTAGCTTTTCTGGCGATCCTGGCAGCAGCCATGCGTTCTCTTATCTAGACAATTTTTTCATGAGTTTCAAAGATCAATTCTGGGCCAGTAAGTTGACTATCTCCAACTTCTGCCCAGCAAAGCGGTGATCTACATTTACGTCCATATAAGGCCTCGAATGGTGCCGCCTTGATGCTCGAATGATAGCTATTATTATATGAGAACTCTACTAAAGGTAGATGACCTTCCCAGTTCTTTCCAAAATCAATAACACAAGCCCTAAGCATATCCTCAAGAGTCTGTATGGTTCTTTCACTTTGGCCATCAGTCTGAGGGTGATAGGCTGTGCTCATATCTAGGCGAGTGCCTAGAGATTTCTGAAGTTTATCCAAAAGATAAATGTAAATCGTGCATCACGATCAGAGATGATAGACACTGGCACTCCGTGCCTAGAGATAATTTCTTTGATGTAAATCCTTGCAAGCTTCTCCATCTTGTCTTTCTCACGAATGGGTATGAAATGAGCTGATTTGGTGAGATGGTCAACAATAACCCAAATGGTGTCATTGCCCGTTTGAGATTTAGGTAAGCCAGTGACGAAATCCATGGTTATCATTTCCCACTTCCACACGGGGACTTCTGGTTGGGTCAACATTCATAAAGGCTTTTGGTGTTTGACCTTGACTTTAGAACAAGTCAAACACTTTGAGACATAAGTTGCAATATCTGCCTTCATTTTTGGCCACCAGTAAACAAGCTTCAAGTCGTAATACATCTTATCTGCACCTAGGTGGATAGAGTACCTAGACTTGTGGGCTTCATCCATGATCAAGCTTCTAAGATTCCCATATAGGGGTATCCAAATCCTTTCTGCTATAAAGTGTACTCCATCTGAATGAACTTGAAACTGTTGGTCTAGCCCTCGGAAGTTTTCATCTTTAATGTTTTCTTCTTTCAATGCTTCAGTCTGTGCATTCAGAACTTGTGCTGGTAGGTTGCTTTGAATGGTAAGTTGTAGGGCTCGTACTCTACGAGGTTTCGTTTGTTCTTTCCTACTCAAAGCATCAGCCACAACATTTGCTTTACCGGGATGGTACTTAATGGCACAATCATAATCGTTTAGTAGTACAAGCGATCTCCTCTGTCTCATATTCATCTCCTTTTGATTATACAAGTGTTGAAGACTCTTGTGGTCGGTATAGATAGTGCACTTAGTACCGTACAGGTAGTGTCTCCATAGTTTAAGAGCAAACACAATTGCTCCTAGTTCTAGATCATGAGTTGCATAGTTCTTTTCATGAGCCTTTAACTGTCTTGAGGCATAGGCTATGACTTTGTCTCGTTGCATCAAAACACATCCCAGTCCCTGAACAGAAACATCACAGTAGAGTACAAAGTCTTCAATGCCGTCAGGTAAGGATAGTATAGGTGCACTGCATAACTTCTGTTTCAGTGTTTGAAAAGCAGCCTCTTGCTTAAGTCCCCAATGATATGCTACTCCCTTTTGGGTGAGCATGGTCAATGGTTGAGCTATCTTGGAGAATCCTTCGATAAATCTCCTATAATAGCCGGCTAGGACAAGAAATTGTCTAATTTCTGTTGGATTAGAAGGTGTAGGCCAACTTTTGATGGATTTAATTTTAGATGGGTCTACATGAATGCCATTAGCATCAATCACATGACCAAGGAATTGAACTTCTTTTATCCAGAAATCACATTTTGAGAACTTAGCATAGAGCTCCTCTCTTTTTAGTAATTCAAGGATCAATCTTAGATGTTCCTCATGCTCATGCTCATTTTTAGAATAGATCAAGATGTCGTCAATGAAGACAATGACAAACTTGTCTAGATAAGGCTTGCATACACAATTCATGAGGTCCATGAATACGGGAAGTGCATTCGTTAGCCCAAATGGCATGACTGTGAACTCAAAGTGACCGTATCGAGTTCTGAAAGCCGTCCTCATAATATCTTCATCCCTGACTCTCAGCTGATGATAGCCGCTTCTAAGATCTATCTTTGAATAAATGCTTGAACCTTGAAGTTGGACGAATAAGTCGTCAATACGTGGCAAGGGATAACGGTTCTTGATTGTCACTTTGTTCAGTTCTTGATAATCAATGCACACCCGGAAGGTTCCGTCTTTCTTCTTTACAAACAACACTGGTGCTCCCCATGGTGACGAGCTAGGTCTGATGAATCCTTTATCCAGGAGTTCTCTAAGCTGGTCAGATAGTTCTTTTAGTTCAGAAGGTGCGAGACGGTATGGTGCCCGAGCTATAGGTGTAGCTCCAGGTGTTAACTTAATTGAGAACTCGACCTCTCTTCTAGGGGACAAAGCAGGCAGTTCATCAGGGAACACTTCAGGAAATTCCCTGACGACTGGTACATCTTCAATCTTCCTCTCCTTCTTATCTTTATCAGTGACTAAGGCTAGGACAGCAGTATGTCCTTTTCAAAGACACTTTTGAGCCTTTAAGTAGGAAATAACTCCCATCACAACACCAGTCTTATCTCCCTCAACACACAGGACTTTATCATTTGGTAGGGGTATGCGAATCATTTTGTCTTTACATACAATTTCTGCGGAGTTTTTGGATAGCCAATCCATACCAACTACCACATCAAAGCTTCCCAAAGTAATGTGCATGAGGTATATTGGTAGGATATGACCTGATAAACCTAGTGTACAGTTCTTCAGAATTTGTGATGCGGTCAAGGATTTACCATTTGCTAATTCTACTACATATAACTCATCTAGGGGTACAGGTTCCACATTCAAGTGCTTATAGAATGTATTGGATACGAAGCTTCTATCAGCTCCCGTGTTAAATAAAACTATAGCATAAACATCGTTTACCAAAAATTTTCCCATAATAATGTTAGGGTCTTTTAGAGCCTCACCTTTGCCAATCACGAAGACTTTGCCCTTGGCTGTATCTTTCTTTTCCCAATTGCAATCTCTGATAACATGGCCCTTTTCTCCACATCTAAAACACGTAACTCCCTTCTTACCATCATTCTACTAATCACTATCTTTCTTTCCTTGATCTTGAGTCTTGGTCCTACATTCAGGAGTAGTGTGCCCCTTCCTGTGGCATTTGTAGCAAATGACTGCAGTACACTTACCATGGTGACGCTTGTTACACCTCTGACATCTAGGCGGAATGCCCTGATTGTCACTTTTCTTTTCTGGATGTTGCTTTTTCTGGTCTTGCTTCTTGTTTGCACCTTGATTCTCACTTTCTTTAGAATCTTCGAACTTTCTCTTTCCAGAGCTTTCAGCAGCAGCACCCTTACCCTTGATCCTTGGTGGCAACTTCCCTTGAGCCACAGCCTCATTAGTCAGCTTGTGAGCTATCCTATTGGCCTGTTGGATTGAAGTTGGGTTGGAGGAAGTGACCATAGACAGAATGACTGGAGATAGTCCACGAATATAGCCTTCAATTCTTCTGTGAGCAGGCTCCGTCATATGTGGGCACAAAGTTGCGTACTCATGATTCTCGGTGATATAAGTTTCAATCTCAGATCCCACCATCTTGTAGTTCCAGCACTCTGTTTCAAACTTTTGTACTTCTTCCCTCGGACAGTACTCTTCCCTCATCAGTCGTTTGAAGTCATCCCAAGCCATAGCATTGGCTAGTGGGAGAGTAAGTCTTGAAGGCATACTTTATCCTATTCGCATCTGGACATTCAGATATAGCAAAGATGGACTCATATTTCTCAAACCACCTTATGAGCCCAATGGCCCCTTCTGCCCCAGTGAAGATATCGGGCTTGCAGTCTAGGAACTTCTTATAGGAATAGTGATGACCATTCTGAGCAGCCTGAATGGCTAGGGCTGAAGCAACACCTTGATTGACCAAAACTTGTATTTCTTCAGGAGTCATCCCTCTTAGGACAATTCCTCTACCGCGTCCTCTACCTCTGCCTCTGCCCGCTGATGCGTCCATCTATCATGAAATTATTTGGTGAGAATTCACACTTTGATATATTCAATAGATGCATTCTATATCAAATATTCAAAGTATGGACAATTACTGTAAGATAGATGGGAATTTAAGAAAACTGGGTTTTTCGATTAAATTCAGCAAGGCACGAGCACTAGGGAAACAAGTCCCTCTTTAGGTTAGGGAAAGCGTAGCTTAGACTAAAAAAAATTTTGCTCCAAAATCTGTCTTCGTCAGGATTTATCTCTGGTGCAGGCACAAGGTCATTAGTTGAAGCTTTCTCTAGTTCGTTTATACGGTGGCTCCTCTGGTCAGTAGTTCATTCTTAGTTTCCTTCCTCTAGAATCGTTTGACATTCTCGTTGTAGAAGCATATAACTTCTTAATCCTAGTCGATCTCTAACTAAGGAAATTTACTTTGTGCAACTATTGTGTATGGCTATAGGCTAGATGCAATTCCTAACTCATTATAACCAATGGCTCTGATACCAATCTGTCACACCCTCAAATTCCGGGTCTGGAATTTAACACCGGGGAGTGAACAACAGGATCGAACACATTAGTCACACATGAGATGCAGTTATCTATATGATGAATTTTAGATAATCATTCCATTAATATTCAGAGTATTAAATATGTAGCGGAAATAAAAGATAGATTGTTTCTTAACGACACGTCTAACATATCTCAAATAATAAGCAATATGTATCTTCAGCTCTTATATGATCCTACGTGCATGTCCATAAGCTCCTAGTAGATACCTGAGAATACATGTAAAATCAAGTGTCAACACAGGGTTGGTGAGTTCATAGGTGAGTAAAACATAAATGATAAACCATTAATTATCATCAAAGTAGGATTTACTGTAAAAGTGTGAGTATAAACTACCCACTGGTATCACTTTGTATATGAATAGCCTGTCGGAACCCTTTTATAAGGTGAACCCGCTATCCCACATACTAAGTACAAGCCAACAAATCCTTCACATAGGAATTGCCCATGTATCATAGTTTATTATCCTTTTTATGTGTATATTATATTAGTTATAATAATTTCAAATCAGAGGGAGCAAATCCTCCTTTACATTTATCCTCATATGGGTTGTAAGTGGAACTATAATGGCAAACTTTACACATAGTGCACATCTACCTTCTCAACAAAAAACAGTCATCCCGAATGACTTATAAGATCTTTGTGCATCTTGGTAAGGACCACATGTCCAAACCTTTGTGGGGGTAAGTCACACCCTGATAGTACTATCCAAAAGATCCCTGCTTGTTAATAGTTCAGTATACAGAGAAGGGTTTTCATTGTAACCATATGTAATCATAAATATGATCAATTTATTATTTAACATAATACACAAAAATAATTTGAAATTTCAATTACAACATGTATTCCTCCCCAAAATATTTAAATGATTAAAAAGGGGAATAGTTAAGTATGAACTCACTTAAGTTCTTGTGTGGTGTTGACAAGCTAGTAAATTCCTCCTAAGGAATTATAATTCACATAAGAAAATAGATACAAATCCATAACCTAAATAAGTTAGATCTTGAACCTGGAGTTCAATTGATCTAGGGTTTGGTTTTCTGGGATTTGTTATAAACATATAATTAAATCATTTAATTATTTTTGTTAATTCTTTAATAACTAAAGATTTGCATTTCATAAAATTTGATTAATTTAATAATGATTTTAACATATCATTATGTTCTAAATAAATTTTAGACATTATTTAAATATGTAAGTTTGTATTTAATTTAGTAAGATTTTAAAATTAAATTTATAAAATCTAATTTGTATTTATCTTATCAAATAAGTAATGTTTACAAGTTTTAATTTATTTATCTATTATCTGAAAATAATTAAATATGTTTAGGTAGTCTTTATATTTATTTATTTATTTAATCCGTAAATAAATATATATATATTTTTTGAAATTAATTAATTATATGTAATCATTAATTAATTTTAAATAACCGAGATTAAATAAACTAACTAAGTTTAGTTAAAAACGAAAAAGAAAATAATGTGTCACAAGTGGGGTTTAAACCTGGGTTGGTTCACCCATACATGATACTACTTAACCAGCTGAACTACAACTTGTTTTGTGTTTGATTTCAGGTCGAATTAAAGAAAACAAGACCTGTGTACAGTGCTTGTCCAAGTTTTAAAACAAAAAGAAATAATATGTCACAGGTGGGGTTTGAACCTGTGACCTCTCCCTTATGAACACTTAGTGTTACCAGTTGATCCATACATCAGTTTTTGATTAAAACTAGTTTCATTTAAATAAAACATGATTCTGTAGCGTTTCCCCCCTTTTCAAACATAAACTCTAGAATTTCCAATTGATTCAATTCGCAATTGCAAGGATTCAAAAGGTAAGGGCTTTCGATCTAGGCTGAAAAACGAATTGAATGAGATTGAAATACTTACAATGGTTCGGTTTTGAGTGAGTTATGGTTCAATCTTCGTTTTTGGTGTTCTTGGCTTCAAATCCGATTGAAAACTGTTTGTTTGATGAAATTGTGTGTAGGGATGGATTAGAGGGATGATAAGGGAGCTTTATATAGGCTCAATTCGATAATTGATTTGGTTTAAAATCAAATTGGAATCCCACTTATAAATTTCGGCCGAACATGGGTTTCAATGACCAAATTCTTGATTTATTGTCGTTTAATGCAATCATTTGAGTTAGTGGAGTAGGTTTTGAGTGGAGAGACCAAATTCATGATTTATTCCTTGTCAAATAAAACCCCTACAAGTTATAACTAACTCCTAATCTATTTGATAATTAAATTTTACATATAACACATAAATTTATTTTATAAAATAAATACAAACAAGTTTAAGAAATTACTTGTTTAAACCCTATAGTTTAATTAAAGGTAACGAAAATTTCCGGGTTGTCACATTATATATTCTGCGTATATATATATATGTATATGTATACCATAATTTAGACCTATTGGTTATCTATGTTACTATAAACTTATTTATGCATACGTAAATTAAGTACCAAAACAAACACAACCAACTTCTTGAATCACTAAAATAATATTAACACCCGGATTAAGTCTGGATGATTAAAACACCTAAGCCCTAAAACACAAACACCTAAACGCTCACTAACCCGATGTATTATCAACCAAAATTAACAACCTAACCCCTTGGTTAGGGAACTAATCTAAACCACCCAAACGCTCTCCAAAACTGTTGGTTAAAGGACACCACAAAGACCACCTAAATTGCCACATACTACCATCATCATTTCTAGTGTGAAGGTGGCAAATTCTAAGACAACCATATAGATACATGAACTATCATGATTTCAAGAAATGGATGTGGCAAGTTCTTGAAGGATCTCGGCCACCTATGCATACACCAAACATCATCACCAAATTGCCACCTAACCTACTAGAAGTGACTAAGCATTCCTAAGAATGTTTACTCACCCAAGCTAGGACCTAAACTCATGGATGAGTCACCACCACCTAGAACTCTCGGTCCATAGGCATCAAACAACCATAACCACTAACTCTTTTCTCAAGTTGCCACCTTGTGTTCCCATCACCTTAGTAATCAAGCTTTCATAATTGAAAATGAATGTGGCAATCCCAAAGACTATCCTCGGCCAACATGCATGTACCATAACACTAAGAAACCTCATAACTATGCCACCTAACCTTGCATAATTCTAAGCATGCCCAAAACCCGCCACCTACCATGCTAAGGAGTCGACTAACCTAGACTATTAGAGACACCTCAGCACCCTACCTCTTAGAAGTAATCATGACAATTCTACCTACAAATATCTACCTCTCGGTCGATGGAATGCACCCACATACCATCACAACCGCCATCATCTTCACCCTCGTTAGAACAAGCTTTTGAAACTCCAACCTTACCACCTTTTTCTTCAAAACTATCGGTCAAGCATCTCTAATCGCCACCTTTGTTCTCTAGCCTACTTGGAACACCTCACACAAACCGCAAACCACAACCACCATCACCTCCCGTAACCATCACCATTCACCACCTTGTTCACTCACACCTCTCGGCTTTCATATAACATTATCAAGGTCATCATCCTCATCATCCACAAGGTTGTAACTTTCGTCTACATGCCTTAAAAATCAAGTTTTTATAAGTGTTATAAACACATATAAGAATTAGTTTTGGTACATATATACACCAAAACTAATATTAATATGCCTTGAAAACCCTAATTCTCATCAATATTACAGTAGTAAAAATCGAAATCTTGTGACAAAAAAATATTTTTGGAATTTAATGGAAATTAACCTTGAAATATTAAAGAAATTAAGTAAAAATACTAATAAATTGCGATTGTGGGAATAAACATTAGAAAATATTTAGAAAATATTAACTCAATATTCTGAAAATTTTAGTAAAAATATATTAAGTAAAGTAATTTATACAAATTAATTAAAAATAAAGAAAAATACTTAAAAATACAAATAATTCGGGAAAATTCTGGAAAAATCACAGAATGACTCTTTTGGGGTATAAAAGTTCCAGGAATCATTTGGTATTTTATTTCCTTACTATGTTTGAAAAATGAATTTTTAAGTGATCTGTAGTAGAAAAATCTAAATAAATACTTAACCAGTACCATAAATCATGAAAACTTCACCGAAGCTATGATAAATCATAATCAATAGATAGTATAATTTTCATAATTTTTGGAGTTATATAACTATTTTTAATGAATTTTGGGAATATTGTAAGATTTACAGAAAATAATCTGTTCTGAATTAGATGTTATAAATTTTATGAGATATTACAAACTGTTGAAATAATATCCTAAGAATTTTTGGTAATTTTTTAGTAACAGTAGCTATTTTTGGTGATTTTTAGAAACTTTAGAATAATTATAACAAATTATAATAGCAAAATAAAAGTTGAGAATTTTATGGTGATGTTAGCTGATTATTTCACAGTTAAACCTCAAAAGGTTGTTATATCTGAGGTTCTAAAAATTTTAATGAAATTTTTATCTAACTTATAAATTATTTTATAGGTTATCATTTGGAGACACGGTGAGACTCATAACCCCATTTTTTTATAAAGTTTTGGGGGAAAAAGTATACTGATTATATTGATGCATTATTTTGAAAATATTTTGAGGCTTACTGTCATTTGTCATACAACCATTAATTCGAATGAGGAACCGTCTGATAATATTAGTAGCGCTACTAGGAGAATATTTTGCACCAACAGGATGAGTGTCGTGATGCTATTTGAATATTTCCTGCACCAACCGGATAAGGTTTGAGATGTAATATTATCTGATCTTGTGAATTATTTCGTGACAGTATGATTATGTGTATGAGCAGGTTTGGTTGTAATTGATGCATCAATAAAATATTTTATCTGGAAATAAACCTATGATCTCACCAACTTTATGTTGACTATTTGAGTATGCTTTTTCAGGTAAAAATGACTAACAATATTGATTTTTCTTTTGACGTCTACAACGGATGGGGCGAAGTAGTCGGGCGAGTTTGTGTTAGCTTAACGGTTAACATCTATGATGGAAGTGTGGTAGTGGATGCACACTTTTATCGTACTTGAAGGTGTTAGCTAGTTGATATGTTGTAATAAAGATTACGTCAAATTTTGATATATTTATATGTAAAGATGTAATCTGTAATATATATATGAATGAAATATGTACTCTATGTTTTATCGTTGCTGTGATTTATTTGCTGTAATTAATTGTGTTCTGAGCTACAAGTCACATCCAAAAATATCGCTTCACGCTTCCGACGGGATGTGACAATGCAGCATGTTGAAATTGGGTTTTTTCTTAATATTTTTGTTTTTATAGTTGGTTTATGTACTTCTTTTTTGGATGCAAAACTTTTTAATGATCATGTTTAGCCTTTTTGGTTACAAAGTTGTTGTTTTTTTGCTGTTTGTATATGCTATTTGTTGGTTTAATCTGCTATGTGTTGCATGAGTTTAAGATTTGTAGATGTTATTTTAATTTGAACTTTGTGTAGTTGAGTAATGGTTTAATCCGCCATGTGTTGTATGAGTTTGAGATTTGTAGATGCTATTTTAATTTGAATTGTGGTTATTTTTTATTTAGACTGTTTTTCTTGATTGAAGGGAACTTAATTGGCAAAGCTCACAAGGATTTTAAGAGAAGTTAGATAATTTGCTTTTTTCTTTTTTGTGGAATGAACTTTTTTAAATTACATATTGTGTTACTTGCAAGTACTGGACATGTTAGTTTCTGTTGTTCCTTGATTTTCTTTGATGATTAGTTGTCTAAAACCTTTGCAAACTAAAGTATTGATTGATTTGATTTGTGGTGATGAGTTTAAGATTTGCAGATGCTATCTTACTTTGACGTTGTGGTTTTGTCATTTGGTTTGTTTTTTCTTGAATAAAAAGAACTTAATTGAAGATGTTGTGAAAGTTTTGTTTTTTATTAAGTTTTATGGACATTAATTAAATTGCTTCTGTATGTCCATGGAAAAAACTATGTAATTGTTCATTCTGTATGTCCATGGAAAAAACTATGTAATTGAAGGGTGTAAAACTCGGTTGAAACAATTAATTTCCCATAGTTATGCCTTTATCTTCTTCTTCTTTCAAAAGAATTATTATTTCACTATGTAATTGTTCATTCTGTATGTCCATGGAAAAAACTATGTAATTGAAGGGTGTAAAACTCGGTTGAAACAATTAATTTCCCATAGTCATGCCTTTATCTTCTTCTTCTTTCAAAAGAATTATTATTTCGATTATGGATTGATTAAATTTCTACTTGCAACCATTGTTCCATGGTTTTTAATTGCTTATTATTTTTAATTAGGTAGAAATTTGATTAATTTTTACTAACAGGCTTTTATTCATGATAGGAGTATGCAGGTTTAGGGTTGGAGTAGGTTCAAAATAGCCTCCAACCTACCAGTCTCTAAAAACCTTGTTCACTTGTTCATTACAGTAGCTACTTGTATATATAGTATTTATTATTGAACATTTAAATGTCATTTAAATTCAACAATATCTATTCATCATGTTTGTGTATTTTTGCAGCTTGTTGAATTTAGTTTTAGCCACCATATTTGTGCATTCCAAATTCCTAGAATCCTGCATGTATTTTTTATTTTATTTCTATTATTTTTGTCTGTTCAGATTCAGACGCATTTGATATCTGCTTAGTAATTTAAAATGCGATTGAGTATAATTATGAAAAGTGTATGCAGGTTCACGCAACCTTGTACTGAAATTGATGGATGATCGAAAGTTTCTAACGGGTCAGAATGGGATATTAGGTATCATGTTCTGAGTTCCTCATTTAACCCATCTTCTCCATCGTTCCCTTGCCCACTATCTGCAAATCCAACATCGATTTTGATTTTTGGAAGAAGTATGTATATCAATTTTGACTCTTTGAGTATGTCCTTTTAAAGCCGTCAACCAATTTCTTCCCAAAATGATACTCTTCTCCTACACCGTGCAGCAATCCAGGCAACAGTTAAAGGTAAAACGATCACTTTATGAGTACTTTATATAGATTTTAATGAAATTGTAGCCTCTTTCAATTTGTTTTGCATAAATGCGTTGAACATTTGAACAATATTGGGTTTGCTGGTCTGATTTGTTTCTGGAAGAAGTATGTTCATTGTCAATATTGAATCGTAAAACAAGTGATTGATCAATTATGTTTAAGGAGTTTATGTATTGATTATTCCATCTCAAGCTTTGTTCAGTTACTTGAAGTTGTTGAATATAACAAAGAAAATGACCAGATTGTATGTTGTCAAAATCTTCATGTTCATGTCTGTAAAATCTTCATATTCATGTTTGTAAAGATAAGAACGCAGTTGGTAATGTATATTAGAGTTAGAGATTAAGAAATTCAATGATTATAATTTATAAGGTTTTAATTGATATCTTATATCATTTGTAGACACATGTATGGATCTTAAGTAGTGATATCTCTAATTTTCTTGATTGTCATCATACTTCTGTCATGTTTGTATCATAATTATATAATTAAAATTAATACCTTTTTTGATGACATTAACACTTTTTCTATGGGTACACTATGTCACATTAACAGTCAAAACAATTTCAAACAATTTAATTGACCTTGGGGTTTAATCGTGGTGTGTACGGTGTTGCAAACCGCGAGGCGTACGAGATTAATCATTTTATTCAAAAAATGATTGTTGAGACCACCATTATGTGAAATAAAGCGTAAAGAAGAAATATTTGGATCATGAATAAGCCTGTTTCATTCCTTGTTTGTTATTTGAAAGTAGAGGTCATAAAATTAGAGGGTTGTGGGTTGTATGTTATGGGTTGGTCATATGTAAAAATGTGTTTAGGTTGAAATGAATTATGTTATAGTATAAGTAAAAACATGTTTATTAGGGTTGATTTGCAAACAAAATTTCTTCAAGTTTTAATTTGTTAAAAACTTCTTTGTGTTTTAGTTTGTTAAAACAACTTGAAATGTCCGCTTATATCCGGTAAATTTTTTTTTTTAAATTTGTGCAGGTCAAACTTGTTTGTCGTAGCATAGCACATCAAAATTCAAATTGATTACCTATATCAACCCCTTTGTTGTCAATTTATCTACTGGTGGAAAAAAAACGTTTGGTATGTTGCAACTTGCAAGGAGAATTCTGGCTGATTTTAGATGTGACCCATCCTGACCCGATCCATCTGGACCCAGACCTATTCTGATCCAAATCCATCCTGACTTGTTTTACAAATCAGCCCATCTTAACTCGAACTCATTCTGACCCGAACCCATTTTGACCTGACACCTTACCCGACCCGACCCACCCATTTTGCCAGGTATAATTTAAATTATCTAAAATTATTAATAGTTACACATATAGGAATTAGTATAAGACGTTAAAACTCGGTTTTTATGTTGATATGGATAGGAGTAGTATTGATTATGATTTTCTAATCATTTATGGCCAGTATTTATCATATGATATTTAGTTTGGTATCCAATACAAGAATTTATTGTGTTCAATACGAGAATTTGTTATGTATTTGCGTAACATGTAGAAAAAATAATTTCCATGCTACTTTTGGACATATAAATTTTGAAATAATAATGGTGGCTATTTTCAATTATTTGATTATGGCCCCATCATATTTTTAGGATATAAAATGCTTAATGAAATGCCATCCTTTAATTGCCCCACGCATGCATACTTTGTAGTTTTTAAATTTGTATGCTAACGAAACTAACGAGCTAATGTTTGAACTAATAAGCTAAGTATTGCATTTGTAATGGTATCATTTGACTGCTATTTGATGGTTAAATGAACCAATTTGATTCACACTAAAATTTTATAATTTTGACCTAGATGACCCACTTGACATGGTTTGTTATTGTTTATTATGATTTGTTATTATTTATTTTTAAAGCGAAAATGAGTGTAAAATTAGAATTCACATAAAATATTTTCTTTAAAAAGTAGATATTTATTGATGTTGCTTTATTACTTCTCTAATATGATGTTTCTCCCAAACACTTCAAGTTCGAACATAATTATGATTTGATTTTTTATTTGTAGTTTACTAAGGAAGACGGTGCATCTTGGAGCAGGCGTGTGAGGAAAGTTTTAGTTTTAAATGCTTATGTTTTGTAGACATTTGTAAATAATTAAATAATTAATCTTAGAGTAAATTGTCATTTTCATCCCTGTGGTTTCGTGAAAATTGCCACTTTAATCCAATAGTTTGTTTTTTCACATCTGGGTCCCTGTGGTTTACAAATCTTGTCATTTTCATCCAGTCCGTTAACTCCATCCAAATTTCCGTTAAATGAGGGGTATATTAGTCATTTTACATATATGTTTTTATTTTTCTTTTTTTTAACCTGATTTAATATATACTCTTTAAATACATTGCTATTTTAGTCCTTGTGGTTTGAGCGTATTTGCCAATTTAGTCCAAAAATAACCACCACATCACTACCCGTCACAGGAACCACCGAACCACCGCCACCACCCCATCACAAAGCCACCAACACCACATTAGAGTGCCTACCACCACCACGCACATCGGATCGTCGCTACCATATAAACCCTAAAAATCGACAATCAATATCGGACTTGTAACATGCCACTTTGAAAATGCATATCAAACCCTACTAATACCTCTACAATACTCATTTTCAACGGTTCCATATACATTTTCAAAGGGGTTTGTTATAAGTTCGAGATTAACAGTTGGTTTCTAGGGTCCACATGGTGGTGGTGATCTACTGTGATATGGTGGAGATCTAATATGTGGTGGTGGAGATCTAATGTGTGGTGGTGGTGCCCGTCTGGTGTGGTGTTGGTGGTTTTATGATAGGGTGGTGGTAATGATTTGGTGGTTCCGATGGAGTGGTGGTGGTTTTGCGGCGTGGTGGTAGTGTGGTGTGTAAATACGAGGTCCAACTCTGGATGATTCTGGTCTTGTTGAACTTCGATCCACCAATGCTCTCTGAAGCTTCATACCTACGCACAATGAAAACAACACCAGTTAAGGCATTCCAGGGGGAAATATCCCTGGAACGACCCTCCGGTGTGAGAGTAAGTATTGGTTGAATGGAAATATGTGATAGGGAGAATTGAGGGGGATCTTTTGTGTGTATTCTTTTGTGAGGATCTCGATCCTCCTTACCTAGTATTTATAGTGTTTGCCTGTTGTAATCGTGTGCTGATTTACAGGGATTATTCCCCGGCAAATCCATTACCTTTTATGTTCTTCGACCGTTACTGAATTATCGGTTATGATTGGGGTGATTCCAATGTAATTAAATGCGGGGCATGTGTCTTGCTGGCTTACCCATTCCGCCCGCATGGGCGGGCTTTCGGGTTCGGTTACCCGGTCTTTTGTGGGTTATTTGTACCCTATATCTACATGATGTTTCCATCACGGGTGGTGGTGATATGGTGTTTTATGCCAAGATGGTGGGATTTTTGGACTGAATTGACAAACATGTCAAAACCACAGGGACTAAAATAGCAATTTATTTAAAGGGGATATATTAAATGGGGTTTAAAAAAATAGAAAAAAAACATATATGTAAATTGACCAATATACCCTTCATTTAACGGAGAATGTTGGATGGAGTTTACGAACTGGATGAATATGACAAGATTTATAAACCATAGGGACCCAGATGCAAAAAAATAAACTATTGGATGAAAGTGACAATTTTCACCAAACCACAGGGACGAAAATGGCAATTTACTCTTAATCTTATTGTTATTTAATGAGATTTTCAACATATTCATGTTTCAGGAAGGGGATTTTTTGAATGGTTAACACCACAAGGGCAATCCAGTGAATGATTAAATCTGCAAGCATTTTTCTACATATCTAACTACACATAAATGTTATTATTATAGACTTATAGTATACATATAAACATGAATTCATGCAAAACAAATATGCAAATAAATGTGATAGTATATATAGATATAAACATAAATAAGAAAACTAACAAACTTACAATACAACATATCATACCTAGGTATATTTAAAAAAAACAAGTATCACGTAGCCGCATCGCGCAGGTTCCTTACTAGTATATATATAAGACGCTTTGAGAGGAGGAGTATCCAACAAAGATACAAGTTTTAGAACGAGAGTCAGGCTTGTTTGAAGAGTATGGCCTTAGCTAAGGGTAGCAAAGACATTCAAAACTTCATAATTTGTCATAGTTTGGTACTTTATTAATAAACAATGATAAGTGGATTTTTTGTTTAGGGTAGAAGTTGAATGCATAATAATTAAGTAGGTTGCAGTGGTTACAGCAAACGTCCAATATGTGGTGGGAAGTTTGGCATGGGAAAGTAGGGTTAATCTAGTTTCAACTAGATGTTTGTGGCGTCTTTCAGCATATCCATTATGCTCTGGAGTATTAGATGGAGAGGTCAAATAAGTAATTCTAGAAGAATTGAGATGTGGAGTTAATTTAATGTACTCTCTACCGTTATCAAAATGAGTTGTTTAACTTGTAAGGCCCCCTTCTCCGGGCACCTCACAGTTGGTCATTCACAGCATAAAACATACATAATACAATTTTTAAGTAGCGGAATTAAGTTTAACAAAAACCATCCATTCATTATGAAAACTGTTGTTAAGCAATACATTCTAGTTTCTAAGTCACAAAATGTTTAATTGAATGAATTACAACACAACAGTATCGTCAAAATATAATTTGGATGTCAGTCTTGCCCACCAAGTAGTCATCCCCTTGTGCCATCCTCAGCAACCTGTTACCTGCCAACTGGAAAATACATAAAAGTCAGCGTTGCTGAGTGAGTTTTAGTTTTGTAGTTAAAATACTTACTTTTCATTCAAAAACCGTTCCTCATTTTCATAGGTGATCATACATCGTACGTACACATAGGTAATACTTTCATTATCTTCATCATCGTTCAATTCGTACTTTTATCGTTCCTCTTCAATTAAGCTGTGAGTCTGTTGCGACACCAAGTCGCTCACCTCTAAGTCAATCACCAAGATTGACCTACATACTGTGAGTCTGTTGTGACACCAAGTCACTCACCTCTAAGCCAATCACAGGTGTGTATTGAAATAAGTAATTCTAATGGGAAGTTGAAGTGAGAGTAGAAACATGGAATGACAATTATGAGTTTTATTCAATTTGCAAGAATTACAATGATCAAAATCTAAATTTGCACTAGAATTAAGAGAAGAAGATAAAAGATATGAAAATTTGTCATGGGGATGACCAAGTCTGTGATGTCAAGTTATTGATGTGGTCCGTTGTAATGAAAGCAAAGTGGATTTGGTTAAAGATATGAGTCTGGATCCAAGCTTATATATATTCCCTTGCTTACCATTCTCTTGAGAAGAACATGATTCATTTGGATGTCCTTAATGAGAAAAATACAAGAAAAGAATTGTAGGAATTTGCTGTCACTATATAATTGAGAGATGAAAATGATATTACGTGAAAAAGAAGGAACACAAATAACATTGTTTAATATTAGAGAGGTATTGGGTGTGTGGATTATAACCGAACCAATATGAGTAATAGTTAAGCAAGTACCATCACCAATCACGAGCTTATTGTTTCCATCAAACAATGCATGTAGAGACAAGTTGTAAAGATCATTGGTCACATGGTGAGAAGCAACACTATCAAAAACGAGGTGTCTTGGGTAGTCATGGTGTGAACCTGTGGACTTTGCATAAAATTATTTCTAGAATAGGAAGGTATAGTGATATTAGAGTGTACCTTCTTAAAGACATCATAGTTTGTTAAAGAATGTCCACGAACATTACGCCATCTACATTTTCCAAGGAAAGGTCTTGATCCTGTTTGAGATTCTTGATTGACGATTTTGTGCAACAAAGGCAGTAGCCGGTTGGTGAATAGAGTTGGCATTGGTTAGTTGATTCAATGAAAGTTCATGATTAATCAGCTTTTCATGAAGTTCATTAAAGTAATAGGTGTATCACGAGCACGCACCATCATGAAGCGGCTTGTAGTCTTGAACCTGTTTGAGTCAAACCTGAGGGCATCAGTGTAGGGAGCAGGCCAGATCCTTTGTTTTGTTCTTTGGGCTGCTATTTTACATTCCAGGTACTTGATTGGTGATTTTGTGAAACAAAGGCAGTAGCTGGTTGGTGAATAGAGTTGGCTTTTGGTTAGTTGATTCAATGGAAGTTCATGATTAATCAGCTTTTCACGAAGTTCATTGAAAGTAATGGGTGTTTCATGAGCACACACGCCATCATGAATCGACTTGACTGGCTTTGATCCAGACTGGCTAGTACACTGTTAGTGATATCCTCATCATCAAGTTTCTTTCTAACAATGGCTAATTCATCGACTAAGGTTTTGATCTTCTGCATGTAGTCGACAATACTTTAATTCGACTTCTTGGAAAATTGCTTAAGTTGATGTTGAAGTTGCTCAATGTGGCATCTGTTAGATTTTAATTCTTTGTATCAGCTTTGTATTTGTATGTTTAGTGTATGTTTAGTATAGATGTGTAAAGTCTTGAAAGTAGAGGGACTTAATGTGTAAATAGTTAGTTCTTCTAACACTATAAATAGGTGATTAGTGTGTGTATTAGAGGTATCACTTGAGATAATTCACTTAATAAACGTTCATTGCATTTGTTAGTTAATTCTGTTTTCTATCATTTGGTATCAGAGCAGTAACGGCTCTCGATCCAAAACCCTCTTCTCTCTCGATCGATCTTGATCATCTCCCGCTCGGTTCCAATCGTCGATCGAATTGAACTCCATCGGAATTCAATTCTTGAACTCTCGATTACAATCATCTGCGATTAAAATTGACTCGTCCGAAGTGATCATCTGCGAAGTTGACTCAAAATTCAAGACTCTTAAGCGAACTCGATGGCAGATCGCGGTGCTCCGGTGGTGCTGAAAGATACTAGCGACTCCATTTCATTCAAGATCCTGGTTCTAACCCCGACCAATTACACCTCCTGGTCAATTAAGATGGAAGCCTTCATGGATGCCCAGGGAATCTGGGATGCCGTAGAACCCCCTGGTACAGCCACAGTTGATGTAAAACTGGGCAAGAAGGCGAGGGCCTTCATCTTCCAGTCTTTGCCAGAAGATGTCTTGATGCAAGTGGCTGCATTCAAGACTGCGAAAGTTGTCTGGGATGCCTTGAAGAAAAGGTATGTAGGGGAAGAAAGAGTAAAGCAGGCCCGAATTCAAACTCTAGATCATGAGTTTGAGATGTTGGGCATGGGGGAAAATGAGTCCATAGATGAGTTTGCTGGGAAAATAGGAGAGTTAGTCTCAAGATACAGAGCTCTGGGAACTGTGATCCCAGATGTGAAGCAAGTGAGGAAGGTTTTGAAGGCTGCACCGGAGAGGTATCTTGTGGCAGCAATCGAACAGTTCTATGACCTTGAGAAGATGCCATTTGAGGAACTGGTTGGGCGGTTGAAGGCCTACGAAGAAAGATTGAGGCCAGTGACACAGAGCAAGAACTCATCTGGTCAAATCCTCCTGACCAAAGCTGAGTCGCAAGAGAGGACAGGACATGAGTCCAAAGCAAAGTACCAGAGGGGTAGTGCCACCAGTGATAACAAAGGAAGAGGCAGAGGGAGAGGAAGGTTTACAAAGGGCAGGGGAGGGAAATCTAACCCTGATAACTGTGAAGGAAGTGGAGAAGGCAACAAGAAAGACAAAAGGAACATAAGGTGCTATAAATGTGATAAACTTGGGCACTATTCAAGTGAATGCAAGGCTCCTAGGAGGGGAGAGCAGGAGGCACATCTTGCACAGGCCCAAGAAGATCAGGAACCTACCTTGTTGATGGAAAAACTCTCAAAAGACTTAGGTCTATTGGAGGAATAGGTGGTGTTCCCCAAACGATTGCCACAGGAAGGAGACACTTGTTCCTGGTATCTTGATAATGGGGCCAGCAACCACATGACTGGCATTCATTCCCACTTCACTGATCTTGATGAAGGTGTCACAGGAAAAGTGAAGTTTGGGGATGGATCGGTGGTTGTTATCAAAGGAAGGGGTTCAATCTGTTTCCAGTGCAAGAATGGAGAACACAAAGTAGTCACAAATGTGTACTACATACCTGCATTGAGGAGTAACATCCTAAGCCTAGGCCAACTTGATGAAGTGGGTTGTAGGATATTAATGGAGAATGGATTCTTGTGGGTGTATGAAAGCAATGGAAGAACACTGATGAAGGTGCAGAAATCTTAAAACAGGTTGTACAAGATCCACTTGCAGATAGCAATACCTAGGTGTCTATTGACTGTGATGAATGATACTGCCTGGATATGGCATGCTAGGCTTGGCCACTTGAATTTTGAGTCAATTAATCAAATGTCCAAGCAAGGCATGGTCAGAGGTATGCCTAAATCAATCAATCACAAGTCACAACTATGTGAGAGTTGTTTAGTGGGAAAGCACAGGAGTCAGTCCTTTTCTGTTTCTAGCAACTTCAGAGCAAAAGTCCCACTGGAACTTGTCCATGCAGACTTGTGTGGTCCATTAGAACCACCCACACCTGCTGAGAACAAGTATTTCATGATGCTAGTGGATGATTCCTCAAGATACATGTGGGTGTACATACTCAAGTCAAAGGACCAGGCACCTACAACTTTTCAACAGTTTAAGGCTCAGATTCAGGTGGAAACTGAGTACAAACTTAAGGCTCTGAGGACTGATAGAGGGGGGGAATTTACTTCAAGATCTTTTGAGCAACTATGCAGTGAAGATGGAATCAAGAGGTTCTTGACAGCACCATACACTCCACAGCAAAATGGAGTGGTGGAGAGGAGGAACCAAACTGTGATGGGCATGGTAAGGTCTATGTTAAAGGCAATGGATATGCCCTTGTACTTGTGGGCTGAGGCAGTAAGACAGACAGTCTTCCTGCTGAACAGAAGTCCGACTAAGGCATTGGATGGAATGACCCCCTATGAGAGTCTGTATAACAGGAAGCCTAAGTTGAAACACCTGAGAGTGTTTGTGTGCAAAGGGTATGTGAAAGTGCCTAGTAATCAGATCAGAAAGTTAGAAGATAGAAGTAAACCAATGGTTCATTTGGGCATAGAACCAGGTTCTAAAGCCTACAGAATGTTTGATCCAGATAAGGGTAGAGTTATGGTCAGTAGAGATGTAAAGTTTGAAGAAGGAGTACCTTGGAATTGGGAAGATGATAAGCATGACCAACCAAGACAGAAGTATGCTGACTTTGGAGGGGCGGTTACTCAAAGTGTGCAGAGTCATGCATCTCTAGATGAGGCTGAGATTTCTAATATCCTGATGATGATGGAATTCAAGGGGGTAATGAAGATGTTATGGATCTTGAAGTTGATCATGTTCAGGATTCAGTGGGTGTACATGATGGAAATGCTCCTGATGATGATCTGATTCCCAGATCAACTTATGATGACACACCTTCAAAAGGATTCAGAAGCATGGAAGATGTGTTCAAAAGAACATATATCCAACAGCAGATCCCTTTTGAACCTCTTGTGTTTGAGGAATCAGAACTGTTGTTGATGACGGAACCAACTTGTTTTGAGCCGGCTAAAGACAAGCCAAAATGGAGGAAAGCTATGCAAGATGAACTGGATAGCATTGAGAGGAATGGGACTTAGGAGTTAGTCCAATGCCCAAATGGGGTGAAGCCAATTGTGTCACACCCTCAAAATCCACTAACGGGGTTTTACCGTCAGGCGTGTGACATAACCAGGATCTCAGATAAGCATCAGTTACACCAAACGACTCGATAATTACAAAACAGATAGATTGCTTAATAATAATGAAACAACCCAATTATATTTAAGTATTGCGAAAGCGTAAACAAGATAACTTTTAACAATAGTTTAGGAACACGTAAACACGCGTCCAATCCAGTTTATACAAAATAAATGAAGATTTAGTCTTGAAAACAGTTTGTGATGAATGCTGGATGACATGCGGTAGATGCTGTGCTCCTAAACGTGCCACATCAATGTCCTGAGATACAACATGCAAAATCTCAGTACAAGACTGGTGAGTTCACAGGTTTATCAGAAAACAGTAAGTATCAGTAATGAAATCCTCGGATTATGTAATCCGATAAGTATAATGAAATCCCCGGATTATGTAATCGATAAGTGTAATGAAATCCCCGGATTATGTAATCCGATAAGTATAATAAAATCCCGGATTATATAATTCGATAAGTGTAATGAAATCCCCGGATTATGTAATCTGATAAGTGTAATGAAATCCCGGATTATGTAATCCGATAAGTGTAATGAAATCCCCGGATTATGTAATCCGATAAGTATAATGAAATTCCCGGATTATGTAATCCGATAAGTATAAAATTCCCGGATTAAGTAATTAAAGCATATAATGGGTAGCTAGTCCATTATGATCACTAAGTGTATGAAGGCGCGGCCGAGCTGACATGTAATCAAATAATAAACCAGGCCCGGATGTGGATCACACACCACAACACTTGTAATTAGGCTAACCGTTCACCCGTCTGACGAACGTTGTGCTAGCGCGACTAGCCCGGGTGGGGTATGTCAATCCCAGTAGTACTACTAACAATTACCTCGCTAAGTCCATATTAACGGTCGTTGGGCAAGTATAACACCATAGTATCAAGTATATGCAGTATTACAAAAATCCTATGTAATGTAACGTTTATGAAAACAGCATGTTTCTCTCCCCCAAAAGAGTATGTACGTAAAAGTGGGGCTGTAAACTCACCTTAAATTGATGTTATGAAATGAACGAGAACTTCACAGAATAAGGCAATGCACGATCAAACACGATCAATACCTATGTAATAATTGTATTTAAGTCGTTAATACGTATTCGATGCGAATAGGTATATTTGATTGGATCAGGTTGACGTACACTATTATGTATATATTTGAGTTTGATTTTTGTACCTAATGATATTAGGATTTAAATCGTATTGTGGGATTTTGGACAAGCAGTGAAATTGTTTGTATTTTGATTTATTTGCAAGAAGTATATGTATGTATTCTTTGTATAATTCAATAATAATTTATTGTAAAAATATAACCTATAATATATTTACAAATGATTTATGAGATTATATATGTATAATTTCTATGGGTTTCTATAATTATTTCACAATTAAATACGATATAATATCCATTTTTAAGGTTTTTAAAATAAAATAAATTTACAGAAATCATTTTGTAACATTTTAAATAAGAAAAGTTTGTAAAATTATTTTTATGATTTTTAGAAATTTTTGTATAATTTTTAGAAGCTCAAAAGGCTTTTAAAAAAATATTGCAGTGGCCCGGGGTCGAACCCGGGACCTCACTGTTATATGGCATGTACTGAACCGCTGAACCAAGGCCTAAGCCGCGACTAAACCCGGTTTGATTTCCTTTTAAACATGGTTTGTCCAGTTTCCCCAAATCCAACCGAAACCCTAATCGAGTTTGATCCAAATTGAACATGAATTCGATATTGTTAACTGTTAAAATCATGGGGCTTTTGATCCCCATGTATAAACGAGTGTGTTGATATGTGTAATTACCTGCTTTGATTCGATTTGATGATAAGAACAATGAAGAACAAGCCGCGGTATAGGTTGAAATCGAACGTTGATCAAACACTGCTGAATATCAAATTAATTGCACAGGAAGTTTTGAATGATGTTAATGATCAATAGCCCTATGTTAATTGGGAGTTATAAGGCTCGGAGGGTGGTGGTTGATGGAGTTGCAGGTTCGAACAGAGGGTTTGATCGAATTGGTTTGATTTGTGTGTGTTTTGATGAATTGACAGTAGCATTCGATTTACAGGTTGATAAAGTTCGAGTAGATTGAATTATTTGATTAAAGTGATGTGTAAGTGGGTTAATTAGCCGTTGAACTTTCGGGAAAAATAAAGTGAAAAGTTTATATCCGTTTATTGACCGTTTTAAACGCGTTTTGTGTGAGTGCTGAGTTCGAATCTTGTTCACGAGGCGGTTGGGTGTATTTTGGGCTATAAAAATCATGTTTTTAATCGAATTTGAGGTTCGCCGGAGCTTGGCCGGACTTCGGCCAGAATGTCGCCGGAAAAACGAAAGGGGCGGGGGGTTGGGTTTGAAGATTACAAATTTACAGATTTGGTCCCTGCGGTTTCATTGTTATTATTTTATGTTATAAACTAGTTTTTGGAGTTTCGGAAATGACACATACCCCCCTGAACTTATTTATTTTTATTGTTTGTTATTATCATTATTATTATTATTATTATTATTATTATTATATTACTATTATTAATTATTATTTTATAATTAGGTCACCAACATTTAACGAGACTAACGAAGTTTCGTAAAATTTTCGGGTGTCACATTATCCCCATGTTGAAAGAATTTTCGTCCCGAAAATTGGAACACCGGGGTTAACAATAGTATACGGAGAATTCGGTTAAACCGATAAATAGACTTTGAAAATACATGAGGACAGTTAATACACACAGTGAGTTAGCGAGCTTACTGCTAATTAACGTACTTGTTAGTGACAGATATCACACACCATCACATTCACCACATGATCTTCAACAAGAAAAATCTTAGGTTTCCTTTTGATTGGGAATATCTTGAATGTTTCTATCACCTTTGTTCATCAGATGGTGACCATGAAACCATGGGTAGATCATAGTGATTCTCTTTTTCTTTCTGGATGCAGTTTGCGTTTTCATTTTCTGAGGTAGACTTTGAAGAGTTGATGTCATCATCTGATGGCTCGTTGTCAGTCATATCATTAAATCCATCTGTATCATCTGAGCTATCACACGCATGTGAAACTTTATGAGGTAGAACAAATGTGAAAGTAAACTCACAATGTTCTTTGCTTGATATTGTGAGATGTCACAGTATCTCTCAGTTGAGAGAATTTCGTCTTGAAATTCAGTTGGAGTTAGTTTCTGAAGTTGTATCCACGAACAAGTGCGGATATTTAGACTTCATCTGATCCTCCCGTTCCCACGTAAACTCTGGTCCCTGTTTAAAGTTCCATCTTACGCGCACAATGGGAATTTTGCTACGCTTTAGTGTCTTGACTTCTCGATCCATGACCTCCACTGGTTCTTCGATGAAATGTAGTTGGTCATCTATCTTTAGTTCCTCTAAAGGCACGATCAATGATTCATCATATAGACATTTCCTCATATTGGATACGTGAAACACATCATGTATCCCCCTGAGTTCTTCAGGTAAATTCAACTGATAGGCTACTGGGCCAATCCGTTTAACAATCTCAAATGGCCCCACGTATCTTGGGCTTAACTTCCCACGCTTTCCTAAGCGTATTACACCCTTCCAGGGTGAGACCTTCAGTAGTACTTTGTCACCAACCTGAAACTCCAATGGCTTCCGACGCTTGTCGGCGTAACTCTTTTGTCGATCACGTGCTGCCGCCATACGGTTACGAATTTGCACGATCTTCTCTGTCGTTTCGTGCACAAGTTCAGGTCCTGTAAGTTGGCTTTCTCCTACTTCTACCCAACAGATAGGTGATCGGCACTTACGTCCATACAATGCCTCAAATGGAGCTGCCTTGATCGAGGTGTGATAACTGTTATTATAGGAGAACTCAACTAATGGTAGATGAGTTTCCCAACTGCTGCCAAAATCGATCCCACAGGCACGCAACATGTCTTCTAGTGTTTGGATTGTACGCTCACTTTGACCATCGGTCTGCGGGTGATATGCAGTACTCATATCTAGCCGAGTTCCTAATGACCGTTGTAATGATTACCAGAAGTGAGAAGTGAACCGAGCATCACGGTCAGAAATGATAGATATCGGCATGCCATGCGAGAGACTATTTCCCTTAAATAGATACGGGTAAGCTTCTCCATTCGACCAGTCTCTCGGATTGCCAGAAAATGTGCGGATTTCGTTAAGCGATCTACTATAACCCAAATGGTATCGCATACGTTGGGAGTCCTAGGTAACTTCGTGATGAAGTCCATGGAGATCTGCTCCTATTTCCACACTGGAATTTCCGGTTGTTGGAGTAATCCAGATGGTCTCTGGTATTCTACCTTAACCTTGGAACAAGTTAGGCATTTGCTTACGTATGTGGCTATCTCCGTTTTCATTCTCGGCCACCAGTAAAATTCTTTCAGGTCCTGATACATCTTGTCTGAACCTGGATGGATCAAATAACATGACTTATGAGCTTCATCCATTATCAGCTCTCGCAAATTCCCGTGTTGGGGTACCCAGATCCGTTTCATAAAATAACGGATTCCATCAGCTTTAGTCTCCAACTGTTTCTCCATGCCTCGCATGGATTCTGCTTTCAGGTTCTCCTTCTTCAAAGCCTCAGATTGAGCAGCTTTGATTTGTACTGGCAGGTCAGAGTGGGTTGTCATTTGCAATGCGCACACCTGACGAGGCTTTAGAGTTTCCTTACGACTCAGGGCATCGGCTACTACATTAGCCTTACCCGGATGGTACTTGATCACACAGTCATAATCATTGAGTAACTCTAACCATCGTCGTTGCCGCATATTCAATTCCTTCTAGTCAAATATGTGCTGGAGGCTCTTATGATCTGTATAGATCGTGCACCTGGTTCCATATAGGTAGTGCCTCCAGATCTTCAAGGCAAACACTACAGCTCCAGCTCCAGATCATGCGTTGTGTAGTTCCTCTCATGCACCTTGAGCTGTCTAGATGCATAAGCTATGACTTTGTCACGTTGCATCAGTACACATCCTAAACCTTGGATGGATGCATCACAGTAAACAACAAAGTCATCAGTTCCTTCTGGTAATGCTAGGATTGGTGCGCTGCAGAGTTTGTCTTTAAGCGCTTGAAACGCTGTTTCCTCTTTGCTGCCCCATTTGTATATTACTCCCTTACGAGTTAGGGTAGTCAATGGTTGCGCCAATTTCGAAAATCCTTCGATGAACCTTCGATAATAGCCTGCCAAACCAAGGAATTGTCGCACCTCGGTAGGAGTCTTTGGTGCCGGCCAATTCTTGATTGCTTCAATCTTTGAAGGATCGACGTGGATACCTTTCTCATTCACCACATGCCCAAGGAACTGTACTTCACGCATCCAGAAGTCGCATTTTGAGAACTTTGCGTAAAGTTGTTCGTTCCTCAGTAATTCCAGCATGGTTCTCAAATGTTCCTCATGATCTTCCTTATTACGGGAGTAGATCAGTATGTCATCGACGAATGCAATGACAAACTTATCCAAATAAGGCTTGCAGACGCGATTCATGAGGTCCATGAAAACTGCTGGGGCATTGGTTAGTCCGAACGGCATTACAGCAAACTCATAGTGTCCATAGCGAGTCCGGAACGCCGTCTTCGGAATATCCTCTTCACGAACCCTTAGCTGGTGATAACCGGATCTCAAGTCGATCTTGGAATAGTAGCTAGATCCTTGCAATTGATCGAACAAGTCGTCAATGTGTGGAAGTGGATATCTATTCTTGATCGTCACCTTGTTCAGTTCGCGGTAGTCAATACACATCCTGAAGGTTCCATCTTTCTTCTTAACAAAAGCACTGGAGCTCCCCAGGGTGAAGAGCTGGGACCTATGAATCCCTTGTCTAACAATTCTTGAAATTGATTAGACAACTCTTGTAATTCGTTTGGTGCCAGACGGTACGGCGCCCGAGCGATCCGAGTTGCTCCAAGTGCTAGTTCAATATGAAATTCTACTTGTCTGTGTGGAGGAAGACCATGTAGTTCTTTGGGAAAAACTTCATGAAAATCCCTCATGACTGGAATGTCTTCGACACGCTTTTCATTTGTCTTTGTCTCAGTAACAAGTGCCAACAAGGCAATGTGTCCTTTCCTGAGACATTTCTGAGCCTTCAAATATGATATGATGCCGACCACCGCTCCCTCCTTATCACCTTCCACTGTAAGGATTTCATCGTCCGAAATAGGTAACTTGACCTGCTTCTCCTTACAAATTATCTCAGCACTGTTCTTGGATAGCCAATCCATTCCGACTATACTACGTCAAAGCTACCGAGTAGGACTAGAATAAGGTCTATGTGGAAAGTGTGACCAGACAAACCTAGTTTACATTTCCTATATACTTGAGTTGCCGTTATTGTCCTACCATCAGCTATTTCTATGGCATATTCAGAACTCAAGTTAGTAGGTACCATTCCTAGTGTTTTACTAAACTTGGTGGACACATAACTCCTATCAGCACCAGAGTCAAATAGAATAGAGGCATAATATCCATTAATAGTGAATCTACCAGACACTACAGTAGGGTCATTTCGAGCCTCACCTGAACCCATGATGAAGGCTCTGCCTCTGCCACCACCACCACCATTGTTATTATCTTTAGGCTTCTCAGCAGCACCATTGTTACCGTTTCTTTTCAGTTTCGGACATTCCCACTTAAAATGTCCGGGTTGGCCACATTCAAAACACACAGTCTGATTGTGGTTCTGCTGTTGTTGGGGTGCTTTTCCCGAGAGGTTTACCCGGCAATACTTGGCAACATGACGAAACTTCCCGCATCTCTCACAAGTGTTCCTTATGCACTGCCCAGTATGATGGAGCTTACATTTATTGCACTTTGGGAGATTTCCATGATAGCCGCCTGAAAGAGAAGATTGGGACGGATTAAACTTCTTGTGTTGCTGTTGTTGATGAGGGAAAGGTGATGATTGCTTCCTACTGGTAGGAGGTTCCCATTTTCTCTTGTTCTCCTTGGAACCCGATACAGCACCTCGCGGTGGCAGCTTGCCCTGCGCGACGGCCTGATCTGTCAGCTTGTACGCCAGTCGGATAGCCTCCTGTATGGTAGCTGGTCTTGTAGTGGTGACCATGCTTTGTATTTCTGGAACTAGCCCATCAATGTACCTCTCAACCCGTTTGTAAGCCGGGTTAATCATAGTAGGGCACAGAGTAGCCAACTCGTGAGAACGAGTTGTGTAGGCTTTGATTTCAGAACCTACCATCTTCAGGTTCCAAAATTCGGTTTCCAGTTTTTGTACTTCATCTCGTGAACAGTACTCCTCTTGCAGCAGGTTCTTGAATTCTTCCTACGTCGTGGCGTTTGCAGCTTCAACGCCCAACATCTGAACTTGTGTGTTCCACCAGCTCAGAGCAGCACCATCCAGTGTGCCAGCAGCATATTTTACTCTATTCCCAGCTGGGCAGTTGCAGATTTCGAACACCGACTCCAGCTTTTCGAACCAACGGAGCAGTCCCACCGCTCCCTCCATTCCATTGAACGGGTTAGGCTTGCAGTCCATAAAGGACTTGTAGGTGCAAGTCGGTTGTCCAATAGGGTTCTGCTGTGGAGGGTGTTGGTTTGCCAACGCTGCGGTAATACTATGATTGATTATTGCTGCCAATTCTGCAGGCATCATTGAGATGTTACCTCTCCCGCGTCCACGTCCTCTTCCAGACATTCTATAATTTTCCAAATATCAAAAGCTATCAGTCGTATGAAAATAGACCTTTTGTCTTGAAGGAAGAGAAATTCAAGGACTTAAAGAAATAGACAAGCTAGAGAATCAGTCTGAATCCGTGGATTAACACAAATGTAATGGTTTGAATTTCGTCCAAATTCAAGGTAAGGGTGAGCATTCCTACATGTAGAACTGATAGATAGTTTCCACATCAGTGGCTATGTTCTATGAAGACCGAGACTTTCTTGCTCAAGGTGTAGGAATGATGACTTATACTGACTACAATGTTACCACCCGACCAGAATCACCGGACTTAGCATGCACGACAAATTATAATTACGTGTGCACCCGTAATGGTAATTTGCTTTGCATGATCACCCCTGGTTCCTCCTATCAAGTTAACATATCTTGTCAAGTACAGTGGTCATCAACGATAAAAGTACCAAATAGGTAAGTATTATATCGGGATCGATCAATCAAAGTATACGAAAAGATCAGTAAGGTTCAGGAATCATTGACACATCAAGGTAATTTGACCCTTTGGCCTTAGAGACTTGTGTCTTGACCATAGTTTATCACTCATCCCAGAAATCCCCAGGTAAGCATAACTGGTCTCACAATTCAAGAAGAACGTTTAGGCGATGTCAAATGCACATAAACTCTCCCGTGACTCACAGCAACTCGGAGCCACCATCCCGGTAGCCATATGCTCACAGGGATATGTTAAAGCAAAAATTCTCAGGCAACCTATTAAGTAGGCATAGCTTAGTAATCTATGTGTGTGTAACTAATGCAAATCCAGCTATAGTCTAAAATGCAATGCAAATGAGATGCAAGGTTCATTTTAGTTCGTTATAACTAATGCTCTGATACCAATCTGTCACACCCTCAAAATCCACTAACGGGGTTTTACCGTCAGGCGTGTGACATAACCAGGATCTCAGATAAGCATCAGTTGCACCAAACGACTCGATAATTACAAAACAGATAGATTGCTTAATAATAATGAAACAACCCAATTATATTTAAGTATTGCGGAAGTGTAAACAAGATAACTTTTAACAATAGTTTAGGAACACGTAAACACGCGTCCAATCCAGTTTATACAAAATAAATGAAGATTTAGTCTTGAAAACAGTTTGTGATGAATACTGGATGACATGCGGTAGATGCTGTGCTCTTAAACGTGCCACATCAATGTCCTGAGATAAAACATGCAAAATCTCACTACAAGACTGGTGAGTTCACAGGTTATCAGAAAACAGTAAGTATCAGTAATGAAATCCTCGGATTATGTAATCCGATAAGTATAATGAAATCCCGGATTATGTAATCCGATAAGTGTAATGAAATCCCCGGATTATGTAATCCGATAAGTGTAATGAAATCCCCGGATTATGTAATCCGATAAGTATAATGAAATCCCCGGATTATGTAATCCGATAAGTATAATGAAATCCCCGGATTATGTAATCCGATAAGTGTAATGAAATCCCCGGATTATGTAATCCGATAAGTATAATGAAATTCCCGGATTATGTAATCCGATAAGTATAAAATTCCCTGATTAAGTAATTAAAGCATATAATGGGTAGCTAGTCCATAATGATCACTATGTGTATGAAGGCGCGGCCGAGCTGACATGTAATCAAATAATAAACCAGGCCCGGATGTGGATCACACACCACAACACTTGTAATTAGGCTAACCGTTCACCCGTTTGACGAACGTTGTACTAGCGCGACTAGCCCGGGTGGGGTATGTCAATCCCAGTAGTACTACTAACAATTACCTCGCTAAGTCCATATTAACGGTCCGTTGGGCAAGTATAACATCATAGTATCAAGTATATGCAGTATTACAAAAATCCTATGTAATGTAACGTTTATGAAAACAGCATGTTTCTCTCCCCCAAAAGAGTATATAAGTAAAATTGGGGCTATAAACTCACCTTAAATTGATGTTATGAAATGAACGAGAACTTCACAGAATAAGGCAATGCACGATCAAACACGATCAATACCTATGTAATAATTGTATTTAAGTCGTTAATACGTATTCGATGCGAATAGGTATATTTGATTGGATTCAGGTTGACGTACACTATTATGTATATATTTGAGTTTGATTTTTGTACCTAATGATATTAGGATTTAAATTGTATTGTGGGATTTTGGACAAGTAGTGAAATTGTTTGTATTTTTGATTTATTTGCAAGAAGTATATGTATGTATTCTTTGTATAATTCAATAATAATTTATTGTCAAAATATAACCTATAATTATATTTACAAATGATTTATGAGATTATATATTGTATAATTTCTATGGGTTTCTATAATTATTTCACAATTAAATACGATATAATATCCATTTTTAAGGTTTTTAAAATAAAATAAATTTACAGAAATCATTTTGTAACATTTTAAATAAGAAAAGTTTGTAAAATTACTTTTAGGTTTTTTAGAAATTTTTGTATAATTTTTAGAAGCTCAAAAGGCTTTTAAAAAAATAATTGCAGTGGCCCGGGGTCGAACCCGGGACCTCACTGTTATATGGCATGTACTGAACCGCTGAACCAAGGCCTAAGCCGCGACTAAATCCAGTTTGATTTCCTTTTAAACATGGTTTGTCCAGTTTCCCCAAATCCAACCGAAACCCTAATCGAGTTTGATCCAAATTGAACATGAATTCGATATTGTTAACTGTTAAAATCATGGGGCTTTTGATCCCCATGTATAAACGAGTGTGTTGATGTGTGTAATTACCTGCTTTGATTCGATTTGATGATAAGAACAATGAAGAACAAGCCGCGGTATAGGTTGAAATCGAACGTTGATCAAACACTGATGTATATCAAATTAATTGCACAGGAAGTTTTGAATGATGTTAATGATCAATAGCCTATGTTAATTGGGAGTTATAAGGCTCGGAGGGTGGTGGTTGATGGAGTTGCAGGTTCGAACAGAGGGTTTGATCGAATTGGTTTGATTGTGTGTGTTTTGATGAATTGACAGTAGCATTCGATTTACAGGTTGATAAAGTTCGAGTAGATTGAATTATTTGATTAAAGTAATGTGTAAGTGGGTTAATTAGCCGTTGAACGTTCGGGAAAAATAAAGTGAAAAGTTTATAGCCGTTTAATCGATCGTTTAAACGCGTTTTGTGTGTGTGCTGAGTTCGAATCTTGTTCACGAGGCGGTTGGGTGTATTTTGGGCTATAAAAATCATGTTTTAATCGAATTTGGGGTTCGCCGGAGCTTGGCTGGACTTCGGCCGGAATGTCGCCGGAAAAACGAAAGGGGCGGGGGGTTGGGTTTGAAGATTACAAATTTACAGATTTGGTCCCTGCGGTTTCATTGTTATTATTTTATGTTATAAACTAGTTTTTGGAGTTTCGGAAATGACACATACCCCCCTGAACTTATTTATTTTTATTGTTTGTTATTATCATTATTATTATTATTATTATTATTATTATTATTATTATTATTATTACTATTATTAATTATTATTTTTATAATTAGGTCACCAACATTTAACGAGACTAAAGAAGTTTCGTAAAATTTTCGGGTGTCACAAATTGGATTGAAATGGCTTTTCAAGCTTAAAAAGAATGCAGAGGGGGCAGTTACAAGGCACAAGGCCAGGTTAGTAGTAAAAGGCTATGTGCAGAAGTTTGGTATTGATTATGAAGAGGTGTTTGCCCCTGTGGCAAGGTTGGAGACTGTTAGAATGATCATGGCATTAGCTGCAACAAATGGGTGGAAGGTTCATCATCTTGATGTTAAAATAGCTTTTCTGAATGGGGAACTAAAGGAGGAGGTGTATGTGGTTCAACCAGAGGGGTTTGTGAAATCTGGTCAAGAACAGAAGGTGTACAGGCTTATAAAAGCTCTGTATGGGCTGAAACAGGCTCCAAGAGCCTGAAATGAGAAGCTTCATGTTACTTTGTTGAAGTTTGGGTTTAAGAGGTGCCCTCAGGAACATGCAGTATACAGAAGGTGGTCTAATACTGGTTCACTGATAATTGGGGTTTATGTTGATGATATTATTATGACAGGGTCTACTTTGGAGGTAGTTAAAGAGTTTAAGTCAATAACGAAATCCCAGTTTGAGATGACAGATCTTGGACTGATGAAGTATTATTTGGGAATTGAGGTGAGACAAGAAGGTGGTGGGAATTTTCTTATGTCAATCAGGTTATGCTAAGAAGATCATGGAAGATCAGAAAATGTGGGAGTGCAATGCCACAAAGACTCCTATGGATCCAGGTTTAAAGTTGGGAAAAGATGAAGAGTGTGAACATGTGGATGTTACAAAATACAGAAGGGTCATTGGATGTTTAAGGTACTTAACACAACTAGACCTGACTTGCGCTATGCTGTGGGAATCACAAGTAGGTTTATGGAATCTCCAAGAACAACCCATTGGCAGGCTGTAAAGCACATATTAAGGTACTTAAAGGGTACTATTGATAATGGGGTTTGGTACAAGTATGGTGGAGTTAGTGAGTTGGTTGGGTTTAATGACAGCTCTCATGCTCCAACTAAAGAAGATGGAAAGAGTACTACAGTTATTGTGTTTTACTATTGTGAAGGACCTGTAAGTTGGGTAAACCAGAAGCAAGAGACAGTTGCTTTATCCTCATGTGAAGCTGAGTTTATGGCTGCTACTGCTGCAGCTCAGCAGGCAGTATGGTTGAAAAATTTATTGGAAGAACTTACAGGGAAGAAGATGGGTCCTATATTGCTACATGTGGATAACAAATCAGCTGTGCAATTAATGAAAATCCTGTTTTTCATGGAAGATCTAAACACATTGATGTCAGATATCATTACATTCGTGGATGTGTAAAGAAAGGAATGGTGGTAGTGAGGCATATAAGTGGTATTGATCAGAGGGCTGATATTCTAACCAAAGCTCTTCCGAGGTTAAAGTTTGTGGAAATGAAGAAGCTTTTCGGAGTTGGTGGATTCAAAGAATTAAGGGGGTGATTGTTAGATTGTAATTCTTTGTATCAGCTTTGTATTTGTATGTTTAGTGTATGTTTAGTATAGATGTGTAAAGTCTTGAAAGTAGAGAAACTTAATATGTAAATAGTTAGTTCTTCTAACACTATAAATAGGTGATTAGTGTGTGTATTAGAGGTATCACTTGAGATAATTCACTTAATAAACGTTCATTGCATTTGTTAGTTAATTCTGTTTTCTATCAGCCTCTAGATGGTGAAGCATAAGTGTTGAAAAAAAATTCCAAGCTCCGAAGGAGGGTGAGGCATTTGTGACTAGTGTAATGATTGAGGGGGAAAGATTTCCCACAATTGGTCCGAACAGCAGCCTGTCTTGGTGAAACCAAGCAGGCAAATCTTTGTAAGGAACATCAATACCATCAGCATCCTTGGAGGGAGAAGAAAATGGGTTAGTTTCATCAATAAACCTGTGTACATCTAGCCTATGTAATAAGGCTTTGACCTGCGTTTTCCATCCGAGATAGTTTGTGGAAGTCAGTTTCAGATTTACGAGAAACGTAACAAGGGTACCATATAAACCATGATCGAGAACCAGGATTGGGCAGGAAGAACAGATCGAGTATTGGCAAGAAGAAGAAAAGATCGAGAATGGTGAGAGGGTGATGGATCAGAATTGCTCTGATACCATATAAACGTATGAGAATTAATTGATTGATTCATTAACAAATGATTACAATATATATATATATATATATATATATATATATATATATATATATATATATATATATATGTACACCATAACAAACTAAGCTAATCTATAGCTAACAACTAGAATATAACAATAATTCAAAATACAACATAAATCTATAAAAAAAAATGATATTATCCTCATGTAATATGGTTAATACTACATACTCAATTTTTTTCTTTGATTCGACCGGAGATCTATGATCTTCTCCCATCCTCCAACTTTGCCAACACACAAATTTCATAATCTTTTCTTCTTAAATTGTCATTTTTCTTCAAAAAAATAGAAAGAAATGACATGGCTTAACAGGATCCTATCATGTGAACCAATCACAAATTTGTTTATATATATATATAGTACATAACTACGTTAGAAGTATAAACACTAGATTATTAAGTAATAACAATAACCATATTTAATAAAAATAAAACCAGAAAATAATAAGATAGTAAATTTAATGTAACTAGACTTTGGTCGCGTGCGTTATGACGGGATACATACAAAAACTAATCTCGATTAAGCTACATATATCACATTCAAAAGCCATATGTTTTTTCTCTAGCAAGAAGCTAGACAAAAATACATACACCGATGAAAATTATGAATAAACAGAGATTACATTTAGATGTTAAAAGAAATCCAATAAGCCCAGTCGAAAGCAACTTTGGGAGAACGATAAGCGATTATATTCTCCAAAGTGATAATTTTTCGATCAAAAACCCTTTCATTTCTAGCCCTCCAAATCGCCCAACATGTAATCTGGATAATGGCTTGAATTAGATTCTTTCTTCCTTCATCACCCGATACCATTTTATGAAAATTCAACAAGTCCTTGAAGTCAAATGCGTATATAGGAGGGGACTTAATCCATTGGACAATAATAGCCCAAACCATATTCGCTAAGGGACAAGAAATGAGCAAGGGGTAGTGGGTTTCCGGAAGTTCTTCACACAATGGACATATGATAGAAGGTAAATTTACCCCCCTTCTAGATAATGCAACTAGAGTAGGGATCCTACCCAAACACAACCTTCAATTAAATATGTTGATTTTAAGGGGGACCCATTTGTTCCATTTCATAACCGGCTCTACATTCACCATGTTGAATTCATTAATTTTTGCGCATAATCATACTTGAATGGAATTCCTCATGATGGGCTTGGACCACCTACCAAACCCATCGATCCTCTGGTCTTGGATTGCAACCATAGGAATTAGGAAGGGAAGTTGATGTGTAAATTTAAGCATGCTTGTAATTCTTGTTTCTCACCATCTGTGGCGGGGGGGGGGGGGATCTCCATCTCCATAGCCAATTAATATGTCCACTTGATTCTTCATACCAATTTTCCACCATGCTACATTTATCTTTTCTAGACTAAAAATTTGAGGATACAAAACACAAAGAGGATAATCTCCCAACCAACGATCAAGCCATAATCTTGTACTCTTACCTCTACCAACGATAGGTCTACTGGAAGAATCAAGATTTATGTTAAAAAGTGAGAGGTCCATACCAATATTTGAGATTTTTTTCCAAGCGCCCACAATTCCATTTTGCATGGAATGGAAGAGTTAATAGCAGCAGCAACAACAACATACTCAGTATATTCTACTAGAAGCATGGTCTGGGAGGGGTTGGATGGTGTCAAATCTTACCTCTATCTTTTAGGATAGAGAAACCGCTTCCAATGAGACCCCCGGCTCGAAAGTGAAAAAAAAACAGAAGATTACAGGCACATTTCGGATATTTCAAATAATAGTTTAGCAAAACACAAGGACATATAAACTCACATAAACATCTCCGACAATGAACAAAAGGCATAAAAGGGCGTACCTGGTGCTGCAAAGAGCTCCCGCGTTTTCGCAGGGTCCAGGGAGGGTCCGTCCCATTTAATGAACAAAACGCATGCGAATTTTTAAAATAAAAAGCGTACATTCAATAACAACACTCATAATTACTCTGCTCTATGATTGTCCTAAAAGCACCTATTCTTAATCTTGTATTAACACTCCACATATAAAGGAAAATGAGAGTTTACCTATGTCACAAGCATGCACTATCTCAACTGATTCCCTCTAGCAGTTATTAACCTTAATTCTATGCCTCCAGTCACTCCTATTCTCGATCATGTGCTCGGAGAGGTTCAACTCTAACATGTCCCGCCTAATCAACTCCTCCAACGTCAACTTTATTCTTCCTCTACCACTCCTACCATCTAAGACAATGTTATCTTCAGTTCTTACTGGTGCTGTCATCTGTCTCATCTTCACGTGTCCATACCATCTCAATCTCCCCTCCCGAATTTTATCAGTGATGCATGCCACCTCTAATCTCTGTCGGAACGTCGTTCCTTTTCTGATCAATCCTTATGTGGCCGCACATCCACCTCAGCATTCTCATCTCTACGACCGCCATCTGCTGCCCTTGTGACTTCTTCATGATCTAACAATCTGTTCCGCATAACATAGCAGGTCTTAAAAGTAATCGGGGGAAGAGTTAATAGCAGTAAATTTAAAATGAATAGAACAAATCGCCTTGTACCGTAGATTTCTCGTTTCCGCTTTAAGCCGCAAAATCCATTTTGAAAGTAATGAGAGATTTTCAAAAGATTTGCCCCAAATTGAATCTTTTGATGCAATTACTTGGGCCCACTTAACCAATGGATTTTCTTTGTTTCATTACAACCGTCTATAAAAATCTACACCGAATCTTTCAAGCTCTTCAATTACTTTTTAGGAGCTTTGAATAGAGAAAAGTAGTAGAGTGAGATTGTAGCAAGAACTGATTTGATCAACGTTAATCTTCCCCCGATTGACAAAGACTAACATTTCCACAAAGCTAGTCTGTTTCTCCAAGATCTTGTTAATTTCATGTTTTCCCGATTGGAAAACCAAGATAAGTAAATGGGAGGCTGCCATGTTTGCAGCCTAAAGTAGAAGCAAAATCAGCCACCCGGTCTTGTAGCACACCAATACCGATTAAACTACTTTTCTCAAGGTTTATACCAAGACCGGAAATGAGAAAAAAAAACATGTAAGGATTCTGAGAAAAAAACATCTAAGGCTTATACATAAACTATATGTACAAAAGTATTTTGATATATAAAGTAGCATCCAATTTTCTTGACTGCAGCTGTGTGACATCCATCTTGACATACAAAACGTGACCAATTTCAATTTGAAAAAAAAAGTAATTTAGGTGAACGTATCCCAGTCTTGATATGCTAACCTCGCTATATAGCGTGAATTTATATTGAGGTGGGTGCATTTAAAACCAGACTAGATATTAAACCGGATGACTTAAAGGTTCGCAGGTGGAATCGAATTTAAGATCCGGTTGATTGCATATATAATTTAGAGTAAATTACATGGATAGTCCCTGAGTTTTGCTTAAATTTCACATTTCATGCCTTGGATTGAAAAATTACATGTTTAGTCCTAAGGTTTGGAAAAACATTGCATGTTTTGTCCCAGGGTCTAACATCCGTTTGTTTCCACGTTAACATTTTCAAAATGATGATTTTACCCCTAAAACTAAAAAACAAAAAAGGTCAAAAAAAAAAATAAACCCAAGATGCTGGTGGCTGTGGTTAGCATACTACCATCACCATTGCCATCCTAAACACCATTGAACCACCCACAGTCACCGAATCAACACCGCCTCTCTGGCTCCTCCGTTTGAACCCACCACCAAACCACCACCGCATCACGATCATAAGAAATCTTCTATGGGGCACCAAGACCAAGTCCTCAGATTCGATTGGTGGTGTGGCCAGCGGTGATGTTGACCCAGGTTGTAGGTGGCTTGGTCGGCGGTGGTATTGTGATGGTGGTGTGGCCGACGATGATGTTAGTGCAAGTGGATGTGGTCGGCGGAGGTATTGTGACGGTGGTGTGGTCGACGATGATGTTGATGTAGGTCGTCGGAGTTGTTTTGTTAATCGGCGTTGGAGGTGGTTTGAATCTGGTATGACGATTGATGAAAATCAATCGATGGTGATGGCGCGTTGATGATGGTCGATCGATGGTGACGACCCATCAATGATAACGGAGATCGACCGGTGGCGAAAAGTGGTGGCAGGAGCCATCAGACATATGGCTGCGGGAGTCGCCGGTCTTATGGCGGCCGATCATAGTGATGATGGGGAAGGGAAGGGGTGGAAGTGGTGTCGATGAGTGGTGGTGGTGGTTAAGATGGGGTTGAATGAGGAAAAATAAGGGCAAAATGGTTATTTTACAAATATTTAATGGAAAAAACTAACGATCATTTAATCCAAGGACGAAACATGCAATGTTTTTCCAAACCATAGGACTAAACCTTTAATTTTTCAATTCTAGGGACGACAGGTGAAATTTGAACAAATCTAAGGGACAATTCGTGTAATTTACTCTATAACTTAATACATAAAGTTTAAAAAATAATAAATATTATACACATTGTATGAAGGTAAAATTAAAGTGTCAAAGTTAGTGTTTATCAAGGGGTGTAAATGAAATTTTTTTTGTTTTACCTAATAGTTAACATTGAATGGAGTAGCATTTTCCATCTGCGCTTCTCAAACACACTCCATTCACATATCTTCATCTTCCACTCCATCTTCATCTGCTCGCATATATCTTCTTCTTCTTCATATATCCACACAGATATGTATTTTAGGCGCTTAGATCTTTCACATTACTACTCTTGCCACTCAAACCTTTCAGTCTCAATTAAAGTTGTTGTCGCCATTGAACTTCGTCTTCTTTACCATATGATCTGTAAGGTTATTTGTAAGGCTAATGCAACCCAAACACCCAAAGTCTCCCCTGCATGCATGCACAAGTGTACTGAAGTGGAATGCTTCGGAAGTTTCACACTGTCTTAGAAAATTACTCTATGTGTGAAATCTTCCGAAGCCAAGACCAATATCTTCCGAAGCCAAAAGATGAAGTCTTCCGAAGCTTCAAAGACAAAGTCTTCAGAAGCCAACTATTGAAGACAGATTTCTTCCAAAGACTTTTTAATTACATGCTTTATCTGATGTACCTTTTACCTAAAGTTGAACCACTCTCCGCTGCAACTCTGATAAGACACCAACTTTACATGAGTTGGTGAAAAGGTCTATGCTTTTGGTAAACTGTACATTGAGGTCTTGAGTCTATAACTTTCCACTTTATATACTTTATCCTTTTTGTAATATATTAGGATGTGAGCTATGGCATGTCATAGTCACTAGTCAAAAGGCAATCTGCCTATTGACTCTACATTGATTTGTTGTCTAGATCATGTATCTTGTAGGTACACATGTCCCTAGTTCTAGTTCTAGTGAGCTCAAATGTAATTGACTTTCATTTTGTAACACTTATGTAATGTTTGATATATGAAATGAAAAAGTCTTCTTTGAATGTTTGTTGGTTGTTGAATGTTATCTATTAATAATATAGATTGTTACACGCTTATATGAACATGTTATATAGGTTTATAGTTGTTAGACATAGTTTTATATCATTAAAGGTTCAAGAATATGTTTAACTAAGTCTCATGATTCAGTCTCACGACTGGACCATGCGAATGGGCCAGTCGCACGACTGAACCAGGTGATTGAGTCAATCGCACGATTGAGTCATAAGACTGACTCAGTCGTACGAATGAATCAATCGTACGACTCAGTCGCACGACTGAGCCATACGCATGGCTCAGTCGTACTAATGAGAGCTGTAACCTATAAATACCACTTAATTCGTGGAAAAACGTAACACTTCGAGAATTATCAACCCTAGCCGTTCCTGTTCATCCAGAGAGTCCCTTCCAACTTCATAGAACGTTTCTGATCGATTCTAATCAATTCTTAACGTATTCTCATTGTTAGTTTTGATCGGATTAACGTTCTCCCTGATTGGATCGCCAATCAAATAGGATTCCGCACATTTCGATCTGGTTTCACGTTGAATCAGTTAGTACTCCGTCCGTACACGGTCCTAACAAGTGGTATCAGAGCTTTGGCTCTTGATTCTTCATGGATTCAATCGTGTTTTTGCAAAAGTCAACGTTTTTATTCAAAAGATTCGTTCTTTCTGCATAAAAATCCAGTTTTTACTAGTGCATGCGTTCAAAAGTTAGTCTTTTTCGAGTTTCAGCCTACTAGGGTTTTCAAAATTGTGTTTTTGGGTCGAATTGCATGAAAAGTTTGAAAAATTTCAAAGTCAGCAGTCTTAGTCGCACGATTAACTCAATCGCACGATTGAACTCCATTCGTTTAGCTCAATCGCACGATTGAACTCCATTCGTTCAGCTCAATCGCACGATTGCCCCAGTCGCTTGTTCAATCGCACGATTGGCCCAGTCGGTTTGTTCATTCGCACAGCTGTCCTAGTCGTCTGCTCAGTCTCACGACTAAGCTCAATCGCCCATTTGAGTCTCAGTCGCACCCTAGTCACATCCCTAATTGCATACACAGTTGGTTATCAAGTTTTAAGACTAATTCAATATGGACACACAGAACTTTATAGTCTTAGCAGGGAAGGACTCCAGGATCCAGAATATATTGCTCTTGGAGAATGAGATCGGGAACCATAACAAACCACCAAAGCTTCTGTCTCTTGACGATTATCCTCAATGGAAGCAACGGTTTGAAATTCATCTGAATGGAGTAGACACAAACCTCTGGAACATTATTGAGACTGGCTACACTTTGCCCGTTGGAGCTGATGGTGTTCCACTGACACTAAGTGGTTTGACTGAGGCACAAAAGACTGCGAACAATGCTGAGAAGAAGGCCTATGCATTATTGACACAGTCCATTCTTAAAGATATCTTCTATCAGTTCTCAGAACACAAGCAGTGCAAAAAGTTATGGGAGGCTCTTGAGAAGCGATATGAAGGAAATGCAACACTTAAGTCTCTGAAGGCGAAAGCGTTGAAGAAAGAATTTGATAACTTCTCGTCTATTGGGAATGAAAGTTTGGATGAGTGATCGACCGCTTCTATCATTTGATGAGTGAATTGCACACTCATGGGGTTAAAATGTCCATGGAAGACAAGGTGGCGAGCTTGGCTGATGGGTTACCTGATAAGTGGGATTCATTTGTTTCCACTTTGAGACATAATGCTGTGTTGGAGACTTTGGACATAAATGACTTTATTCTGAAGTTGAGGGAAGAAGAGGTTCAAAATAAGTACAAGTCTAAGAAGGGTAACTACACTCAGAATCCTTCTCTCTACAATGTGACTCCTACTACAGCATCTTTGAGTGCACCTTTGCAGACTGCTTTCGTGTCTAACACATCTGCAAGCATCCCAAGTACATCCTCAAGCTGTGAATCAGGTGGATCATCAAGTGTTCAATTCAATGCTCCAGAAATTCAATAGACGAAGTTAAATACAGAGAATTTAGGCAATGTAACTGTTGAAGTTGCTAAGGAGCATATGGATCTACTTGCGGCTGTGGTACATTCTTGTGATGGATTAGTAGCAGGAAAGATTGGTAACTGTCACTTGGTCGATGAAGATTATGAACAGGTTGATGAAACAGAGCTTGAACGGATGGATATAACGTGGGCTCTCGCTAGTGCTGTGCGTAGAGCAAAGAAGTTCGTTAAAAAGATGGGACAGAACCTGGTGGCTACAAAAGATACAACGTTTGGATTTGACAAGTCAAAAGTCACCTGTTTCAACTGCGGTGAAAAAGGCCATTTCAAGCGAGAGTGTGTCAAACCCAAAAAGACAGGAAATGGCAATCCGTTCTCATTATTTAACAGGCAGGATAAGGACAAGACTCCAAAGGCAACATCAACCAGTCATGACTCAAAAGCAATGGTAGCACAAGGTGATGAAGGACAAGACTGGTCCTTCCGTTTCTTATCCGATGGTGAGGCTAACATTGCATCGGTTAATGATCTGAACGAAGACTCAGCGAGTGAGGGGAAGAACTCAGTTGAGCTTGATACTACTGATGTTGATGAGACTTTGGCTGCTGTGGATCAACTAGTGGAAGATGAACTAAATGCAGAATCTACAGCACACCAGGAACCCCAGGCTGCTTTCATGGCTGGCACCTCTACATCTGCACAGGTAGAACGAAAGATGATCTCTTTAATAAACATGCATGTGTTGAATGTGATAAGTTTAGGGAAAACATTGATCTGAAATTTTCTAGGTTATTAGAACACAATGATAACTTAGTAAATGACTTAAAACTATGCACTGAAGCAAATCGTGTATTAAAGCTAAATGAAAGCAGTTTTAAGGAGAAAATTGACTTACTGAGAAAACAATTAAAAGAAACTGAAGTTGTTGCTTTTAACCAAGAAAATGACATAAAGTTTTACTTAAAAACAATTGAGGAAACTAAAAAGGACAGAGCTATTTTACAAGTTGAAAATGAATCCTTAAAGCAAAAACTACATAGTTTAGCTAGTTCCTCTCACATCTTCAAAACTTGGTTGAAGAAAGAAACAACAGGGAAGGTTTGGGTTATAAAGTTATGCCTCCACCACATGAGATCCTCTTGAACACCAAACATAGACCTATTAATAATAATCCCATCAAGGACCATGTGCTGACTACTCCTCTGGTCAGTGACCGGACACCGCAGTTAAACCTGCTCCTCCTGTTACTGATCAGAAGACATCAACTTCAGGCACAAAGGATAAAACCATCATCATTGAGAATAGGGTGTAAGAGGATGTTCAAGCACCTTTTGGGCTGGGTTCAAAATCTGATGTCACACAACCTAAGACATCAAAAACCACTCAGTCTAAACCGGTTAAACAAGATCAAAATCATCTTAAAAGACAAAGTAATCATAATGTTAAACAAATAAAATTTGTCAAAGAAGGTGAAAATCAAAAAGTTGAGACCAAAAATCCCATACCTGATATGTACTCCCCACCTCACAAGAGATCTCCTAGTCTTGTTGAGAGGAGATCATGCTATACTTATGGACAAAGAGGTCACATCTCTTCGAACTGTCCTTGCTATCAGACACCTAGGCTTAAAGTTGAACTAGAACAAGATGTTAAATAGTTTTCTTCAAAACAGAGATCTAAAACTCCTGTTAGGTCTAAAACACCTGCTAGGTCTTTTACCCCTCCCCAACACCACAGACTACATAGACAAGTCACTGGCAAGTCTGTGATGCCTGATGTGAAACCTGTTTTTGAAATTAAACCCAAATTCAAACAGTAAATCAGTCATCGGTTTACACAATCCTTACACAAGGATGGTCTGTGGAAAGCTAAAACATCTGATGTGTCTGATAGTGTTGATAAGCTGAAGGATGAGGTCTCTCCAACTGCTAAAGGTTAGTGGGTTGAGTTAGTGATGTGTGATGCCTCTGGGAAACCCAAGCCAGTCAAGGCCTAGGTCCCCCTTCTTAACTAATTGTTTTCTACTACGTGCAGGTTGTCCGCTATAGTGCTTCTACCAACACATGGATAGTAGATAGCGGAGCATCCAGGCACATGATGGGAAATCAGTCTCTCCTTTTCAACGTCAAACAAATTAAAGGGGGACACGTATCTTTCGCTGGAAACAAAGGAGGATACAATACCGCACAAGGAGAAGTAGGTAATGGACATGTAAAGTTTGATAAAGTGAATTATGTTCAACAATTCAAAAACAATTTGCTTTCAGTTTCTCAGATATGTGACAAGGGCTTCAAAGTGATGTTTGACAATCAGAAGTGTTACATTCTGAAGAAGGAGATGGAGATTCCTGAGGAGCAGGTTTTAATGTCAGCATCAAGGTATAACGATTTGTACATCTTGGACATGTCAAATGCTTCTACTACTGAGTCTACTGTTCAGTACTTTTTGACAAAAGCAACAGAGAAGGAGTCCATCTCATGGCACAGGAGAATGGGACACATAAATCACAGGAAGATGAATTATCTGATTCATAACAACCTAGTTGAGGGAGTTACTGTAAACAACTTCAAACTTCCATATTTTTGTGTCTCGTGCAAGAAGGGAAAGCAGACCAGGAAGCCTCACAAGACCTAGCACGTTAACTCTATTGAGATGCCACTAGAGCTACTGCATATGGATCTATTCGGTGCTGTCAGCACGAAGAGTATCGCGGGTTACTAGTACTGCTTTGTCTTCATGGATGATTACTTACGTTTCTTCTAGGTGATGTTTCTGAAAGCTAAGTCAGAAACCTTTGAGCCGTTCAAGGTGCTCGTCACAACACTGGAGTCCCTCTACAAACTGAAGGTGGGGAAGATACATTCAGACAATGGAACTGAGTTCAAAAATCAATGGATGGATGCTTTCTGCAAGGAAAAGGGAATTGTTCATCACTTCACCTCTGCATACACGCCACAGATGAATGGAGTTTTTGAACGGAAGAATAGAAGCTTGATCGAGACTGCAAGGACTATGTTGGCAGATTCAAAGCTGCCAGTACAGTTCTGGAATGAAGCTGTTGCCAATGCATGCTACACGCTTAATCGTGTGTTAGTAGTTAAGCAGCATGGGAAGACTTCCTACGAGTTGCTTCAGAAGCGCACACCTAACCTGGAGTATCTGGAACCATTCGGAGCTCCCTGCACGTTACTGAAGAAAACTCAGGAGGGCAAGTTCAGCGAGAAAGCAGATCAGGGGATCTTTCTGGGATACAGCATACCAGACAAACGAGTTTATAACAACTCAACAGGTCAGGTAGAAGTATGGTGCAATGTCGATGTGCAACGATTCACCATCCCCCCTGCTGGAAAAGGTCTGTCGTCAATCTTCGACTACGATGGCTTTTTCAAATCATTCAACCTTCCTCAGATAGATTCAGATGAAGAGATTGCTGCTCAGATGATGTACGATGTCCTAAATACACCAAATCTGAATACCTCAATGTGACACCGGCTAGTGGTGCTTCGGGATCTTCAATAGCTGCTCAGGAGGAGAGTGATGATTCATCAGACGATGAAGAAACAGTTGAGACCAGCAATGAGCATAACGTTAATCAAGATGGAAGCTCAATAAATGCTAAACATGCATCAGGGAATCAGGATACTGAACCTACCGTCACAAATCTTGATACTGAAGTTGTCGTTCCTACTACACCGGTAACTAGGATCAGTGTGAATCAACCCCCGGAGGCTATTATTGGGGATCTTCACTCTGGTGTGCAGACAAGAAATTAGTTATATTCTGCTGATTACGCTGCAATTATGGAAAAGGGCTATGTGAATGACGGGGCTTTCAAATGTTTTGTTTCTCAACTCGAGCCCAAACACGTAAGCTATGCCCTGAAGGATGAGGCCTGGGTCAACGCTATGTTGGAAGAGCTGCTACAGTTCAAGAAGCTTGGAGTATGGACACTCGTTGACAGACCCAAAGGAGTAAAAGTGATTGGCACCAAATGGGTGCTACGCTGCAAGAAGGATGACCAGGTGTCGTTATCAGTAACAAGGCACGTTTGGTTGTTCAAGGCTTCAGACAAGTCGAGGGAGTCGACTATAATGAAGTGTTTGAACCCGTGGCTAGAATGGAAGCAATCCGCATCTTCCTAGCCTATGCATTGTATGTGAAGATCAAAGTCTATCAGCTAGATGTAAAGAGTGCATTCCTGCATGGGGAAATCCGTGAAGAAGTTTACGTCAGTCAACCTGAAGGATTCAAGGATCCTTATCATTGGGACAGGGTCTACAAGTTGGACAAGGCTCTATACGGGCTACAGCAGGCTCCTCGAGCTTGGTATGAAAAGCTCTCCACCCACCTGCTGAAACATGGGTTTCGCAGGGGTGTGATTGACTGCACGTTTATCAAAAAGAGAGATGATGATTTACTGATGGTGAAAATTTATGTGGATGACATTATCTTCGGTTCACGAAACGAAGATCTATGTAACGAATTTGAATCTGTGATGAAGGCAGAATTTGAAATAAGTGCCATGGGAGAAATGAAGTTCTTCCTGGGATTACAGGTGGATCAAACACCTACCGGTATTTTTCTGCATCAGACTAAGTATGTTGGAGACATTCTAAGTCGATTTGATATGAAAAATGTTACTGTTGCTGGTACCCCACTCGCCACAAATCATGATGTGACACGTGATGAGAATGGGGACTTGGTGGATGCCACTATGTATCGTGGGATGATCGGATCTCTTATGTATCTCACTACCTCACGTCTAGATATCATGTATGCCACATGTTTATGCTCCAGGTATCAAGCCAAACCGAAAGTAAATCATCTGATAGGGGTGAAAAGGATTTTTCGTTATCTGAAGGGTACTCCAACACTGGGGGTTGTGGTATCCTCATGATGATGACTTTGAGCTAACTGCGTATAGTGATTCAGACTACAGCGGCTGCAAGATGACTTTCAAGTCAATATCAGCAGGGTGTCAGTTCTTTGGAAGGCGTTTAGTCACCTGGCAATACAAGAAGCAGACCTCGGTTGCCTTATCAACCTGTGAAGCTGAATATGTTGCTGCTGCAAGTTGCTGCTGCAAGTTGCTGCTGCAAGTTGCTGCTCTCAGATCATATGGATCCAACAACAAATGCGGGACTACGGTTTGCAATTTTCTAACACCCCTATATATGTTGATAACTCTGCTGCCATAGGTGTAACTAAAAATCCTATTCAACACCCTAAAACAAAACACATCAGCATAAAGTATCATTTCATACGCGATTGCTATGAAAAACAATTAATTGATGTGATTAAAATAAACACGGATGTTCAACGCGCCGACCTCTACACCAAGCCGTTTGATAAACCTAGATTTTTCTATCTGTTAGAGGTCAACGGCGTGAAAAAGAAAAGTGACATCATTTCAGAAGACACAGACGCTTAGTCCGACACTTGTTTAGCTTTTAATTTTATTTTATTTCTATTTGTTTTAATTTTCTTGTCTTATAAAACCCAAAAACACAAAAGGATTTTTTTTTAGAATTTTAGGGGGAGATTAGTTTACTTTCAGTATTTATTTACTTAAAAAAGGGGGAGGGCAGATAAGCGAAAAAGGCAAAAAACAAATATTTAAGAATGTGATTCAATGCTATGAAAAGTGATAGTACACAGGCGTCGAGTTACTTGGAACACCAAAAATATTTTCAATTTTTGCAATTTTAGTTTAATTAAATCACAGAAAATTGTTAGTCAGAGAATACTAAGTCTAACAAATTGGGATAATGATAGTACGCTTGTTTGTAACTGTAACTACGCGGAGAAAGTCGATCTAGGGAGGTGCGAGTTCATTATACGATGTGTCGGTAGATTCAACACAATAGACTAGTAGACATCATTGGTGAACTCAATTTAAACTAATTTGTTCAACTGACTGCGGGTTCCCATCTTATCACTGGTTAACACAATCAGTTATTTCCAATAAGGAGTGACGAGTAAATAAACGCCACTAAAAGTGTGCGGATGACCACAAAAAGAGCAAAGCACGAAAAATGAAAATAAACGTAATCAAGCTGATAACCTATGCTATTGGTGCGTTATGTGCAAAAGAAAATTTTAAAGGTGCTCTAACAAGAAGATAGGTTGTGTGCCTCTCTGCTGTACGATGGTACTAACCTGAGGATAAGCATAACCTAGATATTCTAGAATTTATTGTTGTTTGCCGCCTCTCTGTTGTGCGATGGCACTGACCTGAGGCTTGGCTTCTCTTTGAAAGATCTATGAATAGTCTCTTCTTGTCAAAATACCGTAGACCGCTCAAAAGTCTCCTGAGGAATGTTGATTACCATATAAGTTTGGGATCCATAAATGTTAGTTGAAATAATATAACCTAATACATCACCAATATATGTCAAAAGTTTGTGTATGGATTTAAGTGGACAAGTATACTGACAATCGTCGTGGCTGCACCGCCTGATGTTCAAAATCAATGTGTGTTACATATCAGATCAAGCATGATTCCCAGTTAGAACTTAGAAGTCTCATATGAATGAGAAACTATGATATCTAAATATGTTAGTTTCCATTTCAATATATATATAAAAGTTCCAAGTAATTGAGTTTATGCCTGTCTGATTCCATATGAATCTGTCTTAGTAATGATGTTAATGCTAATAGACTACTCTACCCTACCCTAACAAAATCACAAAAAACATGTTATTTTGTTACTTAGTTTATTTTTTCAAGTTATTTGTAAAGTGTGTCAGTGTCGGACTGTGCTATGCTATTCATCTTTGAAAAGGTCACAAAATGAACTTAACGTTAATCTTAAATCAATTGTTTCTAAAAAGGTAAAAGGATCATGTCTGAGATGATCAGGTGGATAAATGGATCATGTCTGAGATGATCAGGTGGATAAAGGATCATGTCTGAGGTGATCAGGTGGATAAATGGATCACGTCTGAGGTGATCAGGTGGATAAATGAATCACATCTGAGGTGATCAAAAGGTTCTTAATCTTAAATTGGTCATGTCTGAGATGACCAAATGATCAAAATGTTTTATCTATTGTTACAAGGGGCTAAGTGTCAAAGGGTCAAAAAGATAAAATTTCACAAGTTTGACCCATTCGCACGACTGGACCATGAATATGTACCAGTCGTACGATTGGACCATACGAATAAACCCGTTCGCACGACTAGACCATGAGTATGGATCAGTCGTACGAATAGACCATACTAATGAGCCTAATCGCACGATTGGAGGTGACCGACTGTGACAGTCGTACGAATGAACCTCAATCGTACGATTGGAAATGACCGAATGGGCGTATCGTATGACTGAAGCTCAGTCGCACGAATCAATCATGAGACTAGGTTCAGTCGCACGACTGAAGGGGAGTAGGGCTTTAGTCGGTCTCAGTCGCTTCATTCTCTCAAAATCGCCCCTCAGACGCACGATACACACATATACTGCCGAAATTTCGTTTGATCTTCTTAGACCTGTGTTTGACATACTCTGACGTTTGTTTCAATTCCATAGGTACTGCGCGACATCATTTGGCTGATTAATCGATTACTACAACGTCAAAATGACCGAAACAATGACCTAACTTAAAACCGAACCAAATGACATATAAACCACTAAAACTGAGCTTTCTTAGCAAATTAAAGTTATTAGGGCTTTAGTCGGTCATATGCGAACCAAATGAGTCAATCCTCAACGTTTAACATCAAGTATTGCTCAAAAATCGAATTTGAATGAACAAACTGTTGGACGTGCGAATGGACACACTGATGAACTTTAGTCGCACGACTGAGCGAGGTGAATGGCTCAGTCGCATGACTGAGACGGATGAATGGTTCAATCGAACGACTGAACCATGCGTCTGAGCTCAATCGCACGACTGACGTAAACGCATGTCAGAACATACGAATAAGTCCAGTCGCATGACTCAGTCGTACGTATGAGCTCAATCGCATGACTAGATCTCAGTCGCACTGTTCAGTCGCACGACTAGATCTCAGTCACTCGACTCAGTCGCACGACTTAACAAAATTTTCAAGTTCATGAAACAAGTATGGTATTCTTTGACACGTACTAATCTTTATTTACTTTGTCTCACAGATGGCTAGTCGGTGGCCGATGAGCACTAAGCACAACGTATGTGCTCATCTCGATCTCTCTTCCCGCAACGCTGCGGAGTTTGCTGGCATCATCACATTCTTACGATGCTCGAGGATTTTCCGAGTGATCTCTACGCCATGCACACCTTACAGTGTCACACCCTCAATTTCCACAAATGGGGTTTTACCGTTAGGAGTGTGACATACCAGGATCTCAGACACGGTCATATCAAACGACACTATATGAGTTTAAAAATAAACGTTTGACTTAAATCAGAGTACATAAAAGAAATGAATAATAGTGCGGAAGCGTAAAACTGAAATGTAAACAATACTGAAAGTCTGAAAATGTTATGCCAAATCAAATATTCAATGCAACTAAATGAAACTGATGAATGAATGTCCTGAGTGCGTCCTTAATCGTGCATCATGAGCTTAAGTGTTCCTGTGACCTGAGAAAACATGCTAAAGTGTGTCAACATAAAGTTGGTGAGTTCACAGGTTTTATCACAGATAAAAATGTTTGTAACTGTTTGAATGTTTGTAATTGTTCGACTGTTTGTAGTTGTTCGACTGTTCGAATGGTATAGTAATTAAAGCATATCGATAGGTAGCTAGCCTATAATCATGTTACTTAGTGTTTCGAACCGAAGCTGACTGTTTGCGTGTCCTATATGTTTGTTGTTCACCCGTCACGTCTCGCAAGACAGTGACAAATGTTAGGTCAATAATGCACCCGTTTCACCTCCAATCAAGCTAGCGCGACTAGCCCGGGCGGGGTTTGTCAGACCCAGTAGTACTACTCAGAATTACCTCGCTAATCCCATTACTAACGGTTCGAGAGTGTCAGGACTGTTTGTATGTTTGCACTAACGTAACAGGCGATATCAATAATACTAAAAGCATTCATAAAATATGTTTGCATGTTTTCTCCCCCAAAAGAAAAGAAAGTAAAATAGGGGCCATGAAGACTTACCTTGATTGCACAGCAAGGAAATAATGTTCGTACAACGATTAGGGTTTCGGTTAACCTGGATTTCATTTAATAGGAATATAATTAATGTTAGTTGTTATTTAAGAGTTTATGGTTAATAATATAATTAACGTTCGAATAAGAATTAGGGTTTTGATAGAATTATGAATTTTGTTTAAGTAACTAAATTTATGAAATAAATATCATGTTTTAATCCATTTGATGAATTATTAAGTGTTTTAGAAATGAATTTAGATTTAATGATGAAGTTCAACATGTAATTAAGTCCGTATGATTAACGAAGAATAATTACGAAAATATTATTCTAAACCGTTCGTTTAAAGTATATTTTATAAAATAAACAATATTTGTAAATAATTTGGTAAAACTTTAATATAATCCAGAAAATTATTTGGTGCTCGTGAAAATATTTAAAGTTTACAAAAACAATTTTTATATTTATTAAAAATTTTCTGAAAAATTAATTTGGGCTAAAAGCCCTTAAAAAATATGGGAGGTGGCCGGGTTTCGAACCGGGACCTTCAACATAGCAGGGGAACGGAACCAATAGACCAGGCATACAGCCGCGGTTAATCTTCGGTTTTAAATTCATTTAAGCAGATTCAAAGAAGTTTCCCCCAAAACTCAAGAACCCTAAAATGTTTTTGAATCAAATTAAATATCAAATCGATGTTAATAACAAAATTAATGTTGGGGCTTTGTTTCCCCATATCAAACCGAATGTATCCATGCGTTTAATTACCTGGATTCAAGCAATTTCGATAAAGATGAGCACAAGAACAGGTCGCGAATAATGTATCACTGGTTCGATACCCAAATGATGATGTTAATCAAATTAATTGCACAGCTAGCTTCTAATGATGCTAATGATCGAAAGCCGCATGTTAATTGCAAGTTGTAAGGCCCGGAGGGTGGTGTTCGATAGAGTTGCTGGTCGATGATATAGGAGAGGATCGGAGGTAATGTTAGTGTTTGTTTCAGATGAAATTGGAAGCTGGGTTCGATTAGGAATAGATATATGATTGCTTATGTTGAATTAATTTGATTATTTTTAGTGTTTGAGTGGGATTAGATTAGGTATGTTAAAGTGGGTTCGGTTTAGTGGTCCACTACCTATAATCCGCCTGATTTTGCTCCAATTATTTTGTGTATTATTGTTGGAATCTTACTCACGATCGTATTGGTGTGTTTTGGAGTCGAAAAGCCAAGTTTTTAGGGGTGTTTTGGCCTCGCCGGAGGGCCGCCGGAGATTGGCCGGAATAGTGGTCGGAAATCGGGGAAAGAGAAAGTGGGCGGGGGTTGAGTTTGTAATTTTTAAAATTACACATTTGGTCCCTGTGGTTGTTAGTTTTGTTATTTTATGTTAAAAGTCTTGCAATTAAATTTTAAAAATGACATTAAGGCCCCTTCAACTTTGAGTTTTAAATAATTTGACTTTCAAATTTTACAATCTATTATTATTATTATTATTATTATTTATTACTAATATTATTATTATTATTATTATTATTATTACTATTATTATTATTATAAATTATTATTATTATTATATTAAGGTGAACACAAAAACGAGTATACGAAAAAATTCGATTAAAACAACAAATAGATCACGAAAAATAATAAATGCGTGAGGAGAGTTAACGAACTTTTAAGTTAATTAACGGACCTGAAAGTGACGAGTGTCACTGTATCCCCCAGTTGAAAGAATTTCGTCCCGAAATTCAGCTGGAGTTAGGTCCTGAAGTTGTATCCACGAACAAGTGCGGATATTTTGATTTCATCTGGTCCTCCCATTCCCAGGTGAATTCTGGTCCACGCTTAGAGTTCCATCTAACGCGCACAATGGGAATTTTGCTACGCTTTAGTGTTTTGACTTCTCGATCCATAATCTCTACTGGTTCTTCAATAGAAACGAAGCTGTTCATCGATTTCCAGTTCTTCTAATGGAACAACAAATGATTCATCACCAATACACTTCCTTAGGTTTGACACGTGAAACACATTGTGTATTCCACTGAGTTCGTCAGGTAAGTTCAGTTGATAAGCCACCGGGCCAACCCGTTTGACAATCTCAAACGGCCCCACGTACCTAGGGTTTAGTTTCCCCCGTTTTCCAAAGCGTATTACACCCTTCCAGGGTGAGACTTTCAACATTACTTTGTCACCAATCTGAAACTCCAATGGCTTACAACGCTTGTCAGCGTAACTCTTTTGTCGATCACGTGCTGCTGCCATACGGTTACGAATTTGCACGATCTTCTCAGTCGTTTCGTGCACAAGTTCAGGTCCTGTAAGTTGACTTTCTCCAACTTCCGCCCAGCAAATAGGTGACCGGCACTTACGCCCATACAGTGCCTCAAATGGAGGAGCTTTGATCGACGTGTGATAGCTATTATTGTATGAAAACTCAACTAACGGTAAGTGAGTTTCCCAACTGCTGCTAAAATCAATCACGCAAGCGCGCAACATGTCTTCCAAGGTTTGGATCGTACGCTCACTCTGGCCGTCAGTTTGAGGATGATATGCAGTGCTCATATCTAACCGCGTTCCCAATGATCGTTGTAAAGATTGCCAGAAGTGTGAAGTGAATCGAGCGTCACGATCAGATATGATGGAAATTGGCACACCGTGCTGAGCGACTATTTCCCTTAGGTAGATACGAGTCAACTTCTCCATTCGGTCAGCCTCCCTAATTGGTAAGAAGTGTGCGGATTTCGTCAACCGATCTACAATTACCCAAATGGTATCGCATCCGCTAGGAGTCCGAGGCAGTTTCGTGATAAAGTCCATAGATATCTGCTCCCACTTCCATACTGGAATTTCTGGTTATTGAAGTAAACCAGATGGTCGTTGATACTCCACCTAAACCTTAGAACAGGTTAAGCATCTGCTTACGTAAGTGGCAATATCCGCTTTCATGTTTGGCCACCAGTAAAGGACTTTTAAATCGTGGTACATCTTGTCTGAACCCGGATGAATAGAGTATCGTGACTTGTGAGCTTCGTCCATTACTAGTTCTCGTAGGTCTCCAACCCATATTCGGTCCATGAAGTAGCGGATTCCGTCAGATTTGACCTCTAATTGTTTCCCCATGCCTCGTAGCGATTCGGCTTCCAGGTTCTCGTCTTTCAAAGCTTCAAGTTGAGCATTATGTATTTGATCGGGTAATCCAGTATGAATGGTGAGTTGTAATGCTCGAACTCGCTTCGGCTTAGGTGTCTCCTTTCGACTTAAGGCGTCGGCTACTACGTTAGCCTTACCCAGATGATATTTGATTGCACAGTCGTAGTCATTCAACAACTCGACCCAACGACGTTGTCTCATGTTCAGCTCCTTCTGTTCAAAGATGTGCTGGAGACTCTTGTGATCGGTGTAAATGGTGCACTTGGTACCGTACGAGTAGTGTCTCCATATCTTGAGCGCAAACACAACGGCTCTCAATTCTAAGTCATGTGTCGTGTAGTTTTTCTCGTGAACTTTCAATTGTCGGGAAGCATAACCAATCACCTTCTCGCATTGCATTAGCACACAACCGAGACCTTAAATAGAAGCATCACAATAGACTACAAAATCGTCTGCTCCATCAGGCAGGGATAGAATTGGTGCCGTACAGAGTTTCTGCTTCAGAACCTGAAATGCGGATTCTTGTTTGTCACCCTAATTATACGTAGTGCCTTTATGAGTTAACGTGGTGAGAGGTTGAGCAATCTTTGAAAACCCTTCGATGAATCGTCGATAATAGCCAGCCAACCCAAGAAACTGTCGTACCTCAGTCGGAGTCTTAGATGTAGCCCAGTTCTTGATGGCTTCTATTTTTGCCGGGTCAACATGTATTCCATTCTCATTGACCACATGACCCAAAAATTGGACCTCTCGTATCCAGAAGTCACACTTTGAGAATTTAGCATACAGTTGTTCTCGTTTCAGCAGCTCCAGAATCAGTCTAAGGTGCTCCTCGTGTTCCTCCTTATTCTTTGAATAAATAAGGATGTCATCGATGAAGACAATGATGAACTTGTCCAAATAGGGTTTGCACACTCGGTTCATGAGGTCCATGAAACCGCTGGCGCGTTGGTCAACCCGAATGGCATAACCAAAAACTCATAGTGGCCATACCTAGTTCTGAAAGCAGTCTTTGAAATGTCTTCATCACGAACCTTTAGTTGATGATATCCCGACCTCAAGTCTATCTTGGAATAGAAACTCGACCCTTGAAGTTGATCGAACAAATCATCGATGCGCGGAAGAGGATAACGATTTTTAACCGGTACTTTGTTCAATTCCCTATAATCAATACACATGCGAAAAGTTCCATCCTTTTTCTTGACAAACAGGACTGGAGCTCCCCACGGTGATGAACTAGGTCTGATAAACCCTTTATCCAATAGCTCCTGCAATTGCGTAGACAGCTCTTGCAGTTCTTTTGGAGCTAATCTGTACGGTGCTTTCGTGATAGGTGCGGCTCCAGGTACCAAATCAATCTGGAACTCGAGTTGGCGATGCGGTGGGAGGCCAGGTAGGTCTTCAGGGAAAACCTCGGGATAATCACGTACGACAGGGATATCTTCAATCTTCTTTTCCTCAGCTTCTTTTTCTGTGACCATAGCATGGAAGGCTATATGACCCTTGCGTAAGCACTTCTGGGCTTTCATGTAGGTGATGATTCCTGAGACTGTACCACTCTTTTCGCCCTAAACTGACAAAACTTCACCACTAGAAAGTGGTACACGAACAATTTTCTCACCACAGATGATCTCAGCTTGATTCTTGGATAGCCAGTCCATACCAACAACTACATCGAAGCTACCAAGTGTGACAGGCATTAGATCTATATGTAACTCATGTCCAGGTAATCCTAGTTTACATCCCTTAATGATGTGAGTTACCTTATTAGTTTCCCGTCAGCTAATTCTATAGTGTAACTAGGTTTCATATCAACTAAGGTTACATTTAGAAGCTTAATGAACTTGTTTGAAACAAAACTCTTGTCAGCACCGGTATCAAACAGTATAGAAGCAAAACAACCATTCAGAGGAAACGTACCAGTAACCACATTCTGATCATTCCTTGCCTCAACAGATCCAGTCACGAAAGCTCGAACTCTGGCACCATTTCCGTTGTTGTTGTTCCCATTATTGCCCCTGTTGCCATTCTTCAATTGTGAGCAATCCTTCCGGTAATGGCCCTCTTTACCACACTCGAAGCAGCCTCTGGTTGCTTCGCCCTGTCGTGGTTGTTGAGTTTGTTGCCTGGTCATCAGTTCACCCTTGCAGTCTTTAGCAACATGACCCATCTTTCCACACCTTTGACAACGGAATAGATCACACTGGCCAAGGTGATGAAAATTGCACTTGTTACACTTTGGGTACTTGCCAACATAGCCACTCGATCCTTGTCCACTGTTGTTGTTGTTCTGGTTGGTATTGGTGAAGTGTCGGGATGAATCAAATTTCCTGATTTGTTGCTGAGGCTGATTTAAGTTGGAAGTCTTGCCAGACGTACCGTCCCATTTCCGCTTGTTATCAGATGAACTAGTTGTAGTTCCAGGTTTAGGCAGAGTACCTTGGGCTACTGCCTGATCTGTAAGTTTGTGAGCCAAACGAATCGCTTGCTGAATGGTGATTGGGTCTGCAGCTATGACACTGGCTTGAATTTGAGGAGCTAACCCTTCGATATACCTTTCTATCCTCTTGTAGGCCGGGTCACCATTTGAGGACACAAGGCAGCCAACTCGTGTGAACGAGTTGTATACTACTCTATTTCAGATCCAACCATTTTTAGGTTCCAAAACTCCGTTTCTAGTTTCTGAATTTCTCTTCCTTCAATAGTGTTTTGAAGTCTTCCCAAGGTAAGTTGTTAGCAACTTCCAATCCTAGAGTCTGAACTTGGGAATTCCATCAGGTTAGAGCAGGCCCTTCCAAGGTGCCAGACGCATACTTGACACGGTTTTTCGCCGGACAGTTACACATTGCAAAGGCAGATTCCAGCTTCTCAATCCAACGGAGAAGGGTAACAACACCCTCAGAACCCTTAAAGGAATGGGGCTTGCAGTCCATGAACATCTTGAAAGTGCAGACTGCTTGGCCTCCTTTATTTTGGTTCTGGTTGATGTTGTTGTTTTGATTTTGGTTCCTGGTCTGTTCATATGCCGCGAGCGCTTCAGCAACACGCTCATTTATGATGGCATCAAGCTCAGCTTGAGTCATGTTGATATTTCCTCGTCCCCTCGGGCGTCCAGGTCTTCTTCCAGACATGATTCTTTAATTCACAATACACGACAGTCACTATTGAATAATAACAATTGATAACAATAATTTGTTTCATACTAGTAGGAATGGAGGATTTTTTTGCATATCGATAGTGAGGTTTCATGAGAACCGAGACCTCATGTCTCCAAGTTTAGAAATGAAAATTTGTACTGATTATGACCGTTATCACCCAATAGAGTTACTAGAATTGTCATGCATGACAAATTACAATTACGTGTGCACCCGTGATTTTAATTTCCTTTGCATGGTCATTCATGGTTCCTCACATTCGTGATAACATACCTTGTCAAGTACCGAGTGCTATCTGTTAAGACTAGCAAATATGATAGGGCATGTTGGAAGTAGAAATAAGTACGATAGAGTTAGAAAAGTAATGTGTATTGTTCTCCTTGCTTGTCATCGTTAGGTTTGTCGTGTGTGTTAGAAAAGAGTTTCGTGTTACCAAGTGGTAATATTAGGTTCGAGTTGTCATTGCTTCAACTCCAAGAGTGAAGAATCATATGTAGATGTTGGAAGTGAGCGAGCGGGACTCCCTGCCCCTCTGTTAGTCGAGGATGATACAGGTGATATAGATATTTGTGTATATTGACCATAGTTTATCACTCATCCCAGAAATCCCCAGGTAAGAATAACTGGTCTCATAATGAGATTTATACAATATGCTTGCCTTAGCCCGAAGGCCCTTCGCTAGGAAATCCAGAATACAGGTGTCTATGTGTCACACAGATGGGTAATGTTTGATCGTTCAATAATGTAATGTTAGCATGCCAGGAGAATGCTCGTACAATATTTGCAATCATGTAAGAGTGTCTATGCAGTACTAGTGTTGTGTCTAAGGCTATAGTCTAGATGCAAACGCAATCCTAGTTCTCTATAACCAGTGGCTCTGATACCAATCTGTCACACCCTCAATTTCGACAAACGGGTTTTTACCGTTAGGAGTGTGACATACCAGGATCTCAGACACGGTCATATCAAACGACACTATATGAGTTTAAAAATAAACGTTTGACTTAAATCAGAGTACATAAAAGAAATGAGTAACAGTGTGGAAGCGTAAAACTGAAATGTAAACAATACTGAAAGTCTGAAAATGTTATGCCAAAACAAATATTCAGTGCAACTAAATGAAACTGATGAATGAATGTCCTGAGTGCGTCCTTAATCGTGCATCATGAGCTTAAGCGTTCCTGTGACCTGAGAAAACATGCTAAAGTGTGTCAACATAAAGTTGGTGAGTTCACAGGTTTTATCACAGATAAAAATATTTGTAACTGTTTGAATGTTTGTAATTGTTCGACTGTTTGTAACTGTTCGACTGTTCGAATGGTATAGTAATTAAAGCATATCGATAGGTAGCTAGCCTATAATCATGTTACTTAGCATTTCGAACCGAAGCTGACTGTTTGCGTGTCCTATATGTTTGTTGTTCACCCGTCACGTCTCGCAAGACAGTGACAAATGTTAGGTCAATAATGCACCCGTTTGACCTTCAATCAAGCTAGCGCGACTAGCCCGGGTGGGGTTTGTCAGACCGAGTAGTACTACTCAGAATTACCTCGCTAATCCCATTACTAACGGTTCGAGAGTGTCAGGACTGTTTGTATGTTTGCACTAACGTAACAAGCAATATCAATAATACTAAAACCATTCATAAAATATGTTTGCATGTTTTCTCCCCCAAAAGAAAAGAAAGTAAAATAGGGGCCATGAAGACTCACCTTGATTGCACAGCAAGGAAATAATGTTCGTACAACGATTAGGGTTTTGGTTAACCTGGATTTCATTTAATAGGAATATAATTAATGTTAGTTGTTATTTAAGAGTTTATGGTTAATAATATGATTAACGTTCGAATAAGAATTAGGGTTTTGATAGAATTATGAATTTTGTTTAACTAACTAAATTTATGAAATAAATATCATGTTTTAATCCATTTGATGAATTATTAAGTGTTTTAGAAATGAATTTAGATTTAATGATGAAGTTCAACATGTAATTAAGTCCATATGATTAACGAAGAATAATTACAAAAATATTATTCTAAACCGTTCGTTTAAAGTATATTTTATAAAATAAACAATATTTGTAAATAATTTAGTAAAACTTTAATATAATCCAGAAAATTATTTGGTGCTCGTGAAAATATTTAAAGTTTACAAAAACAATTTTTATATTTATTAATAATTTTCTGAAAAATTAATTTGGGCTAAAAGCCCTTAAAAAAATATGGAGGTGGCCGGGTTTCGAACCCGGGACCTTCAACATAGCAAGGGAACACGGAACCAATAGACCAGGCATACAGCCGCGGTTAATCTTCGGTTTTAAATTTATTTAAGCAGATTCAAAGAAGTTTCCCCTAAAACTCAAGAACCCTAGAATGTTTTTGAATCAAATTGAATATCAAATCGATGTTAATAACCAAATTAATGTTGGGGCTTTGTTTCCCGATGTCAAACCGAATGTATCCATGCGTTTAATTACCTTGATTCGAGCAATTTCGATAAAGATGAGCACAAGAACAGGTCGCGAACAATGTATCACTGGTTCGATACCCAAATGATGTTATAAGGCCCGGAGGGTGGTGTTCGATAGAGTTGCAGGTCGATGATATAGGAGAGGATCGGAGGTAATGTTAGTGTTTGTTTCAGATGAAATTGGAAGCTGGGTTCGATTAGGAATAGATATATGATTGCTTATGTTGAATTAATTTGATTATTTTTAGTCTTTGAGTGGATTAGATTAGGTTTGTTAAAGTGGGTTCGGTTTAGTGGTCCACTACCTATAATCCGCCTGATTTTGCTCCAATTATTTCGTGTATTATTGTTGGAATCTGACTCACGATCGCATTGGTGTGTTTTGGAGTCGAAAAGCCAAGTTTTTAGGGGTGTTTTGGCCTCGTCGGAGGGCCGCCGGAGATCGGCCGGAATAGTGGCCGGAAATCGGGGAGAGAGAAAGTGGGCGGGGGTTGAGTTTGTAATTTTTAAAATTACACATTTGGTCCCAGTGGTTTTTAGTTTTGTTATTTTATGTTAAAAGTCTTGCAATTAAAGTTTTAAAAATGACATTAAGGCCCCTTCAACTTTGAGTTTTAAATAATTGACTTTCAAATTTTACAATCTATTATATTATTATTATTTATTACTAATATTATTATTATTATTATTACTATTATTATTATTATTATTATTATTATTATTATTATTATTATTATTATTTATATTAAGGTGAACACAAAAACGAGTATACGAAAAAAAAATTCGATTAAAACAACAAATAGATCACGAAAAATAATAAATGTGTGAGGAGAGTTAACGAACTTTTAAGTTAATTAACGGACCTGAAAGTGACGAGTGTCACATACAGATCCATACAGCAGGCGTTTTGGGAAGGCGCTACTGTAGATAGGTCCACTAAGCCCCATACTATCAGGAGTTCTATATTCGGGGATGCCATCCAGATTATAGAGGAGGATATCAGGATAGTTCTGGAGTTTGGGGATGATTCTGATTGCCCCACCGGATTACATCCCCTCACTGTTCGAGGCTGCTTTATGAGGGCTAAGTATTCTGGGGACATTAACGCAGGTATGCTCAATAAGAGCAACTTGTGCCCCCAGTTCAAATACTTAGCCCATGTACTTTTGAGATGCATTGCATCCAGGAAGTGTGGATTCGATGAGCTCTGAGACCAGATGCAGAACGCGTACGCTGCATTGGTGCTGAATCATCCATTCAGCTTCTCTAGGATGATATTCACCTATCTGGTGGAGAACATCAAGGCGAAGGGGAAGGAAAGCTTCTGTATGTATCCACGGCTTATACAGATGATCATAGATCAGAAGCTCCCCTCGCTGCTGAAGGAGAAAGAGGATACTGTGGTCCTGGAGGTCATGGATGACACGACTCTGGGACGGATGAGGGTGTACCGTGGGAAGCAAGTGAAGCCCCCGGTGAGGAGATTATTTGGGCATCTGGCCCGTGAAGACTATGTGGCGCCAACGAAGAGGAAGTGGCACCACGACGATAGTGATTCAGATTCAGAGCCGATAGCTATCCCTGATGATGACTCAGACGACGACGATAGTGGTGATGGTGGAGATACAGGTCCGTCTCATACTCAGACCATTACAGCAGATGTTACATCTCCACCATCTCCACACGGTGATCTAGAGACAGATGGGTTCCATCAGGACTTCCAGCCTGATGAGGAGGAAGAGTCTGATGTGGAGCCACAGACTCGGACGGTGGGCAGCCGGGTGGTTGCTACCGAGAGGGGGCTTAGGATGGTTGGCGGACATCCGGGCGGGTCTAGGGAGACTACTTCAGATCCATCATACACCCCAGACCAGCCTAGCAGGCAAGGAGAAGCCTCCGGGTCCAGGGGGACTAAGAGGAAGAGGATGGCTCAGCCACATGGCCTGAAGCCAAAGAGACGGAGGATCACGCTGATTACTACCTCCACCACCACTTCCACCATTACACCACCTACCACCACAACACCACCTACCACTACTACACCACCCATCACCACACCACCCACCACCACTACACCACCTACCATAGCCACCCATCATACCACTGCACCCATTCACACTCCACCACCCATATTCACCTCAGCCACTGCTACCACCGCCAGCCACCAAGTTGGCCCTTCCACATTCCCCACCGGATCATCCCTCCCTCCTATTGGAGTGGAGGAACAGCTTGCAACACTCAATAGGATGGTGCTGAAGCTGTTAGCAGCTGATGAGGAGAAATCTACTAAGCTACGTCAGCTGGAGGAGTTCAATGCTTCTCAAGCTCAGCAGATTTCTCAGCAGGCTGAGCAGATCGCCCAACTCCACGAGCACAAAGAGGAATTGGTGAAGAGATTGGAGGAGTTGGGAAGATCATGCTCAAGCTTAAAAGATCACTAGATGAGCCTCTGAAGATCGGGGAAGGAGATGACGATGGTGATGATGATGAGGATGATGATGAAGAGGATGACAGTGATGATGATAAAGAGGATGACAGTGATGATGATGAGGAGGAGGGTGACGGTGAGGCAAGATGTAAGGAGGATGAAGATGATGATAATGAAGGAGATGTAACTGCATCTGCCTCTGCTCCTAGTCAAGAGCAAAGGACAAAGAAGAAACAAGACCAAGGAACCTCATCGTCTGCCCCACCTACCTCACCATCAGCTGAAGACGCAGAGAGGATTCAAGACTAAAGTAAAGATTAGATGTTCTACTTTGTTCAACTTTTGTACTTGAAATCATCTTTTGATGTTATGAAATTAATGTATATATTTATTAGTTAGTGTTTGATTATCTTGATTACATACTAACTATTGCTGTGTTACATGTTTAAATCAAGTAGATCCAGCATTTCAGCAAGATGAGTATGATGTTGCTCCCTTACAGCAGATCAAGTCTCAACTGACTATGATACTTGATCTGCAAGGGATCGTCAGGAGGTCCGTGAGTTATAATCCTGAAGAAGGAGAAATAATTCTCGACCTCACTGATGAGCAACTTGCTGTAATGTTCCAGCAGAATTTACCGATGAGATAGTGAAGGATGCTCCTACCTTCGATATGGATAGTGATGAGGAGCTGAACGATATAGACGAGATTGAGATAGAGGACGTCACGGCTCAGCATTATCCAGACTATACTGACCGAGAGGGAAATGTGTTTCCCGATCTGGGTAATACTCTCGGCAGTAATACTTTGGAGAAGCTGAGTCAGAAGGAAAAGGAAGCAGAAGCATCTACAAGCCAAACCCCAGCCTCTGACGCAGATGTAGATATCAGAAAGGCTGAATGGGCGGCTTGTTTCTCAAAGATCCGAGCCCAGCGAGCTGCAGCTAAGCCATGTACCTACACCAAGATCTACAAAGTAAAGAAGCATCAGAAGGTGTCAGGGAAGATTATATCATGGGCTTATTTTGAGGATCTCAACATTTACGCAGTAAAGAGGGAGAGGGGAATCGAGTACTTTAGATTCCCACACGATCTAAAGACTTTACCTGGTTTTGAGTTCAATCAGCTGGCACGATTGAAGCTGCTGTATGCTGACACGAAGAAAATGTCAGGCTGGTTTGAGGCTGCGCTGAAATGAGAGTATCTTACCGGATGGGTGAACTTCAAACCTCAACAGGCTACGAGGTACATCAGAAGATCTAAGGTAAACCCTATTACTGGAAGACCAAAGATTATCCTGAAATGGCACCCTCCGTGTACAATGTCATGTATTCCATTAAGGGAGATGCCACAAGATTTTGCACCCCATTTCAAATGGTGGTATTATGACTGGCGCACTGGTGAGGCCGTCATAGTTTTGGATAGGGAAGGGAAGGTAGAGACGATAAGGGTATTTGACCCTATGTGGCTAACAAACTTGTCTGAGTCTGATGTCTACATCTTGTACAAGTTGCCATTATTTTTGATTTCTAACATGTCATACGCTTATGCTTTGCACTTAATATCCATGCTGGAGTATCTAAAGAAGAACGAGCTAAGAGATTTGAAGAGTTTAAAAAGGAAGTCAGAGATTAGATAGAACTAGGTCCAAGGGGGAGTTTGTTGTTACACATGTCCCTAGTTCTAGTTCTAGTGAGATCAAATGTAATTGACTTTCATTTTGTAACACTTATGTAATGTTTGAGATATGAAATGAAAAACTCTTCTTTGAATGTTTGTTGGTTGTTGAATGTTATATCTATTAATATGATTGATTGTTACACGCTTATATGAACATGTTATATAGGTTTACAGTTGTTAGACATAGTTCTGTATCATTAAAGGTTCAGAAATATGTTTAACTAAGTCTCATGATTCAGTCGCACGACTAAACCATATGAATGGGCCAGTCGCACGACTGAACCAGGCGATTGAGTCAATCGCACGATTGAGTCATAAGACTGACTCAGTCGTATGAATGAATCAATCGTACGACTCAGTCGCACGACTGAGCCATACGCATGGCTCAGTCGTACGAATGAGAGCTGTAACCTATAAATACCACTTAATTCGTGGAAAAACGTAACACTTCAAGAATTATCAACCCTAGCCATTCCTGTTCGTCCGGAGAGTCACTTCCAACTTCATAGAACGTTTCTGATCGATTCTAATCAATTCTTAACGTATTCTCATCGTTAGTTTTGATCGGATTAACGTTCTCGCTGATTGGATCACCAATCAAATAGGATTCCGCACTATTTGATCTGGTTTCACGTTGAATCAGTTAGTACTCCGTCCGTACACGGTCCTAACATATCTAGCTGGCCTTCAAAGTATGGCCGGCTGTAGGTTGTAGTATAAGTATTTCTGGTCCTTGTAACTTATATGTAGAACTTTTTAAACCACTTGTAAGGAACTAGAGAGCAATATACATAAACCTTGAAAACCAACTATGTTACACCCCAACCTTGACGGCGGAATCATCGAAGTGTGAGAGTTATGATTGTTCACAGCCACATAACGCTATTATTAATTCCAAATATATTAATCAAGATTCATTTGTAACAATACAAGTAAAAGGCTCAAACAACGATACATCATGAATACAAGATCATTGTTTATTTCTCTATGTCCAGTCCTAAGTGAGATAAGCTTCAAAGAGTAGAACGCATACTTGGGTTATTCCTGAAACATGTTAAAAATAAAAGGTCAACAGAAAAATGTTGGTGAGCATTCCATAGTTTTCAATACATAAGTATATAAAAGATGGCAATTCATGTTGTAAATTAGTGAATAAAGTGATTAGGGATGTTATGAACAATGCAACAATCAAACCTTGACAAAGTTTTACAAGTGTCAAACGTTAAAAGTATATACGATTAGCTAAGTGTACTTGGATCAACCAAGCAGGCTTGTCAGGCCCATAGATCTATGACGTCGCCAGGCAACAATAGTTAAGTATTCTAGAAATGACTTTAGTATAAATAATGATAGGGTTTAATAAGTAAATACATCTTTATTATTTAAAAATAATTAGAATAACGTTTTGATTAATAACAAATTATTAATCCAAAACCTTTAGTTAGTATATTTTATAAGAAAATAATATTTGTAAATAATTTGTGAAATTATAAAATATATAATTTTTACAATTTTCATGATAAAACTTTAATTAATAATGCCTATTAATATTATAAGAATTTATTGTTTCAAGTCTAATATTTATTTAATTATTTTAAAAGGAAACAATTTAAATATAAAAGGTAAATAAATGTTAAAAATAATTATAACTTTAAGAGAATAACATTTGGACCAAATGATTTATTATTTATTATTTGGAATTCATTTTGATAGAACTAAACCAAAATAACCTTTGTAAAAGGTATTAAATAGAGTATTTTAATTATTTAGAGTTGATAAAAATTTAGTAAATTATTGGTGGTCCGAAAAATATTTCAAGTTTACAAAAACAATTTTTATATTTATTAAAAATTTTCTGTAATTTTTCTAAGGCTGAAAAACCATTAAAAAAATATATGGGGGTGCCCGGGTTCTAACCCGGGACCTCCAAGTTAGGATGCAAGGGGGAAACCAGTGAACCAGGCATACAGCCGAGGAAGAATCCGGTTCCAATTCCTTTTAAGCTTCTTTAACCCAGTTTCCCCAAATCATATAAACCCTAGATTCGATCAAAGCCAAATTGATCTTCAATTCAGACATGTTAATCAAATTAATATTAGGGCTTTGTTTCCCCATTTTAAAACGAGTACAATGATGTGCGAAACTTACGTTATTGAGTTCGAATTGATGCTCTCAGGTTTACGAACGAGTCGTCACGGGTGGAAGTTAGTTCTTGGTGATTGAGTTGTTCATAATCAAATTCTTTTCGTATGAAGCTTCAACATGTGTTTGTAATCCAAAGCCCTCAATCAATTTAGAGTTTAAATGCCTCGAAGACCACTCTCGACCATGTTGCAGGTCCGAAAGGAAGGTGGTGTTCGATGGAGGTGATGTGGGACTTTTCAGATGAAATTGAGAGTTGCATACGATTAGGAATAGCTATATAATCATTCAGATTCGATTAATTTGATTATAATAGAGGTTAGTGCGATCGTAGCCTGTAAAGCGGCCGACAAACGGGAAGGAATCGGGTTGGTTGTAGATCGCACTAACCGACTCGAATTTTAAATTGTTTAGGGTGCTTAATTCGAAACTGATGCGTGAAGGTTAAGAAGCAGTTTAATTGCATTTAAATCAGGCGTTTTGGGGGGTTTGGTGATCGCCGGGGCGATGGCCGGAGTTTGGCCGGCGAGTGGTCGGGAAAAACGGGAGGGGGGGGAAAGGTTTGGGTTTTAACAATTTTTACATAATGGTCCCTGTAATTCTTGTTTTTTTTTATTTTATGTAATAAACTTGGATTTAAAGTTTTCAACTTGACATAAATGCCCCTTTAACTTTAAGTTTAGCATTAACTAACATGTTAACATTTATTATTATTATTATTATTATTATTATTATTATATTATTATTATTATTATTATTATTATTATTATTATTATTATTATTATTATTATTATTATTGTTATTATTATTATTATTATTATTATTATTATTATTGTTATTATTTATTTAACATTTTAAGCTTGACTAAATAATTAAAGGCATTAACACGCAAATCACCCATGAGTTTCATAAATGACCACAATGATCCTTATAAGGTTAAACGCTTTTAATTTTTAATTAACGTAAAATACGAGATGTTACAGTCTCCCCAACTTTTAAGAATTTCGTCCCGAAATTAAGAATGAAACTTAAACGTACAAGAAGGTTTAAATGAAAGATAAGCGTATGAACGGACAGTGATAGACGTTTAATTACAGATGAGATGTTTCACTTTAGGGAATCCTTCAAGTCTCTTGACATAATACATGCCAACTTGAACTCTTTCAGTGAAATACGAGACGTTCTGAGAGGAAGCATTGGAAATGATGACGAGTTACCATGGTATGTTAGACTTATAAATCACAACTTCCAGAATATAATTTTGTGGTAAGGTGATGTCCAGAAATCAATAAAAGATCAAAAATGATAAGAAAGGTTAACCGTTGGAATTTAAGAATCCCAAACGTCACCATATGAAACGATCTTAACGCATATCTTTTAAATATGTATTTCTCCTTTGACCAACCATCGGTCTAAGAATAATACGATATGCGAAGATTTGGAATGAGTTCACGACGATGATTAGGAACATTATTAAAAGCAGAAAATGAATCGGTTATCAAAATAACGATCGATGTTTTAACGTCATACCACGGTATACGAATATTTGAAACAGATACAGGTCAATTTCTCGACCCATTATCTCACATGAGTCATTATTAATTTTTAGCCAATCAGTCTATAATACACCAATTGTTATCATGACATTTAAAATAAGGAGAATTTAGTGAATGAAAAGTTAAACAGGAGTTTCACGGGAACACAGAGGTTAGGTTTTGTCATATGTAAAGGTAAGACACTTGGACACATGCCAAGTTAGGTCTTTTCTTTTATGCCAAAACCCATGACTACAAGTTATGAAGGTTTATGAACCATTATATCCACATCACAATGAGGATAATAACGAGTCTTGTTGTTCAAAACCAAGTTAGAATTTCAATGATTTTCAAGGTTAAAGATTCAAAAAAGAACGATTCAAGAAATGATGCAAACAATAAGATAGGTATTTGTAAACATGTTTTGCAAGATTACATATTTCCAAAGGTAGATTGCATACGTAATTCATCAAACCCATAAGTATAGTTGAGAACATTCGTATGACTAGAAAGACATAATCACAAGTTGATAATATCTTTATTTGACAAAAGATTGTTTAGGAAGACTACCATCACGTAATCAGGTGTTGATGATATCTCAAAATGAAAGTTGATAAGTAAGGAATAAATGGTTCGATGTAGCTAGATCGAGTCAAAACATGAAGATAAAGAGAAAGAAATCGATTTAAGAATTTACATGCTCCAAGCTTGGAATCAAAATCACCCTAAAACGATCGGGTCTCCTTTCAAGTTCAGAGATCATGCTTTGGCTTGATAGGTCGAATCACCAACATTGATTCACCCTTCAAGTTACTACATGCTTCTCGTCACTTGATTACAACCATGGTAAGTTGAAGATCAAGAAATGAGAATAGTCATCAAGGTATGGTTTTCACTCCTAACTTGATGGTGTATTCCCAAGGTATGACCATTAACTTACCAATCAAAAAGTTCGATCCCAACTCATTGTTAAGGATCCGCAGAAATAAGACGAGGTAACTCACCATTAAGGTAAGGGAAATCACTCCTATCTTAACGATGAAGTTTTACAAAAACAAATATAACAGGATGAACTTCTTCATCAAAATATAAAATTCACTCCTACTTTGACGAGGTCGTTTCACTTGAGAAAATACAATTCAAAAAATGAAATTATCATCAGGGTATGAAATTTACGTCTCTCTTGATGATTGAGCTTCATAATAACAAGAAAACAATCAAAGATTAACATTTGTTACCAAAGTACGGGTTTCAATCCTATTTTGGTGAGATCATGTCATTTGTGAAGTGCAAGTTCCAATGAGAATAATTGAAGTCAATCCTCAGGATGAGGAATTTGCCCTAATCCAGAGGATGAAATTTTATAAAACACCCAATTGGAAACCATTTATCAAAACAAATAGAGAATCATCAAAGTAAGGGAATCACCCCTGTTTTGATGAGTTAGAATTGCTTAGGAGGTACGAGTGTCCTTAGTCATAGGTTGACTTACAAACTCTTGCATCTCCTACGATGCAGACGGTTCAAGGTTCGACTTAACAACGAAAGGAAAAGAATATCACTTAGAAATTCAGAAAAGTTCAAGTTACATCGATGTAACCAAAAGGAAAATCATGTTCATAAAATTTAAGGTCAGAGTTCGAGGTAACAGAATTGTTATGATGTTCAAATCTTGGATGGCTTAAATCGGGAAGACGAAATCCAGGACAAGAATGATTCAACACCATAATGAGATGTGAACATTTGATTTATAATCGAAAGGAAAATACATGGACTTCTCAAGATATGAGGTCAACCATAGCCTGATTGAAGGCACGCGTACTTATAAGTGATCACTCATCTCAAGGGTTTCGAGTCAAGTAAATGGATTCAATGATCGAATCAAATCACCATTTACACTTTGCCTAGACAAAGTATCCCAAGATGTAGGAATTCCATCTACAGCATTGCATGTTCTTAGTTATGGGACACCTCCTTAAGAAATTTGAGAACCATAAGTAACGGTGTTAAACGTAAGAGTTGAAATGTAGGATGAGTTCAATATTAAAAGGAACATTATGTAGGTTAAGAATGAGAAGATATTAAAACTTTGGTGATAAACCAGTTCAAGGATTCAAGGATTTTTAAGATACAAAGAGAATGGTTCCACTTGGTAACGCATTACCATTTGGAACACGTCAAGGTAATTTGACCCATTTGCCTTAGAGACTTATGTATTGACCATAGTTTATCACTCATCCCCGAAATCCATAGGTAAGCATAACTGGTCTCGCAATGAGATTTATACGACATGCTTGCCTTAGCCCGAAGGCCTTTTTGCCAGGAAATCCAGGATACAGGTGTCTATGTGTCACACAAATTTCTTTGGTTCATAGAATCAAAACCTTGATGAGATGTTCATAGATTAGACATAAAGTCTAAGGAATTGAACCCACGATGATAAGTGTAGATTCCACATGTCATTGAGAATAGGTTTAGGAAGTTCATATTTTTCGGGGAGAGTCAAAAGTCAAAGTTAAGTTTAGGAAGACAAGTAACCAAGTTTAAGCATACATAAGGCAATTCTATGCTAAGGCATCAAGTTGCACGTAAGAAGGCATAGCATTGTGTAGCATGCGACAATGTATATATTTACAAGAATATAAACATTATTCTATAAGGTTCATGCATAACCTATAGTCTAGGTCACCATTTCTAATAACCTAAATCCCTATAGTTATGGGCTCTGATACCAATCTGTCACACCCCAATCTTGACGGCGGAATCGTCAAAGTGTGAGAGTTACGATTGTTCACAGCCACATAACGCTATTATTAATTCCAAATGTATTAATCAAGATTCATTTGTAACAATACAAGTAAAAGACTCAAACAACGATACATCATGAATACAAGATCATTGTTTATTTCTCTAAGTCCAGTCCTAAGTGAGATAAGCTTCAAAGAGTAGAACGCATACTTGGGTTATTCCTGAAACATGTTAAAAATAAAAGGTCAACATAAAATGTTGGTGAGCATTCCATAGTTTTCAATACATAAGTATATAAAAGATGGCAATTCATGTTGTAAATTAGTGAATAAAGTGATTAGGGATGTTATGAACAATGCAACAATCAAACCTTGACAAAGTTTTACAAGTGTCAAACGTTAAAAGTATATACGATTAGCTAAGTGTACTTGGATCAACCAAGCAGGCTAGTCAGGCCCATAGATCTATGACGTCGCCAGGCTAGCAATAGTTAATGATTGTACATATAACGCCATAACATGGTAACCACAAAAGTTCAACTAACCACAACATACAGGTGAAATGCCATAAGTTTACAAGAATCAAATGTTTTACAAGTGCAATGATATAAGTTAACATGTTTCACCCCAAAGTGTGAAAATAAGAAAAAGGGGTATGGAAATACTCACTTTGATATAGGCATTACAAGATAATATAAAAGATTAAAGTAAGATCCAAAAGATAATCCAAAGTATCCATTACAAACACCTAAATATATGTTACAAGTTTAAGTTAATAATAAGATTAATGTTCAAATAAGGATTAGGGTTTTGATGGAATTATGGGGGTTTTAATAAGTAATGAGTTTTTAATGTAATCATTTATGTTTTGATTCAATTAACAGGACTATTCATTTAAGTATTCTAGAAATGACTTTTAGTATAAATAATGATAGGGTTTAATAAGTAAATACATCTTTATTATTTAAAAATAATTAGAATAACGTTTTGATTAATAACAAATTATTAATCCAAAACCTTTAGTTAGTATATTTTATAAGAAAATAATATTTGTAAATAATTTGTGAAATTATAAAATATATAATTTTTACAATTTCATGATAAAACTTTAATTAATAATGCCTATTAATATTATAAGAATTTATTGTTTCAAGTCTAATATTTATTTAATTATTTTAAAAGGAAACAATTTAAATATAAAAGGTAAATAAATGTTAAAAATAATTATAACTTTAAGAGAATAACATTTGGACCAAAAGATTTATTATTTATTATTTGGAATTCATTTTGATAGAACTAAACCAAAATAACCTTTGTAAAAAGGTATTAAATAGAGTATTTTAATTATTTAGAGTTGATAAAAATTTAGTAAATTATTTGGTGGTCCGAAAAATATTTCAAGTTTACAAAAACAATTTTTATATTTATTAAAAATTTTCTGTAATTTTTCTAAGGCTGAAAAACCATTAAAAAATATATGGGGGTGCCCGGGTTCTAACCCGGGACCTCCAAGTTAGGATGCAAGGGGGAAACCAGTGAACCAGGCATACAGCCGAGGAAGAATCCGGTTCCAATTCCTTTTAAGCTTCTTTAACCCAGTTTCCCCAAATCATATAAACCCTAGATTCGATCAAAGCCAAATTGATCTTCAATTCAGACATGTTAATCAAATTAATATTAGGGCTTTGTTTCCCCATTTTAAAACGAGTACAATGATGTGCGAAACTTACGTTATTGAGTTCGAATTAATGCTCTCAGGTTTACGAACGAGTCGTCACGGGTGGAAGTTAGTTCTTGGTGATTGAGTTGTTCATAATCAAATTCTTTTCGTATGAAGCTTCAACATGTGTTTGTAATCCAAAGCCCTCAATCAATTTAGAGTTTAAATGCCTCGAAGACCACTCTCGACCATGTTGCAGGTCCGAAAGGAAGGTGGTGTTCGATGGAGGTGATGTGGGACTTTTCAGATGAAATTGAGAGTTGCATACGATTAGGAATAGCTATATAATCATTCAGATTCGATTAATTTGATTATAATAGAGGTTAGTGCGATCGTAGCCTGTAAAGCGGCCGACAAACGGGAAGGAATCGGGTTGGTTGTAGATCGCACTAACCGACTCGAATTTTAAATTGTTTAGGGTGCTTAATTCGAAACTGATGCGTGAAGGTTAAGAAGCAGTTTAATTGCATTTAAATCAGGCGTTTTGGGGGGTTTGGTGATCGCCGGAGCGATGGCCGGAGTTTGGCCGGCGAGTGGTCGGGAAAAACGGGAAGGGGGGGAAAGGTTTGGGTTTTAACAATTTTTACACAATGGTCCCTGTAATTCTTGTTTTTTTTATTTTATGTAATAAACTTGGATTTAAAGTTTTCAACTTGACATAAATGCCCCCTTAACTTTAAGTTTAGCATTAACTAACATGTTAACATTTATTATTATTATTATTATTATTATTATTATTATTATTATTATTATTATTATTATTATTATTATTATTATTATTATTATTATTATTATTGTTATTATTATTATTATTATTATTATATTATTATTGTTATTATTTATTTAACATTTTAAGCTTGACTAAATAATTAAAGGCATTAACACGCAAATCACCCATGAGTTTCATAAATGACCACAATGATCCTTATAAGGTTAAACGCTTTTAATTTTTAATTAACGTAAAATACGAGATGTTACAGTCTCCCCAACTTTTAAGAATTTCGTCCCGAAATTAAGAATGAAACTTAAACGTACAAGAAGGTTTAAATGAAAGATAAGCGTATGAACGGACAGTGATAGACGGTTAATTACAGATGAGATGTTTCACTTTAGGGAATCCTTCAAGTCTCTTGACATAATACATGCCAACTTGAACTCTTTCAGTGAAATACGAGACGTTCTGAGAGGAAGCATTGGAATGATGACGAGTTACCATGGTATGTTAGACTTATAAATCACAACTTCCAGAATATAATTTTGTGGTAAGGTGATGTCCAGAAATCAATAAAAGATCAAAAATGATAAGAAAGGTTAACCGTTGGAATTTAAGAATCCCAAACGTCACCATATGAAACGATCTTAACGCATATCTTTTAAATATGTATTTCTCCTTTGACCAACCATCGGTCTAAGAATAATACGATATGCGAAGATTTTGGAATGAGTTCATGACGATGATTAGGAACATTATTAAAAGCAGAAAATGAATCGGTTATCAAAATAACGATCGATGTTTTAACGTCATACCACGGTATACGAATATTTGAAACAGATACAGGTCAATTTCTCGACCCATTATCTCACATGAGTCATTATTAATTTTAGCCAATCAGTCTATAATACACCAATTGTTATCATGACATTTAAAATAAGGAGAATTTAGTGAATGAAAAGTTAAACAGGAGTTTCACGGGAACACAGAGGTTAGGTTTTGTCATATGTAAAGGTAAGACACTTGGACACATGCCAAGTTAGGTCTTTTCTTTTATGCCAAAACCCATGACTACAAGTTATGAAGGTTTATGAACCATTATATCCACATCACAATGAGGATAATAACGAGTCTTGTTGTTCAAAACCAAGTTAGAATTTCAATGATTTTCAAGGTTAAAGATTCAAAAAAAACGATTCAAGAAATGATGCAAACAATAAGATAGGTATTGTAAACATGTTTTGCAAGATTACATATTTCCAAAGGTAGATTGCATACGTAATTCATCAAACCCATAAGTATAGTTGAGAACATTCGTATGACTAGAAAGACATAATCACAAGTTGATAATATCTTTATTGACAAAAGATTGTTTAGGAAGACTACCATCACGTAATCAGGTGTTGATGATATCTCAAAATGAAAGTTGATAAGTAAGGAATAAATGGTTCGATGTAGCTAGATCGAGTCAAAACATGAAGATAAAGAGAAAGAAATCGATTTAAGAATTTACATGCTCCAAGCTTGGAATCAAAATCACCCTAAAACGATCGGGTCTCCTTTCAAGTTCAGAGATCATGCTTTGGCTTGATAGGTCGAATCACCAACATTGATTCACCCTTCAAGTTACTACATGCTTCTCGTCACTTGATTACAACCATGGTAAGTTGAAGATCAAGAAATGAGAATAGTCATCAAGGTATGGTTTTCACGCCTAACTTGATGGTGTATTCCCAAGGTATGACCATTAACTTACCAATCAAAAAGTTCGATCCCAACTCATTGTTAAGGATCCGCAGAAATAAGACGAGGTAACTCACCATTAAGGTAAGGGAAATCACTCCTATCTTAACGATGAAGTTTTACAAAAACAAATATAACAGGATGAACTTCTTCATCAAAATATAAAATTCACTCCTACTTTGACGAGGTTGTTTCACTTGAGAAAATACAATTCAAAAAATGAAATTATCATCAGGGTATGAAATTTACGTCTCTCTTGATGATTGAGCTTCATAATAACAAGAAAACAATCAAAGATTAACATTTGTTACCAAAGTACGGGTTTCAATCCTATTTTGGTGAGATCATGTCATTTGTGAAGTGCAAGTTCCAATGAGAATAATTGAAGTCAATCCTCAGGATGAGGAATTTGCCCTAATCCAGAGGATGAAATTTTATAAAACACCCAATGGAAACCATTTATCAAAACAAATAGAGAATCATCAAAGTAAGGGAATCACCCCTGTTTTGATGAGTTAGAATTGCTTAGGAGGTACGAGTGTCCTTAGTCATAGGTTGACTTACAAACTCTTGCATCTCCTACGATGCAGACGGTTCAAGGTTCGACTTAACAACGAAAGGAAAGAATATCACTTAGAAATTCAGAAAAGTTCAAGTTACATCGATGTAACCAAAAGGAAAATCATGTTCACAAAATTTAAGGTCAGAGTTCGAGGTAACAGAATTGTTATGATGTTCAAATCTTGGATGGCTTAAATCGGGAAGACGAAATCCAGGACAAGAATGATTCAACACCATAATGAGATGTGAACATTTGATTTATAATCGAAAGGAAAATACATGGACTTCTCAAGATATGAGGTCAACCATAGCCTGATTGAAGGCACGCGTACTTATAAGTGATCACTCATCTCAAGGGTTTCGAGTCAAGTAAATGGATTCAATGATCGAATCAAATCACCATTTACACTTTGCCTAGACAAAGTATCCCAAGATGTAGGAATTCCATCTACAGCATTGCATGTTCTTAGTTATGGGACACCTCCTTAAGAAATTTGAGAACCATAAGTAACGGTGTTAAACGTAAGAGTTGAAATGTAGGATGAGTTCAATATTAAAAGGAACATTATGTAGGTTAAGAATGAGAAGATATTAAAACTTTGGTGATAAACCAGTTCAAGGATTCAAGGATTTTTAAGATACAAAGAGAATGGTTCCACTTGGTAACGCATTACCATTTGGAACACGTCAAGGTAATTTGACCCATTTGCCTTAGAGACTTATGTATTGACCATAGTTTATCACTCATCCCCGAAATCCATAGGTAAGCATAACTGGTCTCGCAATGAGATTTATACGACATGCTTGCCTTAGCCCGAAGGCCTTTTTGCCAGGAAATCCAGGATACAGGTGTCTATGTGTCACACAAATTTCTTTGGTTCATAGAATCAAAACCTTGATGAGATGTTCATAGATTAGACATAAAGTCTAAAGAATTGAACCCACGATGATAAGTGTAGATTCCACATGTCATTGAGAATAGGTTTAGGAAGTTCATATTTTTCGTGGAGAGTCAAAAGTCAAAGTTAAGTTTAGGAAGACAAGTAACCAAGTTTAAGCATACATAAGGCAATTCTATGCTAAGGCATCAAGTTGCACGTAAGAAGGCATAGCATTGTGTAGCATGCGACAATGTATATATTTACAAGAATATAAACATTATTCTATAAGGTTCATGCATAACCTATAGTCTAGGTCACCATTTCTAATAACCTAAATCCCTATAGTTATGGGCTCTGATACCAATCTGTCACACCCCAATCTTGACGGCGGAATCGTCAAAGTGTGAGAGTTACGATTGTTCACAGCCACATAACGCTATTATTAATTCCAAATATATTAATCAAGATTCATTTGTAACAATACAAGTAAAAGACTCAAACAACGATACATCATGAATACAAGATCATTGTTTATTTCTCTAAGTCCAGTCCTAAGTGAGATAAGCTTCAAAGAGTAGAACGCATACTTGGGTTATTCCTGAAACATGTTAAAAATAAAAGGTCAACATAAAAATGTTGGTGAGCATTCCATAGTTTTCAATACATAAGTATATAAAAGATGGCAATTCATGTTGTAAATTAGTGAATAAAGTGATTAGGGATGTTATGAACAATGCAACAATCAAACCTTGACAAAGTTTTACAAGTGTCAAACGTTAAAAGTATATACGATTAGCTAAGTGTACTTGGATCAACCAAGCAGGCTAGTCAGGCCCATAGATCTATGACGTCGCCAGGCTAGCAATAGTTAATGATTGTACATATAACGCCATAACATGGTAACCACAAAAGTTCAACTAACCACAACATACAGGTGAAATGCCATAAGTTTACAAGAATCAAATGTTTTACAAGTGCAATGATATAAGTTAACATGTTTCACCCAAAGTGTGAAAATAAGAAAAAGGGGTATGGAAATACTCACTTTGATATAGGCATTACAAGATAATATAAAAGATTAAAGTAAGATCCAAAAGATAATCCAAAGTATCCATTACAAACACCTAAATATATGTTACAAGTTTAAGTTAATAATAAGATTAATGTTCAAATAAGGATTAGGGTTTTGATGGAATTATGGGGGTTTTAATAAGTAATGAGTTTTTAATGTAATCATTTATGTTTTGATTCAATTAACAGGACTATTCATTTAAGTATTCTAGAAATGACTTTTAGTATAAATAATGATAGGGTTTAATAAGTAAATACATCTTTATTATTTAAAAATAATTAGAATAACGTTTTGATTAATAACAAATTATTAATCCAAAACCTTTAGTTAGTATATTTTATAAGAAAATAATATTTGTAAATAATTTGTGAAATTATAAAATATATAATTTTTACAATTTTCATGATAAAACTTTAATTAATAATGCCTATTAATATTATAAGAATTTATTGTTTCAAGTCTAATATTTATTTAATTATTTTAAAAGGAAACAATTTAAATATAAAAGGTAAATAAATGTTAAAAATAATTATAACTTTAAGAGAATAACATTTGGACCAAAAGATTTATTTATTATTTGGAATTCATTTTGATAGAACTAAACCAAAATAACCTTTGTAAAAAGGTATTAAATAGAGTATTTTAATTATTTAGAGTTGATAAAAATTTAGTAAATTATTGGTGGTCCGAAAAATATTTCAAGTTTACAAAAACAATTTTTATATTTATTAAAAATTTTCTGTAATTTTTCTAAGGCTGAAAAAACCATTAAAAAAATATATGGGGGTGCCCGGGTTCTAACCCGGGACCTCCAAGTTAGGATGCAAGGGGGAAACCAGTGAACCAGGCATACAGCCGAGGAAGAATCCGGTTCCAATTCCTTTTAAGCTTCTTTAACCCAGTTTCCCCAAATCATATAAACCCTAGATTCGATCAAAGCCAAATTGATCTTCAATTCAGACATGTTAATCAAATTAATATTAGGGCTTTGTTTCCCCATTTTAAAACGAGTACAATGATGTGCGAAACTTACGTTATTGAGTTCGAATTGATGCTCTCAGGTTTACGAACGAGTCGTCACGGGTGGAAGTTAGTTCTTGGTGATTGAGTTGTTCATAATCAAATTCTTTTCGTATGAAGCTTCAACATGTGTTTGTAATCCAAAGCCCTCAATCAATTTAGAGTTTAAATGCCTCGAAGACCACTCTCGACCATGTTGCAGGTCCGAAAGGAAGGTGGTGTTCGATGGAGGTGATGTGGGACTTTTCAGATGAAATTGAGAGTTGCATACGATTAGGAATAGCTATATAATCATTCAGATTCGATTAATTTGATTATAATAGAGGTTAGTGCGATCGTAGCCTGTAAAGCGGCCGACAAACGGGAAGGAATCGGGTTGGTTGTAGATCGCACTAACTGATTCGAATTTTAAATTGTTTAGGGTGCTTAATTCGAAACTAATGCGTGAAGGTTAAGAAGCGGTTTAGTTGTATTTAAATCAGGCGTTTTGGGGGTTTTGGTGATCGCCGGAGCGATGGCCGGAGTTTGGCCGGCGAGTGGTCGGGAAAAACGGGAGGGGGGGAAAGGTTTGGGTTTTAACAATTTTTACACAATGGTCCCTGTAATTCTTGTTTTTGTTATTTTATGTAATAAACTTTGATATAATGTTTTCAACTTGACATAAATGCCCCTTAACTTTAAGTTTAGCATTAATCTAACATGTTAACCTTTATTATTATTATTATTATTATTATTATTATTATTATTATTATTATTATTATTATTATTATTATTATTATTATTATTATTATTATTATTATTATTATTATTATTATATTATTATTATTATTTATTTAATATTTTAAGCTTGACTAAATAATTAAAGGCATTAACACGCAAATCACCCATGAATTTCATAAATGACCACAATGATCCTTATAAGGTTAAACGCTTTTAATTTTTAATTAACGTAAAATACGAGATGTTACAAACTACTTGTGTTTTGTTCTTGTTCTGTCTCATATACACTTGTGTTTCTTAGTTCTCAACACTGATTTTCTCCAGTTCCCTATTTTAATTATTAAGTGTTCACACTCTTCTGTTTGTGTTATTGTGTTGTAAGTGCGTAACCCTTCACACGGTCCTGCAATTGGTATCAGAGCATTTCAGGCTCTTGATATAAGATCTCACCATCTTAAGATCCCTCGCACACATAAAATACTTAACCCTTCAATGGTAGCTATCTCTAAAGCTGATATGGAAACTGGAACCATGACAAAGTCCCCACTAATCACTCTTGATGACTTTGACACTTGGTGCCAAAGAATGGAAGGCTTCATCAAGTGTCAAGACTCAAGAATATGGGAATCTGATGTCCATGGACCTTACATACCAAGCACCCCTTCAGCTGCTGCTGGAGGTGGTATGATCCCCAAGGATGTGTCTGACTACTCAGATGAAGATAGAAAGAGAGTAGAAATTGATCAAAAAGCCATGAAAGCCCTTCAGACTGCTCTTCCAAACTCTGTATACAGAGGTTTCAAGAAATGCAAAACAACTAAGCAGCTGTGGGATTCATTGAAACTAATGTATGAGGGTTCCACTAAAGCCAAGGAGAACAAGAAGGATCTCCTGAAGTAGCAGTTTTAATATTTCACCTTCAAAACAGGTGAGACCATGACTCAACAATACTTCAGGTATGTTGAGATTGTGGATACTCTAGTGGATGTTGGAGTAACTCTTGAGAATAGGGACATTGTAAGGAAGTTTATATCCTCTCTTCCTAGGCAATGGACACATTATTATGTTGTAATCAAGAGGACTGAGAACCTTAAGACTCTCACTTTGGCAAAGTTGTATGGGATTCTCAGTGGATACCAGATGGAGATGAACATGCAAGGTTCATCTGGTAACTCCAGTAATCAAATGGGTTCAGCCCTTCATGTGACTGAAAAGGGATAGCATAGAACCCCAACATCATCTCATATGCTACCCTGACATCTCACAAAAGGGTCCTTTCATCACCTTCCCGGAGACACCAAGGGAAAACTATACTCAAAGAAGCCTATTCCAAGAGACAAGTTCCTCTCAAGCCTTTATGTCTTCTGATGAAAGTTGTGGTAGCTTTCTATTCACCCTTGAAGACCTAGACTCCATCCATCCAGATGATCTGGAGTACATGGAGATAGTCCAGCAAATGACTCTTCTCACTCACAGAGCCAAGAGGTTCTACAAGCGGACAGGAAGGAAGTTCCCCAGCAATACAGCCAGTGGAAAGTTTGGGTTGGATAAAAGCAAAGTTAGGTGTTACAACTATAATTTAATGGGCCACTTTTCTAGGGAGTGCAAGGAACCAAGAACAAATGTGGAAAAGCACAATCAAGACCAAACTACACTGATAAAGCTACCCAGGATGAGAAGCCAAAGTAGCAAGCTGCAGTTGCTGTTGAAGAAAGAGGCTTTGACTAGAGCTTTCAGGTGGAAGATGCATCTCCAAACCAAGCATTAACAGCTGACCATGATGAAACCAAGGTATTGGAACATCTTTGTACTCCTGAATGTATTGCTAAAGTCAACAGATACATGTCCTATAACTTAGAGATGAGATCTGATCTTGAGTCTTTAAACATCTTGAAATCTGATTTTAGAAAGGCTGAAAATGATTATAAGTTAAAGATAGAGGACTTAGAGAAAACTATTTCAGTTCTAAAACATGAGCATACAAATTATAGGACTCAGATCAAGGATCTCATAACTAAGTTAACTGAATGTCAGGCTGACCTTGTGATCAGCAAAACTAGGGCAGAGAAATGTGTTCTTGAAGAAGAGACCTTCAAGAACATCATATCCTCATCCTTTCATGCAAAAATTTGTTACCAAAATAAGCAGGGACTGGGATCTAGTGAGATAGCTCCTCCACACACAATCTTGTCTGTAAGATCACCTAGGTGTGGAACTTGTAAAGCTGAGCTTCCTCACATAGACCCCTTGAGTTGTCACACCCCCGCTAGAAGCAGAAACACGAGGATGCGATGGACGGGATCGTCATAACACATTGGGGGTTTAAGAGAATAAATAAAGGTATTCTCCGTAAATGGGTCATGACGTCCCCCGACACATAGAAACACGTGTCGAGTATAGTCAGTTCAAAAACATCATACCATAAATGCATAAATAATCCAAAGTTCCATTCGGAAACAAGTCATCAGAAGTATCAAACAATCCAAGTACAAATACAATAATTACGCTTCAACAAAACGAACAGGCCAGAACAAGTCCAAAAGCCTCATGCAGTGCCTATTGCTCCCAAGGAGCGGTCTTGACTAACGTCCATAGCCAAGCAACTATGTCTCATAACCTGAAAAGACATGCTCTAAAATGTCAACATACGTTGGTGAGTTCACAGGTTTAAAGTACAAATGTTTTGCCGTGCATAACATGAAAAGAAAATTGTATGTGAATGAAGTACATAGCAGTCATAGATATCAACACGAGTCTAATTCAGTCCAAGTCCAATTACCGGATTATATTCACCCAAGGGCTCGCCCAGGCTAAGTCAGTCTCAACTAGTATACTGACAACAAGGGTAGGGGTGTCAACACGTTAGTACTAACAATACCTCTCCATGACGTCCAAGTCACAATAACAAGTCCAAGTCCAAGTCCAAGTACACACTCATGAATGAATATCAAGACTCAACCCATGACCCAAACCAAATGCAATGTATCAAAAGAAAACCAACACGGCATAGTCCAAAACCATGAGCATGCTTTTCCTCCAAGTAAAATACATTAAAAAGGGGCCGTGAAACTCACCTTAAAATGTCACAGATCAACTTCCACAACACGCAGAGAATGATCTAAAAATATGTAATTCACACAAGTATTAATATAGCATCAAATATCGTTGACTAGTATGGGTGTAATCCTGTTAGTCCAGCCCTTAACACAGATCAAGGTTTTCATCATTACACTTATTAATTTAATTCTTTTGTAAAGAGTTTTAATCAATATTATATGCAAACTTGTCTTGATTTAGATTATCTAATCTCAACCCTTATTTATGAGTCTTAACAAAATATTTCAGCATACATATTTGATTGCGCATCAGACTTGTATAGACTGTTTGGAAATCGAAACGACAACGAAACAACACGCACGAGGTGTCATTTGAAAGATAAGACTTTGAATTAAACTCCAGAAAAATAATCAGGTTCATTTGACAAATATGAGAATGTTATGACACAAAGAATAAAGACTAATCTGCTCTCCAGATTCGTCAGTTTTGACCTTCAGTTTTGTTTGCTATGTTTGGCGGACCAAACGATGTCGAAACGATGCGAGACCACTTCGGCTAGTTAAAGGATTCATGGGGCTTAAATGTAGACCCATAGTTTTCCCCAATTGGCCATGGTTTGATAAACATACGACCTGTACAAGATGACCCATTTTCCTGACAGCAAGCTCTCCAGTTCATTAGCTTTGTTCATTTGCGTACCAAGTTCCAATACGTGCCCGTTATCAATCCAAATATAATAAGAACTTTCATTACAGGTTTTATAAGTCCAAAACTTCAATTAAACACTTTGTTTACTTAAATTTCCCATTCTAAACAGTTTATTAGATTTTAGTCTCCCGGTTTGCAACGGTAATTTGTAAATTCATTGTTTCGATCGTTCCATACGTCTATCCCTTCAAGAATAAATTTCAATGATTTCCAAGACTTTTATGAATCCAAAATGTCTATTAAGATAGGGTCATTCAAGATTACAACCAATATTACGGATTCGAAGGATATACACGTACATAGATTAGGGTTTTTACCAATTAGAGACTCCGACAATCGAAGCTCCTAGATCTTCATGATCTAATACCCAAAACAAAGAATATGAGAAGATTAGATGAGGATTATGTATTTAGATGATGAACATCATCGATTTTTGTGTAGAACAAGGACTAAAATCATCAAAAACAATTTTTGCTTACCGTAGTTTCGAAGATGAATGATTCGTGCCTAGTTTAAGATCTTGGATGCCTTGATTACCAAAAACTCGATGGATGGTTCTAGCATTTCAGAATTTTCGATGGTATGAAGAAGAAGAAGAAGAGAGGATTTAGAGGTTTTGGTGGCTAGGGTTTCAATAGAAATCCCTTAAGTTGTAAAAGTGAGGCAAAAACAAGGGGAATCCCCCCCCCTTTTGTCTAATTCGACCAAGGAAGGGAAGGGCAAGGGCCTTCGGGCCCATGGCCCGTTTCGTCCAATCCGTATCGTATCGAACCGCGTGTCGACTAATTTTTACGTTTTTGAATTCTATGTGTTAATACGATTCCAATGAACTATTATATGTCATATAGATCATTTAATATTTAAATTTTAGATTGAATTAAGTGTATTTAGTAGGCTTTAGGTAAAGCTCGTGGATGTAGGGTTAGTTATGTTACGGTTAAGTTTTGAGTTTTACATTATAGAGAACTTTATAAGATGACAAGCCCACTAGTCACATAAAGAAAAAAACTCCAGGCCCATCATAAAGACATAGGCCCATTTGGCCAAAATCTCGAGCCCAACAAGAAATGAACCATAACTCAGACTAAGCCCAAATAGGGACAAAAGTCAAAGTCAACGCCCCTATTTTGGTGACGGATGTCACATGAGTGAAGAGGATGAAAAAGTGGTAGCGAAGAATTCCTCTGAGAAGAGTGAAGAGGAGGATTCTAAAAAGGGTCACTATCCTTCTGAGGAGAGTAGGAAGCCTAGGATGACCAAGTCTATGAGGAAGAACTTGAACAGAAAAAGCAAGAGAAAGGATAGGAGGGCTCAAGAGATCAAGGCCACTTTTAACTCTAAGCAGAAACAAGTCTTTATTTCTGTAGGGTTTGACATGGTTAAGACTGAGGACATCAACCTCAACTCTTTTACCAAGAGTTCTAGTTCATGTTCAAATCATCTCAGCATCAAGAAGAAAGCTGATCAGTTATGTACCACTGCTACACAGCCTGAACCATCCAACTCCAAGAATAGTCCTCAGCCAAAGGGACTGTCTCAGCATCTGCAAAGATAAAGGTGGAGAAGGGAAGTGATCAAAGTCAGTCTTGTTCTCAGAAGAAAACTCTTGGAAAGAAAAAGATGAAATGTGTTATGTGTGAGAGTACTTCTCATCTTGCTAAGGATTGTAGCAGGATCTTCTGAAGGTCCAGTCATCAAAACTTCCGAAGTCTCAAATCTTCCGAAGTATTGAAGGTCAGGTCCAAACTTCCAAAGGTGGTGTGGAAGTCAAAGAAAGACCAAGTGACTGAAAATTCTCCATCAACAATAGCAAAAGATCCTCTAAGCACAACTATAGGATCTATTACTGTTTCATTACCTTCTACTTTTTTTGATGAGCCCAAGACCAACAAGGCTTAGGTTTCAAATGTATAAATCATTTCTTTGTGCAGGAACAGCTCAAGACAAACAAAATATCTTGATCATTGATAGTGGCTGTTCCAGGCACATGACAGCAATAGGACACTACTCCAAAACTTTGAAAGAATTGATGGAGGACCAGTTGCTTTTGGAGGAGATGAAGGAGGTTACATTTCTAAAGGGGAAAGGTCACAAATGGTAAGCTCAGGATTGAGAAGGTAAAGTTTGTCAAGGATCTTGGCTACAATCTTCTGAGTGTATCCTAATTTTGTGATCAGAGTTATAACATGCTCTTTACTGAGCATGAGTGCATTGTTCTCAAGCCCGGGGTGATTATTCCTCATGAGCATGTCCTGCTCAGAGCCCCCAGGAGAGGGGAACATGTATAAGATGGCTTGTAAGAAACATCTCCCTCAGGAGAAGTTTCATGCTTTCTATCTAAAGCTAATAGTGATGAGCCTTTTCCCTGGCATAAAAGAATGTGCCATGTAAACTTAAAAAACATGAATAAGCTGATTAAGAATGATTTGGTAACTGGAATGCCAAAGAAAGAGTTTACAAGTGATGATCATTGTGTTGCATGCCTGAAAGGGAAGCAACATAAGGTATCTTACAAGCCTAAGGAAACAAACTCTATCACTACACCCCTACACTTATTACATATGGATCTCTTTGGCCCCACCAGTGTAATGAGTCTAAGAATAACCTCTAACGGTCTAGTTATCACACCCCCGCTTATAGCAGAAACACGAGGATGTAACGGATGGGATTGTCATAACACATTGTTAATTAATAGAGATGCAATAAATGATGAAAGTCAACCTGTCATGACGTCACCTGACATAAATGGAGACTTGTGTCGTAGTTAGTCAATTTTACGACAAAAATAGTCATACAAACAATTAAGTATAAATCCCACAACCCGGGAAACAAGTGAACAAAAGTGAATAATAAAAGTCAAAGCAACTGTCAAAGACATCCAATGAGTCTAAGTAGTGTAATCCTAAGGTCGTCGCTAAGGCAGCATCCCTAGCTATCCTCAATGATTGTTACCTGAAAAAATATGCTCAAAAGGTCAACATATTGTTGGTGAGTTCGCAGGTTTAAATAGTAAATAAAAACTTGATGCTGTGTAAAAGTTTGGTAGGACATGAGTGCATAAAGTTATAAGCAATTACTATCACATGTAAACAAGAGCATCACAACTAAACCTACGAGGTACACACAGAACTTGTCGGAACATATTTACCCTAGGGCCTGTTCCTGGCCACTGTCAGTCCCAACTAGTATACTAACAAACAAAGGTGGGGTGTCAGCCCAATAGTACTATCAATACATGTCCGTCATCTCCAACACCGGAGTTAAATAGTTGTGAATAAAGAACCACACAGACAACTCATACATGTACCAGATAAATACTTACAAAAAAATAAACATAACAGTCCTAAAGATTGAATAAGTTCACATCATAAAAAGGGTTGAGCATACTTTTCCCCCTTGATGTTATAAATAATTGCAATAAAACGGGGCCGCGAAACTCACCTTGAACGTGATAAAATAAATTGAACAAATGCTTCAAAGAATGAGAGCTACGAACGATCAAACACCTATAATTAGTTATAATTAGCCTCTAAAATGTATTCGACAAGAATAGATGTATTCGGTTGGTTCGGGTCAGTTCGGGTTTAACGCGCGACTCACATCATGTGTGTACATCTAAATAATATGATTAGTCCCATTATTAAACACGAGTAAATATATATGGATATAATTAATATATAATATACACGCCACTATGGTTTAGATATATATTTATATATTTAAAATTACATGGTTCCACGAGACACTTGCATTATTTCAACGTGATAACATATTAATACCATATCATCTCATATATGTATTTATTAATAGTTATTTTAATATTTAGTTTAGTTTAGTTGTTTAAATAATTACTCTCAATTTTAATGATTTAAAAAGTATTTAGCAACCTTACTCTTTGCACACAGATTTTGTAAAATCAGTTTGGAGGTCGAAATGATAACGAAATGACGCGAGACTAATTGGATTTTAAAGATAACACATGTAATTAAGTTTCTGGAGAAAATCATTTCATTTTGATAAAATTTGAGAGAGAGATGCATTTCTAAAAATCGGACCAACAATCTGCCAGAAAGTTCTGTCTTGCCTAATCTTTTTTATCGACTGTTTGGGGGCTCAAAACTTCATGGTTTTTGACGAGACAAATTGAGTTGGAAAGTATACTCCTTGAACTTAGTTCTAGACTTCAAATTCGTTCGTTTTTGACCTCGTATGACCAAGTTATTACTCTTACAAAATTACTCAAATTTCTGACAGCAAGTTGTCCAAAAAAAATACAACAATTATACTTTGATACCAATCCCACAATTATTGACCACAAATGAATCGAGAATCCAACCGACGCTTATTTTATGTTACATTTGACACACACATATATATATATATACATACTCACACACATTACAAGCACACATATATAGTTATATATATATATATATGGACGTACACACAATATACATATACACACATTTTCACACATCTACATCTATACACATTGCATATGGATCCATGTTACAAATCACGTCACACATACGCAGCCATATACACACATACACAGCCATATATACAAAAATACACAGCCATATATTCACACACATTGCAAAATATACACACACTCGCACATATACATGCACATTTATACATGTATCTACCCACACACAGCAGCCTTCGGCTGCTGTGTTTGTGTTCTTCTACCCGCACACACACACACACCACACATATACATACACTGCCGAGCGCACACACACACACTCATATACAACTATATACATACACGGATACATACATACGCATATATACAAGCATATATATACACCGATACATGCATACGCATATACATACGCACACAATAGCCGCGTACAATGCCACGAAGGAGCCCGATTCATCCGAACCAAAGACGTAAGTAAAATGTAACGATACGAAACAAGACGAAACGAAAACCACGACAACCGGTTACCTTCGAAACATGACGACGGAGGGGCGGCGGCGTTAAACGGCGGGCGAACGGTGGTGTAGCGGCCTTAAACGGCGCCGGCAGAGAGTTCGGTGGTTGGCGACGGCAGGGAAGGGTTTTGAAAAGCCTCCGAGTTCATGCGCACGTATCTATAAATATTTTTTGTTTTTTGCACTTTGGTCCTCAACTTTAAATTAATTATTCCTTTGAGTTTAGTTAATTTACAATTTAAACCCTCTACTTTAATTATAATAATAATATTATTATTAAATATAATAATCATAATATCAATAAAATAATACTAATATTAATTATAATAATAATAATTATAATATTTATCTAATTTATCATATATTATAAGAGTTCAGACTAACACGTAAGAAAATCAAGACGAGATTCGGTCCGAAAACGAATTAATTGCTCAAAATAAATAATATACGAAGAGAGTTAACGAGCTTATTGTTAATTAACGGACCTGTTAGTGACGGATGTCACAGTATCTCCCAGTTGAGATAATTTTGTCCCGAAATTCAGCTGGAGTTAGGTCTTGAAGCTCTATCCGCAAACAGATGCGGACATTTGACTTTTGTCTGACCTTCCCCTTCCCACGTGAATTCTGGACCTCGCTTTGAGTTCCATCTCACTCTGCAATTGATATCTTGCTGTGTTTCGATCGCTTGACTTCCCGATCCATGATTTCTATCTGTTCTTCCATAAAATGGAGTTTCGCATCAATCTTGATTTCTTCAATCGGGACATGGAACAATCCATCGGCTAAACATTTCTTAAGGTTCGATACATGGAATATATCATGCACACCACTAAGATCTTGAGGTAATTTTAATCGATACGCCACAAGATCAATTCTTTTAGTGATCTCAATTGATCCCACATACCTCGAAGCTAACTTACCGTCTTGCCAAATCGTACAATACCCTTCCAAGGGGAAACCTTTAACAACACAAATCACCCACGCTATACTCTTCAGCCGATTATCGGTGTAAATTTTCTGACGGTCTCTAGTTGCCTTAAGTTTATCCTTGATTTGAAATATCTTGTCGGTTGTTTCCTGAATAATCTCCGGACCTGTCAGTTGACTCTCACCTACTTCAGTCCAACATACGGGAGACCTACACTTCCTTCCATACAACGCTTCAAACGAAGCACATCCAATGCTCATATGGTAACTATTATTATAAGAAAATTTGACCAATGGTAAATGAGTATCCTAACTCCCACCAAAGTCAATCACACATGCCCTAAGCATGTCTTCTAGCGTTTATATCGTTCGTTCACTTTAACCGTCTGTTATGGATGATAGGCAGTACTTAAGTCTAAACGAGTTCCCATTGCCTTCTGTATTGTCTGCCAAAACCACGATGTAAATCGACTATCACAATATGATATAATTGACACAGGCACTCCATGCCTAGCCACGATTTCAATCACATATAATCTCGCTAATTTCTCCATTTTGTAGTCCTCACGAATAGGCAAGAAGTGAGTAGATTTTGTCATCCGATCCACGATGATCCAAATCTAATCGCGCCCAATACTGGTTCTAGGCAACTTAGTGATGAAATCCATCGCTATATTCTCCTATTTCTATTCAGTAATTTTCGGTTGTTGCAGCAGACCTGACAGTTCTGAGGTCCGGCTTTGACTTTCGAACATGTCAAACATTCACTTACATATTTTGCAATGTCCTTTTTCATACCTGGCTGCCAATACAACTCCTTAAGATCTTGGTACATTTTGTCTGCACCAGGATGCACAGAATACTTAGACTTGTGCGCTTCGTTCATGACTTGGGTTCGAACATCTCCCCACTTAGGTACCCATATGTGATCCATAAATTACCGTACGTCATCCACCTTACGGTTCATCTATTTGTCTAACCCTAGAAACTTGCGATGCTCTCCTCCTTCAGTGCCTACTCTATGCCATCAAGATCTGAGCCTTTAGGTTTAATTGTATGGTCATTCCTAAAGCTCGTGCATGTAATGGTTTAACACGTACCTTTCTACTCAAAGCATCACCGGATCTCACAATTATAATCGCTGAGAAGCTCCACCCATCACCTCTAATGCATGTTCAATTCCTTCTGGTCAAAAATATCTTGGAGGCCCTTGTGGTCAGTATAGATAACACCTTTCGTTCCGTACAGGTAGTGTCTCCAAAATTAAGTGCGAACATTACCGTACCTAATTCTAAATCATGCTCGTAAAACTTTAGTCATAGACTTTAAGTTGTCTTGATACGTAAGGAATCACTTTATCTTCCTGCATTAGAATGGAACCAAACCCTTGATGTGAGGCGTCACAAAATGCCACAAAAGCATTCGACCTATGAGGGAAAATAATCGGTTCTTATCATTTTCAGTTAACATTGTCAACAGTTAAGCAATCTTTGATAAGTTCGTAGTGAATCATCGATAGTATCCAGCCAATCCTAAGAATGGACGAATTTTCGAGGGAGTCTTAGGTGTATCCCACTACTTCACTTTTTTGATCTTTCAAGGATCAACGTGAATTCCTTATTCTTAAACCACGTGCCCTAAAATTCACCTCACACAACTAGAACTCACACTTGGAGAACTTAGCATAGAGTTGCTATTCCCGTAATAATTTTAGTATCGTCGTAAACATTGATCATGGTCTCCCTTTGATCGGGAATAGATGAGGATTTGTCTACCAACACGATTACAACTTTATCCAATATGGCTTGCATACCGGTTCATCAAGTCCATGAACACTATCGGAGCATTGGTCAGCCCAAACGACATGGCTAAGAACTCGTAATTTCCATAACGAGTCCTAAAGGTTGCCTTCAGGTCTCGTCTTCTTGAACCCTTAATTGGTGATAACCTGACCAGAGTTCAAACTTTGAGAGGTATGTTGCGTCCTGCCTGCAACTAATCGAATAGATCATAATTCCTGGGGAGAGGGTATTGGTTTTTTGATAATTAACTTGTTCATATTTCGATAATCTATGTACAATTGGAATGACCCATCCTTCTTTTCAACCAATCAGGTCGGTGATTCCCGTAGCAGTGACTAGGTCGAATAAAACTTTTATCCAAGAGCTCTTGTAGCTTGCTTGATAATTCTTGTGTTTGCATTGGTGCTAACTGATACGGTGCCTTTGCAACAGAACTTGCTCTAGGACTCATATCATTCTGCAATTTCTATTTGACGAGAGGGGACAATCCTATTAAGTCACAAGGAAGGTCTTCTAGAAAATCACGTACAATAGGAATATCTTTCAACTTTCTTTCTTCTACCTTCTTCTCTACCGTATGTGCTAGAAATGCATAACATCACTTCTTTAGGCATCGACGAATCACCTTCTCCTGATGGACTATCTTGGTTCATGATTCGATAACTAATTCATACGGTATTAAGTCTATGTCAAAGACATGATCCCGTGTATTTTTGTGTAACCTCTAATTATTACCATTGGTCATCTCAACCGAGTAAATAATTCTAAGCAACTAGGGTCAATGCTAAGTTAAAGAATAATTCCGGAAGAATCAAAGCTATTATCAACCCTGGTATCGAATAGATGTGTAACTGTTGATGATAAGGTACGTGCATGTAACAACATTTGGTCTTGTCGAATGTCGCTTGTTCCAGTCGCAAATGTATGACCGCGTGATGTATTAACTTGATTTACATGATCTTTATTTCCATAATTTAACTATTCTTACTTTCTAGCTATAGCCATTTAATTCTGATTGTTTCCAACTTGTCCTGGGGTTCTAATCAACCTAGGGCACACGTTATGGTAATGGTCAGAACTCCCACCTCCTTAGCGTCCCCGTTTAACGCATGTTGGCTTAATCGTATCGACCAACATAGCTAGGTTCACAACATTGGCATTCTTGTCTACCTTACCGCTAGATTGCTTGTTTGACCCTCCAACTTCTTTCTACTACTCATTTGATTTTCCCAATGTCCTTCTTAATTCTATTTGGTCTAATGTCATAAGGTATGACATCAGCTTTGTCAACTCATGGAGTTTGTTAGTATAAGGAGCACGACCTAACCCTAACATTGCATGATTTTAGATTTATAATTATAACTTTTGCATTTCATTCCTTGGATAATAGTGCTCAATCACCAAGGCTTTGAACTCATCTCAAGTCATGGCTATCACAGCCGCCTTACCTCAGACTTGAGCTTGGGTATTCTACCATGCTTGTGCTTTACCCATTAGTGAGTAAGCAAAGTATACTTCATTTCATGGTTTTTCAGTGTAGTTCAAATATGTTACAGTTTCCATTTCCTAAATCTAACAGGTCAGGATTATCGCTTTTCCTTTCTTGTCATAATGCTTCGACTAGTATGTCAAGAATTCCTGGTATATACAGGCAATTCTTTCACTTTATCATTTCCATCATTTTATAATCCAATTAATCAAGATCATCACATAGCCCAGTTCAAGCACATTCTTACTATACCGGTGATGCTTATATATAGGGTTCCTCGCAGCGTTCCCACCACATCCATGATATACCGAAAATGGTGCTTAAACTGGTTACGTGACATCCGATTATACTTAATATCATCCCAATGAACAACATAATGCATGTGTAGGGAGTATCATCTCTCTTATACAACTCTTTGAAGTCCATATCCATTCTAATCAATTAGTCAATTTCATAGTTACTGAAATGCTAGAAAGAGCAATGTCTCACAGGGAATAAGACTAATATCATAATATGAATCCCATGAATTCTCCAGGTAGAATAGAACTTAAGTAAGAGTAGGGGTTATAATGTTTCATCGTTATTAACAAAGTCTTACTAGAATTACGACTCTTGTGTCCCAAGGTATAGAATGAAAGATTTGTACTAATCATGATCGTTATCTCATGGCAAGATTCGCCAGGCTTCACATGCACCGCAAGTTGCTATTACGTGTGCACCCGTAATGGTAATTTGCTTTCATGGTCACCCCAGCTCCACCTACCCAAGTTAACATATCTTGTAAAGTACAGAGTGTTATTTTATTATTTGAGTATCAAGGATATGGTTACTAACGAAAAGTTAATTATCCGAAGTAGTACAAAGGAATCGAATGAGTAAGCATTCACTTGAGCAAGGAATAGTCGAAAGAATCCATGTACTTTAATCCAAACTATGATGAAGTAGTCATCTAATTTGAGTATGTTGCGCCTCTTGTCTACTGGTGTCGTCTTAGCCCGCGCATCCCTCTTCCAAGATTCAGCCCAAAAGGTTATAAATAAGGGAGCATATAGAAAATGTGACATCGACAGACGCATAGAATAAAAGTTGGACTAACAACCTAAGTCCTTAAGAGAGTTCTTATAAAATCCCTTATTAATCGAAACCAAATATAAGTCAATCACATAACGATAGAATACGATTATCTAGTGCTTCTCAAGGTATAAATAGATGCTATAATACCTGCAACCTTTTCAAATAAGTATACATTGATAGCTTGTAAGACACGCTATGTAAGCATGACCAATAACGCGCTTAAAACATTCACATGATATTTTTGCACACATAATCATGTTATGCATACTACATGTGGGTAAGCAATATATTACAAAAGTAATAAGAAGTCAATCGAATCACGAAGAACATGTATGTAATATCAAATGCATACAAACCCTAGTATGCATCCTACATGAAGGTTCTTAGGTTATAGTCTAGGTCGAGTGATTTACCTAATTCTCTATAACCAATAGCTCTGATACCAATGTATCACACCTTCGTTTATAGCGGAAACACGAGGATGTAACGGGCGGGATCGTCATAAACACATTTTTAACTAATAGAGATGCAATAAATGATGAAAGTCAACGTGTCATGACGTCACCCGACATAAATGGAGACTGTGTCGTAGTTAGTCAATTCCACGACAAACATAGTCATACAAACAATTACGTATAAATCCCACAACCTGAGAAACAAGTGAAATAAGTGAATAATAAAAGTCAAAGCAACTGCCAAAGACATCCAATGAGTCTATGTAGTGCATTTCTAAGGTCGTCGCTAAGGCAGCATCCCTAGCTACCCTCAATGATTGTTACCTGAAAAAATATGCTCAAAAGGTCAACATATTGTTGGTGAGTTCGTAGGTTTAAATAGTAAATAAAAACTTGATGTTGTGTAAAAGTTTGGTAGGACATGAGTGCATATAGTTATAAGCAAGTACTATCACATGTAAACATGAGCATAACAACTAAACCTACGACGTACACACAGAACTTGTCGGAACATATTCACCCTAGGGCCCGTTCCTGGCCACTGTCAGTCCCAACTAGTATACTAACAAACAAGGGTGGGGGTGTCAGCCCAATAGTACTATCAATACCTGTCCGTCGGCTCCATCACCGGAGTTAAATAGTTGTGAATAAAGAACCACACAGACAACTCATGCATGTACCAGATAAATACTTACAAAACAGTAAACAAACAGTCCCAAAGATTGAATAAGTTCACAGCATAAAAAGGGTTGAGCATACTTTTCCCCCTTGATGTTTATAAATAATTGTAATAAAACAGGGCCGCGAAACTCACCTTGAACGTGATGAAATAAATTGAACAAATGCTTCAAAGAATGAGAGCTACGAACGATCAAACACCGATAATTATTTATAATTAAGCCTATAAAATGTGTTCGACAAGAATAGATGTATTCGGTTGGTTCGGGTCAGGTCGGGTTTAACGCGCGACTCACATCATGTATGTAGACCTAAATAATACGATTAGTCCCATTATTAAACACGAGTAAATATATATGGATATAATTAATATATAATATACACGCCACTATGGTTTACATATATATTATATATTTAGAATTACATGGCTCCACGAGACACTTGCATTATTTCAACGTGATAACATATTTAAACCATATCATCTCATATATGTATTTATTAATAGTTATTTTAATATTTAGTTAAGTTTAGTTGTTTAAATAATTACTCTCAATTTAATGATTTAAAAAGTATTTAGCATACCTTACTCTTTTGCACACAGATTTTGTAAAATCAGTTTGGAGGTCGAAATGATATGAAATGACGCGAGACCAATTGGATTTTAAAGATAACACATGTAACTAAGTTTCTGGAGAAAATCATATCATTTTGATAAAACTTGAGAGAGATGCATTTCTAAAAATCGGACCAACAATCTGCCAGAAAATTCAGTCTTGCATAATCTTTTTGTATCGATTGTTTGGGGGCTCAAAACTTCATGGTTCTTGACGAGACAAATTGAGTTGGAAAGTATACTCCTTGAAATTAGTTCTAGACTTGAAATTCGTTCGTTTTTGACCTCGAATGACCAAGTTATTACTCTTACAAAATGACTCAAATTTCTGACAGTAAGTTGTCAAAAAAATACAAAATTATACTTTGATACCAATCCCACAATTATTGACCACAAATGAATCGAGAATCCAACCGACGCTTATTTTATATCACATTTGACACACATATATATATACATACTCACACACCTTACAAGCACACATATTAGTTATATATATATGGACCTACACACAATATACATATACACACATTTCACATGTCTACATCCATACACATTGCATATGGATCCATTGTTACAAATCACGTCACACATACGCAGCCATATATACACACATACACAGCCATATACACACACATACAAAGCCATATATGCACACACATTGCAAAATATACACACACTCGTACATATACATGCACATTTATACATGTATCTACCCACACACAGCAGCCTTCGCTGCTGTGTTTGTGTTCTTCTACCCGCACTCACACACACACCACACATATACATACACTGCCGAGCACGCACACACGCATATACAACTATATACATACACGGATACATACACGGATACATACATACGCATATAAACAAGCATATATATACACCGATACACGCATACGCATATACATACGCACACAATAGCCGCGTACAATGCCACGAAGGAGCCCCTATTCAACCGAACCAAACACGTAAGTAAAATGTAACGATACGAAACAAGATGAAACGAAAACCACGACAACCGGTTACCTTCGAAACATGACGACGGAGGGGCGGCGGCGTTAAACGGCGGGCGAATGGTGGTGTAGCGGCGGTTGTACGGCGCCGGCAGAGAGTTCAGTGGTTGGCGACGGCAGGGAAGGGTTTCGAAAAGCCTCCGAGTTCATGCGCACGTATCTAATATATTTTTTGTTATTTGCACTTTGGTCCTCAACTTTAAATTAATTATTCTCTTGAGTTTAGTTAATTTACAATTTAAACCCTCTGCTTAATTATAATAATAATAATATTATTATTAATATTAATAATCATAATATCAATAATAATAATAATAATATTAATTATAATAATAATATATATAATATTTATCTAATTTATCATATATTATAAGAGTTCAGACTAACACGCAAGAAAATTAAGACGATATTCAGTCCGAAAACGAATTAATTGCTCAAAATAAATAATATACGAAGAGAGTTAACGAGCTTATCGTTAATTAACGGACCTGTTAGTGACAGATGTCACACTGGTGATCACAGATGACTTTATAAGATTCCATTGGGTCTTCTTTCTTAGAACTAAGGATGAGACCCCTGCGATTTTAAAGAATTTCATGTTAATAATTGAGAATCATGTGATCACAAGGTTAAAACCATAAGATGTGATCAAGGAACTGAATATAAGAACCAATCCTTGACATATTTTGTGATGAAAAGGGTATTACAAGACAATACAGTGCTCCCAGGACTCCTCAGCAAAATGGTGTTGCTGAGAGGAGAAACAGGACACTAACTGAAGCTACAAGAACCATGTTGTCTGACTCTAAGCTGCCCATCACTTTCTGGGTAGAGGCAGTCAACACTGCCTGCTATGTGCAAAATAGAGTTTTAGTGGTTAAGACTCATGGTAAGACTCCTTATGAACTTTGGCACAAGAGAAAACCCTTCATTGGTTTTCCCAGGTCATTTGGATGTCCATGCAGCATCTTGAATACTAAAGATCAAATTGCCAAGTGCTGAGAATCAGATGATGGACACTTCATTGGATACTCTTCTCAAGCTAAAGCTTATAGAGTATACAATTTCAGAACTAGAGTAGTTGAGGAGTCAGCTAATGTGACTTTCAATGAGCACACTCCCAGTGTGAAAGGTTCTGGTCCGGATTGGCTATTTGATCTTGATTTAGTTACCAACTATTTTAACAAATCTTGTGAGAATGTTTCAAGATCTACAGACATTTTACTCCAGGTGATCCTGATCCAAGATTTGAGCTAAGAAGACCTTCAAGTTACGCATCTTCAGCAAATGAAGTTTCTATCAGCATAACAATGACAAATTCAGCTGATACACCGAGATGCCTTCAAGTTCCAGCTCAGAAGCTTAACAGACAAACAAAGAAACTTCAAATGCAGAAGAAATGATGGTGGTGGTGACAGTGATCAAGAATTTCTTGACGCTGATAACCACTCCATAGATGAACATATCAATAATGACATACACTCATTGGATCAAGTTTCTCTTGATAAGTGTGTTGATGTGGTGGAAGAAGCATCTATGCCAGATCTAAGTTTCTCTAATTTAGATCTCTCTCAGCAACTTGCTGTGATCCCTCAGCTAAGGATCCACAAGTCTCATCCTACCACAAACATCATTGGAGATGTTGAAACTGGGGTAAGAACAAGAGGACAAACCCATGAAGCAAATGTTTGTCTTCACTCTTGTTTCTTGTCCCAGATAGAGCCTAAGAAAGTTGATGAGGCTCTGAAGGATGGAAGTTGGATTGAAGCTATGCAAGAGGAGCTGCTTCAATTCAAAAGATAGAAGGTTTGGAACCTATGTTCTCTTCCTCATGGGAAGACAACTGTAGGAACCAAGTGGGTATTTAGGAATAAGAAAGATGATAGAGGTATTGTCATCAAAAACAAAGCTAGACTAGTTGTTCAAGGATATACATAAGAAGAAGGAATTGACTATACTAATGTCTTTGCTCCTGTAACAAGACTAGAAGCTATTAGGATATTCTTGGCATTTGCTGTATCCAAGAACTTCAAGGTCTATCAACTTGATGTCAAGTGTGCTTTTCTGTATGGGGTGATTGATGAATAGGTGTATGTCAAACAACCACCTAGTTTTGCAAATCCTGATCATCCTGATTATGTCTACAAGCTTGATAAGGCTCTGTATGGGCTACACCAAGCACCAAGAAAGTGGTATGAGACTCTATCTCAGTATCTCTACAAGCATGGATACAGAAGGGGTACTATAGATGGAACTCTCTTCATCAAAGGACAGGAAATGACTTACTGCTAGTGCAAGTGTATGTAGATGACATCATTTTGGTTCAACTAATCCAAGGCTTTGCAAGACTTTGAGAAGCTGATGAAAGACAGATTTGAAATGAGTGCAATGGGGGAACTCAATTTCTTTCTGGGAATTCAAGTGAAGCAAGTTGAAGATGGAATCTTAATAAGTCAGTCAAAGTATGTTCAGGACATACTCAAAAGATTCAACATGACTGATTGTAAGATTGCTAAGACACCCATAGCAAGAAACCACTCCTTTGGGCCTGATCTTAAGGGGGAGTGTGCGGATGAACAACTCTATAGGGCTATGATTGGGTCTCTTATGTATCTTACAGCTAGCAAGGCTAATATCATGTTTGCTACATGTTTGTGCAGGATATCAAGCCAACCCAAGATGTCTCACCTCATCACTGTCAAGAGAATTTTAAGATACCTCAAAGGTGCCTCAACACTTGGTCTTTGGTATCCCAAGAATTCTGACTTCAATCTGTATGCATATACAGATAGTGATTATGGTGGTTGCAATATGACTGCAAAGTTTACATCTAGGGGATGTCAGTTCCTTGGTGGAAGGGTTGTCTCATGGCAATGCAAGAAACAATCCAGTGTCTTTGCATCAACTACTGAAGCTGAATACATTGCTGCTGCAAGCTACTGTGCTCAAGTGCTTTGGATTCAAAATCAGATACTTGACTATGGTTTAAACTTCAAAGAGACTCCCATTCACATAGACAAAACAGTGCTATCTTTATCACAGAGAATCATGTACAGCACTCAAGGACAAAACACATAAATATCAGGCATCATTTAGTTAGAGATAACATTAAAAATTGATTAATTAAACTAATTAAAGTTAACACAAATGAAGAATATGCTGATCTGTTTATAAAAGCCTTTGATAAACAGAGATTTAAGTATTTTATATCAGCTATTGGGATGATTAACTTTGAGTAGCTTTTCTTAAAACTAATTCATTTATTTCTTAAAATCTGTGTGTCCTAAGTTTTCTTATTTCTTAAAATCTGTGTGTCCTAAGTTTTCTAGTTTATTACCTTCATAAGCTCATGTTTCTATGGATAAAAACTTTTTGAAGAGTTTTAATTAGATTTTTGACAAATCTTGATCCTTCGGAAGATATGATTTTATCTTCGGAAGAAAATATACCTTCAAGACAAATAACTGTCTAAGTAAATTTACCGGAAGAAATTTCTGAAATATCTTCCGAAGCTTAAAACTTTCTTAGGCACTTATATGCTTTCAAGGACCATTTTCTTCCGAAGGAAATTAAATCTGGAAGCTTTGTTATGTTGAAAAAGCATCGAAGTTTAAAATTATCTTCCGAAGCAAATTTGTCAAAACTCTTTGAAAATTCTTCCGAAGTCATTTTGACTTCGGAAGCTTTTTCATTAAAATTTTCGAAGACAATTTACCTTCGGAAGCTTTTCGATTTCCAGGAAAACCACTTTTTGAGCAAAAAGCAAACTACTTTTTCAGAGGTGGGACCGCCATCTGGATTTCAAAGTTTATCCTCTTTCATTAACTTTGTCTCAAATCCTTTTCACACATAAACCCTATCGGTTCCCCTCTTTCTATCATCTTCATCTTCTCTCCAAACCTAAATTCCAGATTTCTCTTGAAACCACCTCGTTCATCTTTCCTTCACCTTCAAGCTTTTTTAAAATGGCCAACCTTACAGAAGAAATGACCCAGATTTTTCTATGCATCTACACAGACAACACAATCAGGTTGCTCTGTTAAACTCTGAGAAAGATCCCATTTCTCAGAGGTATGCCAATTCTTGGCTTTGTTAAACTATTCATCTCCCTTACCATTGATCCTCCTCTCTATGAGGATCATCTACTGAATTTTGAAAGACCTGCCAAGAGGTCATATAGATGGGGAGAAGGCACTGTCTGCCACAGTGAAGGGGAGAACAGTCTTCATCACTCCGGCCATCATCAACACTTATCTTCAGCTAGGTGATGAAGAAGGTGAGGTGTTCTTCCCAAAAGAAGCTGTTAATCATTCCTTGAGCAGATGGGCTATGAGGGAGATTCTCTGTAAAGACCTTCAGGAAAGGGAAGGTCTCACCTTAGTGGAAGTACCTACTTCATTGGTTATCCACAGCTTGTCCAACAAGCATGGAGGGTGGGACCAGATTCCTGAAGATCTCTCCTTCATAGAACATGGAATGGTTCAGGGAGTCAAATTCAGGTATTCTTAATTTGTTTATACAAATTTGATTGCAAACTTGGACTCCTTAAAGTATTACATGTTTCCTAGATATGTTCAATACATTCTTAACTGTGAACTGAGCTCACAGTTGAGGGAAACAGGTAATATTCTTAAATTGGGACAGATGAAGCCCGACATCTTTAAAATTTTGAAGAAGCCAACTGTTGGCTTCTCAGGGGTAGAAACAGCCCTTGTCCCAAAAATGTTAGAGCTCATTGCTCAAGTGACAACCTAGCAACATAAGCTAGTGTTGAACCCACACCTTCTACATCTCAACCACCAAAAAACCACAAATCACCCTCACCTACCAAAGAAAACACAAACGAAACCCTTCACAAGCTATTGAGTCTATGCAGGCCCCTATATACTTACCTATACAGGAAGAAGTGGATACTGAAGCTCCCACTTCCCTGAGGAGCAAACCACTCCCATTACTTCAAAGATCAGTGCTGAGGTTCCTCATGCTCAGCCTGATGAGCTCACAAGCCCAACTGCCTTAAGCCTTCACTCTAAGTCTAACACTCAAGTTAACAACCTTTAGGGGACAGCTACCATCCCTAGCCTTTAGACTTAAACCAACCCATTCCTAATATTGACTTCTATACTGATAAAGACTTAGGTGTCAGTGAGTACCATGAGTCTCCCTACTACACCACTCCTTAAAAGGAGATAAGTGCTCCTGAGTCACCTAAGTCTAGCCCACATCAGTCACCTATCACTGAGGTGGATATTTTTGAACCTGTTCAGGATATCTATATAGAAGAGGCTCTCACTTCAGCAAGTGATTACATCATTCAGACCTCAACCATGGCAACTCAGCTCCTTGACACTTCAACTGAAGTTGTCACTGAGCAGAGGAAATCCAGCAGCCAAGAACACCATGCTGGTGATGAGGAAGAGGACCTTGGTCCAATTCTCTCATCCCCCAATGATTCTTCTGATGAAGATTAGGGGAATCTGAGACTAAAGGTGCAAAAACTGTCAAAAACATGCACCTATCTAGTCTCCAAGTTAGTCATCTTGAATCTCAAGTGACTACCATCTCAAGTGACTACCTTACAACACAGGGTCAATGATCAGCAACTTGAGATATCTCATCTTAAGAAAAAATTAGCTGGGAGACCTTTAAGAGGAGCTCAACCAGGAACATAAGAACCTGGAATGTGATTGACCTAACTCCTAGCTCACCTATGCAAGAGGGTGATGCTACCAAAAAGGGGGAGGAAGTCATTACTGTCATAGAATCTGGGTGTTCTTCAGGGAGTATGGACACTGAGGACTCACCATCCTCACTTGTAATTGTGCATACTCAGCAACTTTCTCAAGTTCACATTGATGTGGATAGTAGAGACTCGGTCATTAGGAGTCTCTTTGAGAAAGGCATTCCAAGAACTATATCTCCCTACCAACTTCAAGTCATATTTTTGGGTAGAGGTATGATGCTGATAGTAGAACTCTTATACTTCAAAGAGTTCAAGATAGGAACACTGTAGAGTTTAGCCTTAGAAGAAGACTAAGGCAATCAGGCAATACCATAGGTCAACTGGATGTTGAGGCAGACCCTGAGATTAGCTTTAAAGGGGAAACCTGACTGAAGACCTAGTGGTAGAACCTGAGAGCCCTGTCTCACCATCAACTGCTGCAGAGGTTCAATCCCTTGATAAGACACCTGCTAGTGAAGGTGTATCTCAACCTCTCTCTGGCCAGAGCTTGGAAGCTACACTAAGCAATGAAGGCCAAAGCTCTCTCCACCCTGAGTCACAAAGGTCTGTGAGTGATAAAGGGAAAAGAAAATTGACTTCTAAGGAGATTGAGGAGGAGGATAGAGAGGAAAAGGAAGCTAAGGGGAGAAAGTTCCTCTACTGGGCCTGCAAGACTCATGGAAAGTGCTATCAGGGCTGCCTCCAGACCAAATACTCAGGATGATGAGTTAAGGGCAGTCATGATCAACTATTGCAGACCAGAAACTATGATATTGATAATATCATTTCTCTCCCCTTAGATGAGTTAAATGAACTGGCTGACATGGAACTGTCAAAGAGAGAGAAAAGAGGAAGAGGATGCAGAGCTACTTCTTAAAATCAAAGAAGAAAGAAGATAGAAGAGACTCTATAAGCATGTGCCTACTCTCTTACCAGTTAAAGAAACTCATGAGCAAGAGGATGTGGTACCACAAGAACCTCAGGTAGACAAAGAGAAGGATAGAATCAACATGATAAACTACCTGAGTGCCACAGGCCTCTATCTGGATGATACACTTCTTCCCTTATCTTTTGACTACATTGAGTTTGAGTACCCCAAATAACATGAACTTGATGTAGCCAAAGAAAGAAAGATCACCAAAAGAAAGTTAAGGGAATAGGCTGTAAAGTCAAGATCCATCATCTATAAAAACTTGAATAAGTCTGCTGATAGGTAGAAGATGATGAGCTTCTTGAAGCTGTACGGATTCTCCGGAAGGAGACTTGGTCCCATGTCTCTGTCCACCATGGATGAGCACATCAGGGTAATCAAGCAGAAGATTCAAAGATGTGAACTTGTTGACTTACACTTCCCACCAAGTCAGGTCCCTTAGGAAGTGGAGATTAAGGTTGAAATATTTAAGATAAACACAACCTGAATCTCCTGTTGAACCTCAGCAAGCTTCCTTTTCTGATCACAGCAGGAATCTGTCCCCTCTCAATCTGAACCTGTGAGAGAGGAAGACCCAACTGAGAAAGACAAAGAAGATCAATCAGATTTTACAAGCCAGTCTTCTCAGTAAAAAGTTCAAGGAGGAGATAAAGGATGATTTCCAAACTAAAGTCAAAGAAAAGAAGATAGAAACATCCAACTCCAAACCTCAGGATGAGTCAGAACATCCTAAGGATGTGCAACAAGAGGATGCTCCACCAACGCCAATTCAAGTAGCTCCTCTGGTATCAGGAAGACCCATCTTGTCTTGGACATACACTACAAATCTAGAAAGATGGCATGTCATAAGAGATCAAGGTTTGAACATATTACATATGGCAGGATATGTTCAATATACCTCTGCATGATCTTTTTGATATGAGAAGATACTATGAGAGTCTGAGTGATACTGATCATCTTATGAAGAAAGGGATGGTCATCATCATAATGAGGACTGTCAACATCTGAAGTCTTCAAGTGTTTTGGTAGCATCAGCCTAGGTGGAGTTTGTAAGGTTATTTTAAGGTTGATACAACCCAAACACCTAAAGTCTCCCCTGCATGTATGCATAAGTGTACTGAAGTGGAATGCTTCAGAAGTTTCACGCTGCCTTAGAAAATTACTTTAAGTGTGAAATCTTCCGAAACCAAGACCAATATCTTCCGAAGCCAAAAGATGAAGTCTTCCGAAGCTTCAAAGACAAAGTCTTCCAAAGCCAACTATTGAAGACAGATTTCTTCTGAAGACTTTTTAATTACATGCTTTATCTGATGTACCTTTACCTAAAGCTGAACTACTTTCGCTGCAACTCTGATAAGACACCAACTTTACATGAGTTGGTGAAAAGGTCAATGCTTTTGGTAAATTGTACATTGAGGTCTTGAGTCTGTAACTTTCCACTTTATGTACTTTATCCTTTTTGTAATATATTAGGATGTGAGCTATGATATATTATAGTCACTAGTCAAAAGGCAAATTGCCTTTTGACTCTACATTAATTTTGTTATCTAGTTCATATATCTAGTTGGACTTTAAAGTATGGCAGGCAGTAGGTTGTAGTATAAGTATTTCTGGTCCTTGTAACTTATATGTAGAACTTTGTAAACCACTTGTAAGGAACTAGAGAGCATATACTCAACCTTGAAAACCACTACTTGTGTTTTGTTCTTGTTTTATCTCATATACACGGTGTTTCTTAGTTCTCAACACTGATTTTCTTCAGTTCCCCATTTGAATTATTAAGTGTTGTTCTACATCTCCTCTTTGTAGAAGATAAATCAAGGCTCGGCAAAACATCATATGGGAAATCCAGATCCCACGCGAGAAGCAGCTCTCACGCGAGAAGATCATCCACGCGACAGGAAGAAGTCTCGCGAGAAGCAGCCTATGCGAGAGCAAGATTCCACGCGAGAGAAGCTTCCACGCGAAAGCCAAAGCCGCGTGAAAGCATCTCGCGCGAGAACTCCATGTTTGTATAAATAGCTTGTTTTCGTTTTGTAATTAAGGCTTTTCATTCAATATCATACTGTACTGTGCGAAATCGCACAAGACCTGTAATAGGTTTCTGTTTATCAATCAATATCATCGTTTGAGATTCAATTCGATCTTCTCTATCCAATCACGTTTACATTCCGCATTCACGTGATTGAGATCGTGTGTTACTGTTTCTGGGAGATTTCAGAGGTTTTACAATTGGTATCAGAGCATTAGGCTCTTGAACCACGATTCGGAGAAGATTTGGATTGTGTTCTACTCGTTTTTGAAGAAATTCTTCATTGATCACTTTAGATTCTGATATGGCGATGTTATGCTGCTCGATTTTGGAGGATTTGGACTGATTTGGACCGATTTGAACTGAATTAGTGGACTTTAGTTGAATTTTAATCAAAATTAAGCTTAAAATTTGACTTAAATTCATTAAAATTGGATTATTCTGCTTTTCGATTGACTTGCTCGATCGAACTGTTTTTTCGCTCGATTGCGCTCGAAAACCGGGTGTTTTCGCTCAGACAGTTAGATCACCTTTTTGTGCGATTTCGCGTGAAAAGGTTAACTTGGAAATTCGCACACACTGCTCTCTCGCGTGAAAAGTGTGGCCGCGCGAAATCTATTTTCGCACGACATCTGTTTTCGCACGAAACCTGATTTTTGAATTTCTGATCAACATGTCTTCAACACCAAATTGAAGCATATTAAACCAGAGAAATTGAGAATATGTTTGCCGAATTTATATCTGATGATCTCTTGGATGGAGTTTTTGCTGAGAAGGAAGAAGTTGAGGAAGAAAAGGAAGAAGTTGAATGTAAGATGGAAGTTAAGAAGGAAGAAAAGGAAGAACCAGTTGAAGCTATGATAGCATTCATGGTGAAAAGGGATGAAGAGCCTGAAGGAGAAAGCTCAGAACCAAGGGTATATGATGATCTATGCAAAAATTCATGTGTTTGAGAAAGTTCAAAATACAGAGTTCACAATGAGAGCCTGATAGAGGAAGTTGAAAAACTTCAGTATCAAGCTCGCAAACACAAGTCAAATGAAAAGATTTTAAAGAAAAACTTGAAGGTTTAAACAAAACAATATATAATTTAAAATTAAATCTTCATGATAAAGAATGTACCAATAATGATTTGACAAATAGAAACAATGAACTCGCTTTAGAAATTAATAGACTTAACAGTGAATTAGCCACGGCTAAATTGACTGTTGAGAAATTTGAACTTTCATCAACATGGTTGAAGGAATAATCAAGTCACAAATGACTCAGAAGATCAAAGGAGGAAAATGTGGTGTTGGATTTTCGAACATTGCTCCTCCAATTAATCATGATTATTCATGTTTACCTTCATCTGATAACATTTGTGATTCTGATATGGTCTATGGGATTGGTTTCTCTCCATCTCAAGACCTAAAACCTTCAGTCAAGTAAATTTATCTGTTGATCCTATCATAGAACCCAAACCTAAACAAACACCTGAAAATTTTTGTGCAGATAAATTGAAGGTGGATGGGTTGGTTAAAGACTATGAAAGTGAAAATAAAGTGAAAATTTGAAAAATAAAATTGTGGGTGATTTCAGATCTGGTTGTAATCAAACTTTAACAAGAAATGAAAAGATTGTTGATCTGAATGTGCCAATATTAATATTAAAAGTAAATTGAATGCAAATCAAAGGGCAAATCAGAAAGAAAAATTTGAAAAAGATTTTAAAAATAGATTTGTTTCTAAAGGTGTAATTGAAAATGAAGAACATATTTTAAAGAAACGAATTCTCGATTCTTTAAAAATAAACTTCATTATAATGCTAACCTTGTGAATCAAGATATTTGTAGCTCAGATTTGCAAGTGAAAGCTCCTTCTCCAGCATCCATTCGCATATCAAGCCTGGTCCTCCTCCAGCAAATTCAAAGTCTGGTCCTACTCCAGCAGAATCAAAGACTGTTCCTATTTCAACACCACCTATCCAAAAAGTCAAAACTGCCAAATCTCCAATCCAAATGGTCATTATTCCTCGATTTCCTCGAATCTGCAAAAGATGAACTTGAAATTGCCTAACGAGGCAAAGATTCGAGAGACTGTGGAGAAAGTTAAATCTAGTCACTCTGACTTTGGTTTTTATGACAATTTTCATAATTGTCACCCACATTTTGTTTTCCACACTCAACAAAGAGATGCTATCAGTGTGGAAACACAAATCATTTGGCAAATAATTGTCCTTTTCGACAAAAATCGTTAAGTAAACAAAGATTTCATAATTCTATTTCTCATAATAGAAAACTATTTTTCACTCGTGGAAAATTTTCAAATAATATGAAATCAAAGGTTGTTAATGATTTTAGTGTCAAACGGATAAGAAATTGACTAATGATGTAAAGGAAAATGTCAAGATTAAAAGTGTAAATGAAAGGCTGATGTGCAAAGCAAATATAATAATCTCAAATCATTTTGTCTTGCTGCAACACATAATGTGCTCAAGTCATGTTTGACTTGGGTACCGAAAGCTAAGTAGTTTTGTTACTTATGCAGGGACAACCGCAAAGGATCATTGAGAGCTTATGCATATAGACAGCGGTTGTTTAAAGACATATGACAGGAAACTTACAATTGCTTCACATGTTCAGTCATATAGGAGATTTAAAATATGCTTTGAAAATATTTTTGGTCTTAGGGGAGTCAAGATTGATCAATAAAAATGAATTTTCATGATTAAATGAGAAATGATTTTACACAGTTCAAAAAGAGTCTAAGTACTTTAAAAGGCTTAAATACAAATAGACTTGGATTATGTTTGATGTGTCAATAGGCTTTGCTTTCAGAAATGAAAAGATCATAATTGAGTGATTAACTTGATTTAAAGTGATATGATTTAGTGGGAACATATCAGGATTATGTACCAAAATTTCTAACACAGACTGAGAGATATAATCTTGTCATACTCAACCTGTATGTGATTGATTCAGTGATTATTATAACTAATATATATATATATATATATATAAAAGATAAAATACAAAAAAGAAACAAAAAGAGAAAAAAAAACACAAAAGAAAATAATTGAGCAAAAAGATGCCAAAAGGAAAAGGCCATATAGGATATAAGATGCCAAAAGGCACAACAAATCAAAAGATATGTCTAAAAGACATACATACTATATGGTATATATTTTCTATTTTGAGAATAGTTTTTAACTTTGGAAGGCAAAATCGAAGGATGGGGCATGTAAGTCCGGATGGCTTGTAAGTCCTAAACATCTTGAGAGGGCAGACGTAAGTCCGGATGGCTGTCAGTAAGTCCTTAAACTTGTTAATATTCCGGTTAAGAAATATTTCTTAGGCTAGTTATGCTCAATAGTTATACTTAGGAATACAATAAATGGTATCACTGATGATCAATACATGGTTTAAGTCAAATTGGGGTGACTTGAAAAATCTCGATAGTGTCTTGAAGGATAATATTACTTTACAGAAGTTCTGATTGTGGGATCCACTGACTTTATTAAATCAACACAAACATATATATATCACTCATTAGTTTCTAAGTAAACCTGAAGTATAAGTTTAAAAGGACAAAATATATTGACAATCAACTTAACCAGTTTATTTTAAATAAAGCCGGACAGAGTCTTGGCTTGATAAAGAACTATATGATCTCATTTTGAAAATTCTTACAAGAAAAGGAAGATTCCAGTCTATACCCCTATTCCTCCTAACACTCTGAAGCAACTTATATCTTGGAGATGTGAGAAGGATTCCGGTCACGCTGTGATCAGATGTATAGACAGGTCTTATCGAATCATTGATCCAGCAGACTTGATGAAGTTTGGCAAAGACGACTTACTCAAGCTGTTACACTGCCCTATTTCAGCTGATGAGTCTGTTTATTTTCTATCTTGTCAGTACGTGGATGATTGACCGGATCCTGAGAAACAAATGGTATGCCTATGCAGGCTCATACAAGAAAGCGAAGTTGACTTTGATTGAATATGTTTCACCGAGCCTAGGGGGAGATTGTAGAAGATAAATCAAGGCTCGGCAAAACATCATATGCGAAATCCAGATCCCACGCGAGAAGCAGCTCTCACGCGAGAAGATCATCCACGCGACAGGAAGAAGTCTCGCGAGAAGCAGCCTATGTGAGAGCAAGATTCCACGCGAGAGAAGCTTCCACGCGAAAGCCAAAGCCGCGCGAAAAGCATCTCGCGCGAGAACTCCATGTTTTGTATAAATAGCTTGTTTTCGTTTTTGTAATTAAGGCTTTTCATTCAATATCATACTGTACTGTGCGAAATCGCACAAGACCTGTAATAGGTTTGTTTATCAATCAAATATCATCGTTTGAGATTCAATTCGATCTTCTTCTCTATCCAATCACGTTTACATTCCGCATTCACGTGATTGAGATCGTGTGTTACTGTTTCTGGGAGATTTCAGAGGTTTTACACTCTTGGTTGTTGTTGAGTTGTAAGTGCATAACCCTTCACCCGTCCTGCATGATCCGACCGCCGTTCACGCCAACAATCCGAGCAGGAAACCATAAAAGTAGCCGGTTAACCAGGTCCGGTCAGAGGTCAGGCTAGTCCGGTCGGAGGTCAGGCCAGTCCGGTCCGTCAGTGAAACATTGGGTGCATAGTACCCGAAAATGTGCGATTGCTTTGAAATAGTAAGTTAAGTTAATTATATGTTTGGTCCTTATGGTTGGGTGACATAGTACTCGAAAATGTGCAATTGTCTGCTTATATTGCAAGATTGATCATATTTTTGAAAAATTATATTATCATTCTCAATTGTTTGTAAAATTATAACATGATTGGTCATTGAGTGGATGGCCAATTAAGTTTTGATGTTGGATTTTTTTAAATAACCATTCTACCTCTATTATATTATTATAAAGTAGAAGGGTAGCATTATATTAAAAATGATGTTTAATATAAAAATCTAACAAGATTGTGCGTTTGACACGTATCCTCTACTGTTTTAAAGAGAATGACAGTTTGGTCATTATGTCAAATACATCAGTTCATTGTGTATTATACTTTATTGTGTCAAATATCAATTAATTGTATCATAAACTTTACATTGTTTATTATGTGTATTAATCATTATGTTTTACGTTTTTAATCATTTTGTGTTATTTTTGTCATTGTTTTTACTGATTTTAAACTTGTTATCTATATTGTGTTTTACAATTATAAAACACAATAATATTTTTCACCAATCTAGTTTTCAAAACTAATATTATCGAAAATACCACAATGTTTTATTTTTGTTATTGTTTTTAGAGATTATATAAACTTGTTATTATTCATTGTGTTTAACATTAGAAATACAAAACAATTTTATTTTAAACAATGTTTTTTCAATAACACAATTATGATCAAAACACACATGAGACATTATGTTATTTTGTCATTGTTTTTGATGTATTAGATTAATTAGTTGTTGATTTATTATTGTATTTTACATATTAGAGATACACAACGATGTTATTTCATCATTATATTTTTTAAAATTCATCATTTTAAAAAACACAATATATTTAAATTAATATAATAACCAAAAAAGACACAATAAACTGTACTAAAAACACAATGGCGAGATAAGATCTTTAAACGTCAATTTTTTTATCTTTTTATATAACAATATTGTACTCATTTTAAAGATAAAAACACTTGTTTTATGGTGTAATTTTTATAAAAATTTGTCGTATATAAAAGTTATGTATGTTTTAAAAAATGGGAGAATTTGCAAAAAGTTAACAAAAGTGGTTATTTCTAAAATAACCTTTTAACAAACTTTTCCATATAATTTGATCTCAACCATGATTAAGAAGATGAATGGTTGATATTACTTATTAGACTTTTAGTTTTACAAAACTTTCTATTTGATTATTTCTCGTAACAGGATAGGGTTATAGTAAAAAATTAATCTAAAAAATTTTAAAATGATTGTAAGTTTGACACGTGTCCTTCTATTATTACAAAAAATGATATTTTAATTATTGTGTTAACTAAAATGCTCATTTGTTTAAAAATGATTGTGAGCTATACTCGTTTTAAAGATAACATCACTCACTGTTGTGGTGTAATTTGTATAAAAAAAATAATGTCATACATAAAAATGGTGAATTTTTAAAAAAAATTTAAAGATTTTGCAAAAAGTAAACAAAAATGTCCATTCTTAAAATAGATCGCTATTAACCTTTTTATACAATTAATCTCAACCATTAATTAACAAGATAATGATTAAGATTATTTCTTTAATTTTTTAGTTTTATGACCCTTTTTTTTATATTTCCCATAGTAATAACTATTATTAAACTCCCCTAAAAAACCCTAACAGTACTCCGCACCACCATACAACTTCTATCACCATCACCTGATAGCATCACACCAAGGGCGACCACCCGTCCATCGCTCCTTTTCCGTCCATCCGCCACTGTCACCGAAATCATCATCATCATACCGCCATCATCGTCTAACCATTAACACAATACCTACATCATTATCATCATTATACAATCAACCACCACCATCAAATATTTGGTTTTATTTGTAAATTTGCAAAGTGATTATCAACATTTGCAGAATGACCATCAGAATCAAAATTCAAGACTACAATTCAAACAAGAGAGATAGATTTCCATAATTTTGACATTAAACATCCTAAATTCACATTCAATATGAACTCTAAACCCCATCATCAATGCTACAGCCACTTCAATGCTATTGCCACCACCGCTACCAGCCTCCACTCTTTCACCTTTGTTCGATTTCTAGATATACCAACCCAATTCCTCTTCGTCGCCTTAAACCGACGCCCACCAACATTCCACCACGAATTTCAGCCCTGATGAATATCACCGCCATCATCTTCTCTTGCAATCGTATCGGATCATGTTCAGAGAGTGGTGGATGCCGTTTTTTTTTATCATATCTGGACTGGTGGTGATGGTGACGATCGACGTGAGGTAGGAAGACGATGTTGACGATAGAATATGGGTGGAAGGCGACGACGATGATCGGCGTGGAAGAAACTGGACCTATGACGAGATGATGCCGAGGATGCCGAGATGATGCCGAGGATGCCGAGATGAGGCAGTGGTTTGTGGTTGCGTTTGCAACTGCGGTTTCGAGGGTTTTGGTTTTGATGGTGCTGGGTTGACGATGGTGGAGGTTGCCAACTTGCAGGCCGAATAGGGTGGAGTAGTTGGTGGGTTTGACTTTTGATATTCAATTAGTCTATTGTGATTTTCTGAGTGTTTGTATATAGTTAAATAATCTAGTAAATTACCATTCGCATCTCTCATATTATTTCATTTTAACTGTTTGCATTTTTGTATTTTTGAAATTGACATCTGTCTCCTGACGTTTTATATTATCTTTATTTAAATGTCTGTTGTTTTATTTTTATTTCAATTTTAATCAAGATAACTAACACTCTTATTAAAGTTACTGTTTAAAATACTAAACTATCCCTAAAATTAAATAAATAACAAAAACTTGTGGGACCTATTTATCAACTTCTTCTTTTTCATTATTAACACACCCATCACCACCATAACCTCATTATCATATCCACAGCCTTCAACACCACCTCCACAACCTTCATCACCACCACGACATCCACTCGTAACCACCTCCGCATCCCTCATCACTGCCACCACAGTCCATCCCCTCACACACTCACTTTTCTCTTTATTAGAGCCACCCATCACCACCACCACATCAGCCCCCCATGACCACCACCACCGCGCCCCCCCCCCATCACCACCACCATCGCAACCCCCCATCACCACCACCACCGCAAACCCTCATCACCACCACCGTAACCCCCCATCACCACCAGCGCGACCCCCATCACCACCATCGCGACCCCATCACCACCATCGCGACCCCCGTCACCACCATCGCGATCCCCATCACCACTACCACAGCCCGCCATCACCACCACCGCAGCCACCCCATTAACACCACCGCAGCTCCCCATCACTACCATCGTAGCTCCCCATCACCACCACCACAGCCCCCATCACCACCAGCACAGCCCCCTATCACCACCAACGCAACCGCCATCACCACCAACGCAGCTCCCCTATCACCACCATTGCAACCCCCATCTTATCTAGAAATCGCATCGATGGTGGTTGTGGACTACCGATCACAGACACACCCGATCACACACGTACATGGAAAAAGAGAAAAGAGAGATGGAGAGAGAGAGAGAGAAATAGAAGAGATATGGGTGGCGGTGGTGTGGTCATGGAGTGGTGGTTGCGGCGGCGGTGGTGGCGGTTGCAGTGGCGGCAACAGTGGTTGCGGTGGTAGTGGTGCTGTGGTGTAGACTAAAAAACATAGAAAGGGAGAAGAGAGATAAAAAGAGAGGGAGAGAGAGAGATAGAAAATAGATAAGGGGTGGGTGGGAGTGATGATGAAGAGTATGTGATTTAGTAAATAATGGTAATTTTGTTATTTTACAAAAGTTAACAGAAAAATCTAACGTCGTTAGTATTTTGGACTCAAATAGAGATACAAAGGAAATATTAGGGGGCAGATGATAATTTTAAAACTATAGAGATGCAAACAGCTAAAATGAAAAAACGTCAGTAATACAAATAGTAATTACTCTAAATAATATAAATGGTTAGAGTTTATTTAAAAATAAGAAAAATTAAGAAAACTGTTAAACTAGATTTAAGCCATTGATTTGATTAAGATTCATGATTTAAAATAATATTGAAAAGTGTTCCCACAAGTACAAATATGTACTTTTTGATTAAAAAAATAGAACCATGGATATTATCAAATCAATAACTTAGATTTAGTTTTAATTTTTTTAATTTTTTATTTGCATTTCAACTCTTTCTTAATATAAACTAGTGGTAACATTCACGCGCTTCGCGCGTGTGATAGACGGGATAAAAAATGCTCAGATCCATCATCATAGCCAAACACATAACAAGACTTTTCATCCTTAATAAACACATTGCACAACACTTAAGTAACAGGGGCAAAACCCGCAAAATATACCCGGTATCACAACATAAAAAATCAACAATGTGTAGCAATGCAATACCTGATGAGGCTTAGAACTTGTAGTCAGGTGGGGCTGCAAACCATAAACGGTCACCAAGCCATGCCAACCTAACCATTTCGCTCTACAATCATAGCTCCCAATTTACTAACAACCAAAGGTCTCAATCAACAATAATTCATCGTCATCGACACACAGAACCAGCAAATTACGACATGCAAACCGACAAGAGAACCGGATCTCAGATGAGATAGTGCTCATCGTTATTGGAACATATGTCAGAGACAAAAACACGTAAAATGAACCATGAAAAGAGGGCCAAAAATCGTTTACACATCACCATCGCAACCGATCCCACCTCAGCCTTGAAGGGAGGCCGAAGGGTCACCGGAGAAAAAGTCGTAACTTCCGTGAAAAAAACCATCAGATCTGAAGACTTTAAGTCATCGTGTCTTGAGATCTAAAAACCCTAGGTTATCGTGACGGTGGTGATGACACCACCGCCGCAGGGACTGCCACCAACGGACATTGAGGGCCGTGTAGAGTCTGAAATCACAGAGGCAGTAGGAGACCGACAGCGTCGGCAAAGGGCGGTGTTATCGGAAACACATGACCAAGAGCCGACCGGCTACACTTGGATGCCACCAAGGCGGTCCACAGGGGCCACCGAGGCTGTCCACAGGGGCCACCGAGGCGGTCTACAGGGGCCACTGAGGCGGTCCACAGGGGCCACAAAGGCGGTCCACAGGGACCACCGGCAACATCCAACCCTACCGTCTCTACCTCCCCCAGAAGCTCCACCACCATAACCGACCACTGAGACTAACACAATGAGGCATAGTGGAAACATAACCCACGGTCGCAGTTGTGCAAGAAACCAAACCACCACTCCCACCGTGACTTATGCCACCACAACAACAACGTCGAATCCGGTTCTAGCCATCGACGGTTACCACCAGAAAATCCACCTGGTGTCCATCACTCTTTCTCCCTCTACAGAGAAACCCCTTTCTAGCGTCTACTATGAGAAAGATCAACAATGGGGCAGCAATCACCAATAGAGAACGTCGGTGGCGATTCCTCCCAACACCACCGCAAAGATAGGTGACCGACAATCACCAGCCAATTATTGTAGGAGGCGGCATCAGTCATTTGCTTCTCCTTGTCCCCTCTCTTTAAACATAGTGAACACAAATTAGGACACACTGCTTAAATGCATATACACAAAGGGGCACAAACGCAAATAATGAAAGTCATGAGGCAAGACTACAAACACTAAAAGACCACTGTTTCTTCCAATTGGTTTTTAAACATTACTAGTGTTTTCAACCATGCGCATTGCACGTGTATTGAATGAGGCTCAGAACAGGATTTCGGTTATGGCTGCTAACCGTAAAGGTAGCCACGCCAAAGCAAGCCGATACCTTTTGAATATTATCACAGCCCGACACTCTACTAAATACAAAACATACAACATCATTAGATCATCAACACTGACTTGAAACAAGCATTAGTTCATGTTTCCAAACACAACATCACAACACAATCTCAAAAGCGAACACAAGATCAGGGATCTCAGATGAACAATCGTCATCATCATCAAACTATATCACCGACATGTGAAGCTCGGTCATTGAACCACAAAGCATGAGGGTTGTCTTTCCCGTCAAGACCGACCAACAACTTTCAAGCAGAACACATGGTAATTTAAAACACCACCACCACCAACCACATAAACACCACCGACGGTCAACTCAAAGGAGACCGACAGCAATGGAGACACACCACCACCAGCCAAAGCCCGCCCAAAATAAGAAAGAACTCGTATCTATTCACAAAGGTGCACATGCAGCCTAAAGTAAAACCCAACACAATCAGCCTGCAGTCAGATGCGATGGCATACCGCCACCGACAACCGGTGGTCGAGCAACAAGATCTGGCGAGAAAACCCCCAAAAAGACCACGACGAAACCGGCGACAACCATCACCATCTAGTCCGATTTCAAGCCACGAACCACGGCGACACCGATGGTCGGTGGTCGAGCAACAAGATCTGGCGAGAAAACCGCCAAAAACACCACGGCGACACCAGCGACAACCATCACCGTCTACTCCGATTTCAAGCCACGAACCACGGCGACACTGATGACAACAGCGATGTAGAGAACCGGTTGAGCAATGGACAACCGCCGCCTACTCCACCTCAACCACAGAGGGGAGGCGAAGCGGCAATAGAGCCACCGTAACAACAACCACCTTTGTCGGTTTCGCGGTCGTCGCCTTTGCTACGACCGGCCACCACACAAAACCCTAAAAACCTCACGATGCAGGCGGTGGCAGTGTAGGCGGTGCCGGCGCCGGTGCCGGTGGTGATAAGAGAGCACTTTATCTCTGTAATAATGAAAAGGATGGGACAATAGGAAGGTTTTCCCCCCTTTTATCTCTCTAAACACATTCGAAGGGGTGTAATATGCCAAAGTGAAAAAATGTGTGTGGCAAAACCACAAATACACCCAAGTTCCCTGTCACACTATTCATTTGAGTTGGTTTTTAAAAATTATATGTAATATTATATAATAATCCAAACAATACTTATTATTTTCTTATTTTAAAATAGGGGGCATTTGGTCATTTTACACCAACTTAGTTGATAAAGCTAACAGACATTCACTCCAGGGACAAATCTTTTTATGATTTCAGTTAGGACCAATAATATAATTTTTAAAGAGTTTGAACCAATCATGCAATATGGGCATACCACAATGACCAATTGTTTATTAAGCTCTAGTAAGTTTATTGGCACACTTAATTTTCCATTCTCTAATTCAATATTCGAAATACAAAACTTTGTTTTGTCGGGGGTGGACCCAAGTGTCCGGGGGGCGCCCGCATCCCATGAAACATTTCTTGTATTAGCATTATACAATCTAATCTTGAGTGACCCCAAGAAAATTAGACACCAACCCCCATAAAATTTTGAGTTTCACCCCAACAAATTTGACTCCGTCGACACACACAAAAAAACTTGAGATCTTGATATTTTGCGAATATAAACCTATCATACCAAATTAATACCTATTATACATAATTCTAAACCTAATAAATGTTTATTATCCTTTCACATTACGTTATAGTGGATTATATGTTAAATTAATTATTGAACAATTGATTAGTGGATTCATAGATTATATACTTAGGCTCGGGCTAGAGCTCCGCTTGTTTTGTGGTAGGAGAGTTTGAGCTCGGCTTGGCTTGGGCTCAAGCTCCAGCTAGGCTCAAACTCCCTTGTTTATTAGGTAATTATTTTTATCATAATTTTATATGTAATAAAATTTCTCTTATGATAAAATTTTCAACTCACACGAGGTGTTTCTAGCGGCCATCAGCTTGAATGATTAGCCAAAAATTTTAAGCAAGCTTTGAAGGATCAAATTTGGAAGGATGCCATGCGAAGAGAGATAAAGGCTCTAGAAGAAAATTGAATATAGACCATAGAAGACTTACCCGATAGAAAACGAACTATAGATTCGAAATAGGTTAATAAGATAAAGTCCAAACCAAATGGTGAAATAGAAAGATACAGCATAAGACTTGTTGCGAAGGTTATACACAAATGGAACTATCATGAAACGTTCACAGTAGTGGCTAAGTCCATAACGCTGAGAAGTTTACTTGCTATGCAGTTAAGAAAGAATGCATTATTCACCAATTAGACATGAATAATACATTCTTCAATGGCAATTTGAACCAAAAATATATATCAAAATTCAACTAGACTATGAAAAAAGGGCTAAACCAAGGTGTGTATGCTGAGGAAGTCATCATACGACCTAAAACAGCCTCTAGAAACTGGTACCAAAAGTTTACATCAGCTTTACTTCAACTTGATTTTAAACAATCATTAGCGGATCACTCACTTTTCACTTACAAAAAGGGGCAGATGTATGGTGCCACCCTCATATACGTTGATGATGTGAATATAGCGGGAAATGACCAAGATAAAATACAAGAAACAAAGGCCTTCCTTGATAAATTAGTATCAAAGATCATTGGCCACTAAAATAATTTCTTAGAATCAAAGCAACGCGGAAAAAAGATGGTTTGGTACTAAGATAGAGAAAATATACACTCGACATTTTTAGAATAATGTAATGTAAGGGTGCAGGCCATGTTCCTTTCCAATAGAACAACATCTAAAGCTCCAAAAGGGCAATGAGGAGGTCCGGGTTGATGAAAACAAATATAGACAATTAGTTGGTAGGTTACTATATCTTCAATCCACTAGATCAGATCTTGCTTACTCAATAAACGTCCTAAGTCAGTTTGTCTTTGATTCTGGGCAAAGGCATCTAGATGCAGCCATGAGAGTTCTCTGGTACCTGAAGGCCACACCTGGACAAGGTATAATTTTCCCAAATTTAAGAAGGAACAAACTTGGTCACTTACTCTGACGCCAACCGGTTAGGATGTTCCTTCAGACAATAATCACGGACCGGATTCCTTCTACACTTGGGGGATTGTAACATCGCGTATTTTCATTAAATACAAGTTAACTTTGTTAAATCTTAAAAGGACTTTCACGTTATTTTTAAAACTTTGGAGATTTATTATACTGGGTGATTAACAAATTAATAATATTAACATTATAAGTGTTATAATGGTTGCTTATTATTATAAAAATTTAAGGTGATAATAATCTTAAATAAAATAATAATTATTATTACTATAATAATAATAAATTTACAATATTAATAATAATAATATGGTAATAAAAATATTAATAATAATGATAATGATAATAATATAGTCTAAGTTTTACAACTTTAGCTTGTAATTCATAAAAATTTTCATGAAATAATAACCATCTAAATCTTCAGGGGCTAAACTGTAAATTAGTTAAAACTAAAACAAAACTTTGGGTTAAGATGAAACAAAGGTAAACTTCAGGGACAATTTTTGTAAATTCCGAAAACACCCAACCCCACCCCCCCCCCCTTCTTCCCCGGTTTTCCTTTCCCCACGATCGGCCGAAAAATCCGGCCACAAATCGGGCACTACACTCTTTAATAATCGAATTAACTCCGCACTCACGAACTTTAATCGTTTATAACCTTTCATCGAGTCCAATTGCATCAGAAACCATCGAAAATAACACATTTGAACACCCTCTTAATCGCGGACCTGTAACTCCATTGAAACCCAATCTCCGATTGATTTTACTTAAATTGACAAGGGGCTTTGCTTCCAGATCATCTTTCGAAGTTTTCCTCGAGTTAATATGATTATCATTGTCGTTTGGATAGCAAACAAGTAATACGTGGTCGCGATCGGCTCGTGTACTTGTTCTCCATCAAAATCTCACCAATTCGGGTAATTACACACACCCACACACTCGTCTTTACATGGGGAATGAAAGCCCATGATTACAGATGCTTTCAAAATCGAATCGACCTTCAATTTGGTTCGAATCAAACTAGGGCTCATATGTAATTTGGGGTGTTCAATGGATTCGAGTTAAAACAACTAGGAACCGGCTTATAACCGCGGTTGTATGCCTTGGTTCACCGGTCCCGTGTCCCTTTGCCATCCAAGAGGTCCCGGGTTCGACCCAGGCAACCTCACATATTTTTTAAGGCCTTTTCAGCTTTAAAAAATTATAAAAAAATTTCTAAAAATTATAAAAATGTTTTTACAAACATTAAATATTTTTTAAACCACCTAATTATTTTCTGAAATTTATCTTAACATTTTATTTATTTTATTAAATGTTTTAAATAAATAATATTACAAGTGTTACAAAATTACTTCTATAAAAGTGAACTTTTAATAATAATTTAAATTATTAAATTATTATTGGGTACTATATTACCTTTAATTATGAATTATTCAAGATAATTGCAATTATATGTATTTATAGTTTCACAGATTATTTACAAAAAGTCGTTTTGTGTTATTTAAATAATTAAATATTTTAATTAATTATCATATAATTAATTAATAAAATTAGTTATTTGTTTTCCCACACTTTAACAATAAATCAAACAGTTACGCGTATTGATACATTTATTTCTATTAAATTCTAAACATAATCACTTTCAATAAATTCGTTTATTTATTTCAAAACATTCAAACTAAATAAATTATTTTATTTAAACTATCATTCAAAACCCAATGGAAACCCTAATCTATTCCCAATTCTTATAATATTATCATTCTAACTCGAGACACCGTTCCGTAGATTACTCGTAAGGAAATCGTTGGTGTCTAATCTATCATGTCCAAATTATAATCTTATCAATCAAGTGAGTATTCATATCCCCTTTTTATATCATTTCTTATTTGGGGGAAATCACGTGATACAATATTCAATCATGATATTCTATTGTTATTCATTCTAAATTCAATTCAAGACAGGTTATGTTATTACTTGCAACTATGTGAACATACTATGATAAACTGGACGACAGTAAGAACCCTAATTCAATCAATCAATCCTGGTATCAATGGTAGATCTACTAGTTTGGATAACCCACCCCATATGAATAGTCGAGTGGTGATTGTGCCAGAGGTAAATAGTCAATCTATGGTGTATGTGTGCAAGTCTATTATATACAAAGAGTCAAGTCAAGGGGTTTATATTGTGTCGGTTTATCTATATGCTCTGCTATTGCATTATAATTCTTAACATTACCTTGTGAATTGGATTATTCTCAATCAAACAATCAATCTATATGTATATCAAACTGTTATTACTCACCGGCTAATTTTAGCTGACTCGTTACTTTTCACATGATTTCAGGTTAAGCATGTAAAGTCCTTAAAAGCGATCGATCTCACTTCGTTAGATTGTTGCTCTTGATAATACGCGAAGACGGGTGCGCGGTTTGAATTGTATCAACCGAGAGAACAAAACATTCAGCACAAAATCATTGTAATTCAAATCTATAAACGTTGTCGAATGATTACAATGAAAATCGATACTAGATCGATCTCACCCGAAGGTGGAAATCACACACATGTGATCTGCTCAACATGAGCGAAAACTACAAAATAAACTTGCACTCTCGGTTGAATGAAATAATGGCACACCCCCACCTTGTTGCGCAAAAACACAAATATATACAAGCATGTAAGTTGTCGCATGCACCCAACTCTTTCGCATGCATGTGCCTCCTGCCAAGTTGTCGCATGCATGTGATAAGCATGCATGTGGTTCCAGCTCATGTGCTTTTCACATTGACCAACTTTCGCATACATAACGATTTCGCATTGCATGCTGTATGCATGCATTACTTTTCGCATCTTCCACTTTCGCAGCATGCATATTTATTCATTTTCGCATGAAATTCTTTTCTTCAATTGTCACGCGAGGTGCAGCTTGTCGCGTACGATTCTCGCATCAACAAATTGCACGCATGCGATTTGTTCGTCTTTCGCATGCATTCATGCAGCCTCTCAAGACTTTGTTTCGCGCGACCAACAACGATATTGTAATCCAAATATTTTGTCCCTTACAAAGCAAGTTAGTGGACTTCTACATGCTCATTTAAGACCCGGACTTAGTCAAAATAAAAGACAATTTCTATTTGTGATTTCAACTGTTGTAATTGCATATGTTAAACTCATGCTATCTTGTAATTTGACTTTAATATTATCTCACTATTAGACGATCATTTGTTATGAACAATCAATCATTCCCTCGTCCGCTCCGATGATTCCGCCGTCAGTCGCGGTGTGACAGATTGGTATCAGAGCCATGGTTATAGGGAATTAGGTTATTAGAAACGGAATGACCTAGACTATAACTAAGACCTTACATACGAGTCCACTCGCACTTAAATGGGATTTTTACGTGCCTTACATGTTAGATACTCTTCTAGGTTATGTGCTTTACATGGATATCCTCCTACTCTTGATCATGACTAATACACACCCAGAATTCCCAAAACATATACTAAGGCACCAAGCCTAAATCACATGATTTCCAAATTTCAAATTTCAAATCTCAAATTGATACTTATGGTTTTCAAAATCTCGTCAAAGTCTGTGTCTAACCACTGAATACATGGAATGCTGGAAGAGTAGGATGCCTGTATTTCAGGGTGTTCTGTCTAGGCAAGGTATTCGTATAAATCCAAATCAGCCGATGGATCTGTCTACCTTACCTGGGAACCCTCGGGATGAGTATCTGCTTATAGGTACGCATGTCCTCAACAAAGTTGTGGTTGACCTAATACTTTGGTTAGTCAACATACTCGCTTTGATTTACGAATCAAACGATTACACTTGGAACATCTCATTGTTATTATGCTAAATTCCTGATTGTCGTTTTCATGTTGTATAGCTCATAATACCTAATTCTCATAAAATATCTTAATGATATTTAAGAATGTCTTCTCATCAAATCCGTTCACGGTCTAGAAACTCTGGCCGTAAGATTGCTGCTATTGTAGCACGTGAAGTTGTTGCGGTCATCCCAACTCTACTTACCCATTTGAACCAGGGCAACAATGCTGTTCAAAACCCAACTGCACCAAACCCTCCCCAAACTTGTACCTACAAGCATTTCAGTTCTTACAACCCCACTAAGTTCAGTGGAACTGAAGGAGCTACCCGGTTACTACAGTGGTTCGAAAGCATCGAGAACACTTTCCTAAACAGTGAATGCCCTGAAAATCTAAAAGTCCGGTATGCCACAAGTGTTCTCCAAAAATGCGCACTTACTTGGTGGAACGGAGAGAAAACAACTCGTGGCCCCGAAACTGCTCTAGCATTAACATGCGCTGAAGTTAAGGAGCTCATGACTAAAGAGTTCTGCCCAAGAAATGAAGTCCGAAAAATGGAAGCTGAGTTCTGGGAGTTAACCCAAGACAGTGGCGAGAACCTAGCATACACTAACTGATTTCACGAACTGAGCCTTCTGGTACCGCACCTTGCTACCCCTACCTCCCGAGCCATCGAGAAATACATTGGTGGACTACCCATGCAGATTCAGGATACGGTGTTAGGAAGGAATCCTTCGACACTAGAAAATGCTATTAGGCTGGCTGCGCAGTTAACCGATAATCATGTGAAAGCTGGTTCATTAACCAGGAAAGGATCGAAGAAGAATACCGATAAACTTCCTAACGAAACTGTCAAACCGACCAACCCGAGCCTTCCAAGAACAAGAAGAGGAAGGCTAAATCTCAAAACTTTATTGTAATTACCCCGACTGTGCCAATTAATCAAGTCCCTACAACTCGTCAACCGGCAGTAAACAACCAACCGCTGATTAAAAGCCATACGCTGGACCCTTTCCGCAGTGTAACAACTGCAAGTATCACCATCCGCTAACGTTCAGTGTCGTCAATGCACAAACTGTGGTCGTTTCGGCCATACCTTCAATGTGTGCAAGAACGCAGCTAAGACTCCGACTACCGCAACTGTCTTTCAACATCCTCCTGCAATTACTCAGGGTCGTGCATGCTATCAATGTGGTGATCCGAACCATTTTCGCAATCGATGCCCTCAACTTGTCAGCACGGTGCCTACGGCTCAAGGACGCGCTGTAACATCCGGTTTCTAAATCCGGACTTGTAATTATATTATAGTTATGATTAATCAACTAAGTTGAGTTTGTTTGATTGTTTAAGTGTTCAGTCGCATGACTTATATGCGAATGAACTTCAGTCGCACCCATTACGTGCGATTGAGACTCAGTCGTACGAATAGTAGGCGTATGAGCTTCAGTCGCACGATTCAGTCATGCGAATGGTTCAGTCGTGCGACTGGGTGTAGGGCGGTTATGTTGCACATGTGAATAAGTAAGGCGGTGAAAGGGATGAAAAGCAGATTTCTATCTGCATCTACTTCATTCCCTGTTCTCTTTACACCCAAACACCCCTGTTCTTGCCAATCGACTAGGCTAAACTCCGTTTTGGTGAGTTTTGAATATTACGGATCAATCTAGGGATGTTATAAGCTGTGCAAATGGTTGAATTTGATCCAACAACGTGTTTTAAATCATTGAATTGGTCTGGTCCGTTTCTAAATTAAAATCTGGGAATTCGGATCTGAGTTTTTGTATAGTTTGATAAAATAATGATCCAAACCATTATAAACGATGTGTATATGATCTGTTTTGAATATGACATGAGTTGGATGGTTAAAACTCGAATTTTAAGTGAGTTTGGATCAAAAACGTCAAGAACACAGTTGCTGATCTGTTTCAGACGAATGGGCTCAATCGCATGCCTCAGTCGTACGAATGAGAGTCTAGTCGTACGACTGAGTGTGAATGGAGGTTCAGTCATACGATTGGGAACCCAATCGCCTAGTTAGAAGGCCGAATGAAGACAAGTGAACACTGGATACGAATGGGAACTCAGTCGTGCGAATGAGTGGCTAGTCGTACGGCTGAAGGTTCAGTCGCCTTAATGTTCATCCGCATGGGTCCAGTCGCATGAGTGCTTATTCGCATAAGTGTTCATTCGCATAAGGGTCCTGTTTGAGAATAGTTTACTGAATCAAGGTTTATTGCTTTAGATATACCTTGATTAGAGGAAGGACTAGTTACCTCATGTACGTGGATTCTGTAGATTGTGGTGAGGAAGTTGATAAGGTGAGTTCTAAGCCCTTTTCAAATGTTTGATTTTAACATTCAGGCTAGCATACATACGATGATAAATGAATTGAATGTTTTAGCACCTGAAATGTAATAGTAATGTTTATAAGGTTCTAACAGTTTGTAAAGTTGTTAAGGGAAAAATGGGGGTAATGAATGATTATCTGAACATTGTTAATCGGTACATGATGGTAATGATTACAATGGGCCAGAAAGAGTGTAATGAATGGTTATCTGAACATTTTTAATTATTACGTGATGGTGATGATTCCAATGGGTCAGATAGGGATAAAGAATAGGCATTTAAACATTGCGAATCATTACGTGATGGTGGTGATTCCAATGGGTCAGATGGGGGTATAATGATCAATGAAATGTATTAAAACTGGTACTAAAAGGATGAATGTGTGGTGTGTAAAGTAATGTGATAATATTGGCAATAAGGAAAAGAAATGTTTTAAAATGGTAATGTGATGTAAATCTCAACAGGCCAGTTAGGGTAAGATGCCGGGTATGTAACTGTACAGTTAGATAGGAGTGATGACGATCACTCAGCTTTGTGACCATCTTATGGTGATGACCCTAGATGATTAATTGGCATCCTGCTGGATGAGAGATAGAAACTTCAGTTGCTGGATGTGGGCAACTGATAGTTTCTGGATAAGAGATAGTAACTTCAGTTCTGGATATGGGAAACTGGTAGTTACTGGGTATGGGAAACTTCAGTTGCTGGATGTGGGCAACTGACAGTTTCTGACAGTTTCTGGATGTGGGAAACTGAAAAGTTGCTGGATGTGGACAACTGACGTCCGGTGGGACCAAATAATGATAAAAGTTGATTTTATAATATTGCCAATATATATATGATTTTGTATGTGTAAAGGTACTGTTAATGTTTTAATGAAAATTTAGAACTCACCAGTTTATCTGGTGTTTTGAGTATGTTATGTGTGCTAGGTAAGGAGGGATCCTCTAATAATAGAGGAAAGCAAGTATGAGCTGAACGAGGATGTTATCCCGGAATAACTACTGGCATAGGATATAGGACCTGTTAATAATGTAAATAGGGCAATGTATAATTAAATACAATTATATGTAAAATGTTTTAAGAGTTGGATTAATATATTATGTGGTTTAAGTCTTCCGCTGTAAGTAGAAAGCTCTGATTTGTGTTTTAAAGTATTAATCCAACTGTGTGACGTGCCTCCGGTGCCCTGTCGGGTTTAGGGTGACACACGCGCTTTTAACATCAATGCTCATCAAGCTCAAACCAATAACGATGTGGTGAACGGTATGTTTCTAATCAATAATCATTATGCTTCAGTCTTGTTTGATACCGACGTCAACAAAAGTTTTGTATTCTTAGAATTTGAGCCTTTGCTGCTAGTGCGAGAACTAAGTTGGGGAAACCGTTTACGGTAGAAATAGCCGACGGGGAACCTATCACAATCGATTCAATTATTCCAAATTGTACCCTTAGTCTTAGCGAGTATGATTTTCCTATTGACCTTACACCGATGCAACTTGGAAATTTCGATATCATTATAGGCATGGATTGGTTATCTAAGAACCATGCTGAAGTTGTTTGTTTTGAGAAAATCATCCGAATCCCTCTTACGCCCGAAAAGGTGTTAAATATTTACGGGGAAAAGCCTTCCAAAGGGCTTAAACTCATGTCTTGTACCAAAGCCCAAAAGTACCTCCGCAAGCATTACGTGGCTTTCTTAGCCCATATCGTGAAAGCGGATGAGAAACCTAGGAAGATTGAAGACATTCCGATTGTTCGAGAGTTTCCCAAAGTCTTTCCCGAAGACTTAACCGGCCTTCCTCCCGTTCGTCAAGTTGAATTCCGGATCGACCTTGTGCCTGGTGCAACTCCGTGGCAAAATCTTCTTATCGACTTGCACCATCTGAGATGCAAGAGCTTGCTAGCCAATTGCAAGAACTGTAAGACAAAGGATTCATTCGCCCGAGCTCATCACCATGGGGAGCTCCAGTCTTATTCGTGAAGAAAAAGGATGGCTCATTCCGTATGTGCATCGACTATCAGGAGCTTAACAAGCTTACTGTCAAAAACCGGTATCCCTACCGAGAATCGACGATTTATTTGATCAGCTTCAAGGAGCCACTCATTTCTCCAAGATCGACCTTCGATTCAGGCTATCATCAGCTACGGGTGCATGATGATGATATTCCTAAGACAGCCTTTCGAACGAGATATGGTCATTACGAGTTTACAGTGATGCCATTCGGGTTAACCAACGCACCAGCAGTATTCATGGATTTAATGAATCGCGTGTGCCGGCCATACCTAGACAAATTCGTGATCGTATTCATCGACGACATCTTGATATACTCCAAATCCAAATCCGATCACGAGAACCACCTTCGTTTAATACTCGAACTTCTGAGGAAAGAGAAACTCTACGCCAAATTCTCAAAGTGTGAATTTTGGCTTAATGAGGTTCAATTTCTTGGTCACATAGTAAACGATAAAGGAATTCACATTGATCCCATGAAGATCGAGGCAGTAAAGAAATGGGGAGAACCTAAAACTCCTACAGAGATTCGTTCATTCCTTGGTCTAGCCGGATATTACCGATGTTTTATTCCTAACTTCTCGAAGATTGTTGTGCCACTCACTGCTTTGACCCACAAGGATAAGCCTTTTTCTTGGGAGCGTGATCAAGAAAAAGCATTTCAAACCCTCAAGCAAAAGTTGTATGAGGCACCGATTCTAACACTTCCTGATGGAAACGACGACTTTGTTGTCTATTGTGACGCTTCAAGACAAGGTCTAGGTTGTGTTCTCATGCAGCGAGGCAAAGTTATAGCTTATGCCTAAAGACAATTGAAGATTCATGAGAAAAATTATATGACGCACGATCTTGAATTGGTGCTGTTGTATTTGCACTCAAAATCTGGAGACACTATCTCTATGGCACTAAATGTGTTGTATTCACCGATCATAAGAGTCTCCAGTACATCTTCAACCAGAAGGAGTTTAACATGAGACAATGACGTAGGGTCGAACTACTCAACGACTATGACTGTGAGCTTCGTTACCACCCCGGTAAAGCTAATGTCGTAGCCGATGCATTAAGTCGTAAGGTCCAGGTTATGCTTCAAAGTGTTACCATTCAAACCGACCTCCTGACCCGTATACTCGAAGCTCAACACGAATCAGTCACCGAGGGCAATATGTATGAGGAAATGTCATGCGGTGATGAACTCCAATTGGAAACCAAGTCGGACGAAATACTGTATTTTCTAGATCGACTTTGGATTCCAAATCGCGATAATCTTCGAGCAACCATCATGGATGAGGCTCATAAGGCTCGTTATTCTATTCATCCGGGAGCAGATAAGATGTTCATGAATCTTCGGAACCAATATTGGTGGCCTGGCATGAAGAAGGATATAGCCTTGTATGTATCTAAATGCCTAACATGTTCCAAAGTCAAAGCCGAGCATCAACGTCCCTCTGGATTACTCGTACAACCCGAGGTTCTATTATGGAAATGGGAAAGCATATCCATGGATTTCATCACCAAGCTGCCTCGTACCGCTAGTGGTCACGATAGTATCTGGATTATTGTAGATCGATTGACTAAATCAGCTCATTTCATACCAATTCGTGAGGAGTACCGAATCGAGAAATTGGCTCGTATTTACATCAATGAAATAGTCAGTCGGCATGGTGTACCTTTAGATATTATCTCTGATCGCGATGGTCGCTTCATCTCTCGTTTCTGGAAAAGTCTCCAATCAGCTCTCGGAACTCAACTGAATCTTAGCACAGCCTATCATCCGCAAAACCGACGGTCAGACTGAAAGAACGATACAGACCCTCGAGGATATGCTCTGTGCTTGTGTCATTGATTTCAGTGGATCGTGAGATTCTCATCTTCCGTTGATCGAATTCTCTTACAATAACAGTTACCATACCAGCATCAAGATGGCACCATTTGAGGCCTTGTATGGCCGAAAGTGTCGATCTCCCATCTGTTGGTCTGAAGTTGGTGAATCACAGATTACTGGTCCGGAATTGATACAAGAAACAACTGACAAAATTCATAAGATCCGTGATAACTTGGTCGCTGCTAGAAATCGTCAAAAGCATTATGCTGATAAAAGACGTAAGCCCATGGAATACAAAGTTGGTGATCTCGTACTTCTTAAGGTATCACCTTGGAAGGGGGTGATTCGCTTTGGAAAGAAAAGGAAGCTAGCATCTCGTTACGTGGGTCTATTCAAAGTGCTCGAGCGAATTGGGAAAGTGGCCTACAAGCTTGAACTACCCCAAGAACTCAGCAACGTTCATCCTACGTTTCATGTGTCCAACCTCAAGAAATGTCTTGCTGATGAAAACCTCCACATTCCACTCGACGAAGTCCAGATTGATGAATCTATGCACTTTATTGAGAAACCCGTGGAAATTATGGATCGGGAAGTCAAAACACTCAAGCGTAGCCGGATATCCATTGTCAAAGTCCGCTGGGAATCTAAACATGGCCCAGAATTCACCTGGGAACAAGAGGATCAAATGAAATCCAAGTACCCTCATCTTTCGTTTCAGCCTCCTCGTGATTAAAATTTCGGGACGAAATTTCCTAAAGCAGGGGAGACTGTAACATCGCGTATTTTCGTTAAATACAAGTTAACTTTGTTAAATCTTAAAAGGACTTTCACATTATTTTTGAAACTTTGGAGAATACTGGGTGATTAACAAATTAATAATAATAACATTATAAGTGTTATAATGGTTGCTTATTATTATAAAAATTTAAGATGATAATAATCTTAAATAAAATAATAATTATTATTACTATAATAATAATAAAATTTACAATATTAATAATAATAATATGGTAATAAAAATATTAATAATAATGATAATGATAATAATATAAGTCTAAGTTCTACAACTTTAGCTTGTAATTAATAAAAATTTACATGAAATAATAACCATCTAAATCTTCAGGGGGCTAAACTGTAAATTAGTTAAAACTAAAACAAAACTTTGGGTTAAGATGAAACAAAGGTAAAATTCAGGGACCATTTTTGTAAATTCCGAAACACCCAACCCCACCCCCCATTCTTCCCCGGTTTTACTTTCCCCACGATTGGCCGAAAAATCCGGCCATAAATCGGGCACTACACTCTTTAATAATCGAATTAACTCCGCACTCACGAACTTTTAATCGTTTATAACCTTTCATCGAGTTCAATCGCATCAGAAACCATCGAAAATAACACATTTAAACACACTCTTAATCGCGGACCTGCAACTCCATTGAAACCCAATCTCCGATTGATTTTACCTTAAATTGACAAGGGGCTTTTCTTCAAGATCATCTTTCGAAGTTTCCCTCGAGTTTAATTTGATTATCATTGTCGTTTGGATAGCAAACAAGTAATACGTGGTCGTGATCGGCTCGTGTACTTGTTCTCCATCAAAATCTCACCAATTTGGGTAATTACACACACCCACACACTCGTCTTTACATGGTGAATGAAAGCCCCATGATTGCAGATGCTTTCAAAATCGAATCGACCTTCAATTTGGTTCGGATCAAACTAGGGCTCATATGTAATTTGGAGGTGTTCAATGGATTCGAGTTAAAACAATTAGGAACCAGCTTATAACCGCGGCTGTATGCCTGGTTCACCGGTCTCGTGTCCCTTTGCCATCCATGAGGTCCGGGTTTGACCCCGGGCAACCTCACATATTTTAAGGCCTTTTCAGCTTTAAAAAAATTATAAAAAAAAATTCTAAAAATTATAAAATGTTTCTACAAACATTAAATATTTTTAAAACCATCTAATTATTTTCTGAAATTTATCTTAACATTTTATTTATTTTAATAAATGTTTTAAATAAATAATATTACAAGTGTTACAAAATTACTTCTATAAAAATAACTTTTAATAATAGTTTAAATTATTAAATTATTATTGGGCGCTATATTACCTTTAATTATGAATTATTCAAGATAATTGCAATCATATGTATTTTATAGTTTCGCAGATTATTTACAAAAAGTCGTTTTGTGTTATTTAAATAATTAAATATTTAATTAATTATCATATAATTAATTAATAAAATTAGTTATTTGTTTTTCCACACTTTAACAATAAATCAAACAGTTACGCGCATTGATACATTTATTTCTATTAAATTCTAAACATAATCACTTTTAATAAATTCGTTTATTTATTTCAAGACATTCAAACTAAATAAATTATTTATTTAAACTACCATTCAAAACCCAATGAAAACCTTAATCTATTCCCAATTCTTATAATATTATCATTCTAACTCGAGACACCGTTCCGTAGATTACTCGTAAGGAAATCGTTGGTGTCTAATCTATCACGTCCAAATTCTAATCTCATCAATCAAGTGAGTATTCATATCCCCTTTTTATATCATTTCTTATTTAGGGGAAATAATGTGATACAATATTCAATCATAATATTCTATTGTTATTCATTCTAAATTCAGTTCAAGACAGGTTATGTTATTACTTGCAACTATGTGAACATACTTTGATAAACTGGACGACAGTAAGAACCCTAATTCAATCAATCAATACTGGTATCAATGGTAGATCTACTGGTTTGGATAACCCACCTCATATGAATAGTCGAGTGATGATTGTGCCAGAGGCAAATAGGCAATCTATGGTGTATGTGTGCAAGTCTATTATATGCAAAGAGTCAAGTCAAGGGGTTTATATTGTGTCGGTTTATCTATATGCTCCGCTATTGCATTATAAGTCTTAACATTACCTTGTGAATTGGATTATTCTCAATCAAACAATCAATCTATATGTATATCAAACTGTGATTACTCACCGGCTAATTTTAGCTGACTCGTTACTTTTCACATGATTTCAGGTTAAGCAAGTTAGTGGATTTCTACATGCTCATTTAAGACCCGGACTTAGTCAAAATAAAAAACAATTTCTATTTGTGATTTCAACTGTTGTAATTGCATATGTTAAACTCATGCTATCTTGTAATTTGACTTTAATATTATCTCACTATTAGACGATCATGTGTTATGAACAATCAATCATTCCCTCGTCGGCTCCGATGATTCCGCCGTCGGTCGGGGTGTGACAGGGATGGGGGAAGCTCCCGTTTTTTGAAATCCAAGAAACAATCAGTTCTGTCTTGCTATTCAGCTGATGCAAAACATCAAGCTACGACAACGACTACTAGTGAAATTCTATGGATGCGGTGGCCCCTAATAACATAGCGGACCTACACCCTTTTAATATGACAATCAAGCCGCCCCACATATCACAAATAATCCCGTCTTTCATGAACGCACAAAACACGTGAAAATGGATTGCTACTTTGTCTAGGAAAGAGTTGAGACACAAGACGTTGACCCATTTTATGTTGACGCAAAAATGAAAATTGCCGATCTCTTCATCAAAGCATTGGGATTAAAACAACTCGAGCTTTTCTTGTCAAGCTGCGCATGTGAAATCTGTACGCTCCATCTTGAGAGGGAGTATTAAATTACATTATTCTCTCTCCGTATATCTCTCCCAATCACATGATATTTGCTTCCTTTTGTTAGCTTCTTAATTTTAGTATTTTTCTTTCATTTGTAAATTCCATTGCCTATTAAGGCACCTTTAATTAGTTGTAATTGTAAGCATTATTATTTTTTTGAATAAACCATCTGAAGTGTTTAACAAAATACAAAATATGAACAGAACCATAATGGGAGTTTCTTTTTCAAAACTAGAAGGGTGCCCGCGCAATGCAGCGGGATGACATTTTACATTTGACACGTGCATTTAATATTATGTTATTCTTGTAGTATTTTATAAAACTTTTTTTTTTAAACTAAAATTTAAAACAACAGATAAATGAGTTCTGCATGATTACTTGTATATACACATTAACTAATTGTACCTCATAAAATACAGATCATTTCAGCAAAAAATTTACACCAAAATGTTTAAAAATAAAACAGGTTAAGTTGTAGTCTCAAAACGATTTTTAATGTGATAGATTAAAAGATAGAGCTGAAATCTTAAAACGTATTAAGTTTTTTGGTGTATGGGTAGATAATATAAAATTTTATGTAAATATTAGTAAGTGTAAGGTTATTGTGTAATTAATTATAAGGGGTAATGTGTAAATAATGTTATAAATACTATTTACCCTTAAAAGTGCTTGTATCTTATGCATTGAATGTCACACCCTCAAAATCCACGTGCGTAGTTTTACCGCGAGGCGTGTGAACAAACCAGGATCACAGTCAATAGTTACTCGGAACGACTCTATATGCTACGTTTAACGTAAACCAAACCAGAGTTCAAAATTTAAAAGACACGTGGAAGCGTAAAGTAAATAAAACAAACCCAAAATATAAAAATATGTAACATGGCAAACATGCGCCAACCAACTGTTTAAAACCCAAAATGTAAAGACAAGTAATGCGTTTATAGTCTATGTCTCAAAATGCATGCTCGACCCGTGCAGTGCTCCTATTGGCAATCCGGATTAACGACCTGAGAATAGCATACTAAAAGAGTCAACACAATGGTTGGTGAGTTCAAGAGTTTGCGTATAAACATAAAAATTTATCAATAGTGTATAAATAAGCATGTGCATTGTAATAGATAGCTAGTCCATTAACAAATTGATATTAATACATAGTGATTTCGACATTGAAGCTGACTGTGTTATGTTTGCCTCCCGTCACGACTTCACCATATCGTGATGAATAATCATAGGACAAATTGCACCCGGTTGACCTCGAGTCACACAGGTGGGGCTCGTCAGACCCAGTAGTACTACCCAAGTTTCCCCGCTATCCAATATAACAATTCGAAAGTGTGAGGACTTTATCATGGTAAACAGCACCATATTAATATCATACACATCTTAAATATAAAAAGCGTTTGTAACATTACCAGTATGCTATCTCCCCAAAAGAGATTTAGTAAAACAGTGGGGCATGAACTCACCTGATAAGCGTATTGTGTACTAGAGTTTACTTGAAAGAAAAGTGAACAGTCAACCCTCAGAGGTTACCTAGATCACGTAAGTACATGAGTTTGTGTAAACAGTGAATATGAGAAACCCTAAGTGCACCATAACCAAGGACTCAAGGTTTTAGAAGAATAGACATGTTTGACCCAGTTGACCCGTTTGACCCGTTGGTGACATTATGTGTTGTAAACCATTTAAACAGACATGAGCATATATCATACAAGTCATGTAAGTTCTTAGTATCTAGCATACTCAGTGTTTCATAACACAACTAGTGTATCATATAACAGGTTAGATCATGCATAACCTACTTATATAACCAATAATTATGATTTAGCACATATGGGTCAAAACAGATAATCTACCAAATAATCATCCATACTAATCACAACACATTCAATATGTCCAATACATACCACATACATCAATATGATCAATTTCCAGTCCCAAACATGATGTCCTAGTTACTAATCAACATACCAAACCATACATGATCATCAAAGTGCATAAATCACCCAATAACCTACTAAACATTCCATACAACCCAAATCTTAGATTCTAACATATTAGGCATCCACAACAAGCATTCTAGCATGATCCTAATGTCATGAACATGTCAAATTTCTAATATCCAATGTTCATCCAAAATAAAGTTTCCCTTTTGGAAAAGTTTATCCCAAAACCTACTAAACACCAATGAACATACAATTCATCAATAATATGCTATTGCAAGCTCATAACAACATCCAAGCATGATCAACAACATCAAGCCAACCTAATTCATCAATTCATATTTAAAAAGTTTCTACTTTTCGCAAGATATGAACAACAACATCCAACCTAAGATTTCTAGCATTCTTAGCAACAATCTAGCATTCATATCATAATCCCAATGTTCATACAACATCATTAACACCCTAATAACCCAATTCATCCTTGAATTATCAAGTTCATACACAAAAGTTACGATTTTTAGTAACCTATGAACAAAGTTCTCAATTCACCAATTTCCTGCATGATTCATGTTTCCTAGCATTCATACTAACTAATTAATATTCAAACAACATCAAACAACAATCAATTCCACAAAAGCCCCAAAATTTTCGAATTAGGGTTCATGTAAATCAAGGTTCATGATCAATCAACCAATAGTGTAGTTTTCTTCCATAATCAACTTTAAACAACATGTATACAATCAAACTAACATGTTAACATCAACAAAACATCAAATTTCAGCCCTATGAACATCAATTTCGCAGCCTATGGTTCGGCCAAGTCAAGAAACTCACAAAAACATCAAAATAACCTTCAATTCACGTATATACTTGTCAAGGAAGGTCCAAATCGCGTTCTAGTGCTTGGAATCGATCAAAACCATGAAGATTTGAGGGTTCTTTGCTGAAAAACACAGGTTGAGGGAGGGAATAAGCTGCAGGTCCGTCATGGGTGTTTGGGTGGGGGTTTGGGTGTTTTATTTTAACCAATTTACAAGTAACCCCCTATAAAACTTCCACTTTGTATTTTTTTAAAAGTTAAGTTTTTAACTCTTTGTAATGTGTTTTTAACTTAATAATATAAACATATAAACTAATGGTAACCCTTATATATTTTATTTTGTAAAAACACACAACGATACGAAATAACACACGCGTTTCCGCGTTACGCGATAAAAATTCCCGAATAGTCTTTAAATCGCGTAAACACATAAGCATAACACAATAATCATCTAATCAAGTAGATTATTATTAAATTAACATTATTAATTATTATTAGTCACCAACGTCAAACGACAACTAGTGTGTGCTTACGACGCGTGTATGTAAAACTTAACGGAACTAACGGAGTTTTGTAACGGAAGATTTCCGGATGTCACATTATCCCCATGTTGAAAGAATTTTTGTCCCGAAAATTGCGTTACATGGTGGGAGTGTTTCATCCTATGGTGAGAGTGTTCCATCACTGGTCTACTGCATTGGCACGCAGAAATCAAAATCGAGTGAGATTTGGATTTTGGATGAGTTGTCACATCATTCCCATGTTGAAAGAAATTTCATCCCGAAATTTAAATCAATACCGTTGTCTGCAGGAATCGTCTCGAACAGTTGAGGGTACTTAAGCTTCATTTGATCTTCACGTTCCCACGTGAATTCGGTCCACGTCGCGAGTTCCAACGAACTTTGACTATGGGTATCTTGCTTTGCTTAAGTGTTTTCACCTCACGATCCATCATCTCGACTGGTTCTTCGATGAAGCGTAATTGTTCATCCACTTGCACATCTTCTAGTGGTACAATTAGTGTTTCGTCAGATAAGCACTTCTTCAGATTTGAAACGTGAAATACATTGTGAACTCCACTCAGCGAATCAGGTAAGGCTAGTCGATAGGCCACCGGACCTATTCTTTCCAATATTTCAAATGGTCCAACATACCTCGGATTCAGCTTTCTTCGTTTGCCAAACCGAACTACGCCTTTCCATGGTGAGACTTTAATAAGACTTTGTCACCAATTTGGAATTCTAGAGGTTTCCGTCTCTTGTCAGCATAACTTTTCTGTCTATCTCGCGCTGCTGCCATACGATTCCGTATCTGCACAATCTTCTCAGTGGTTTCATGTATTAGCTCGGGACCCGTTAGTTGACTATCACCAATTTCAGCCCAGCAAACTGGTGATCGACACTTTCTTCCATACAAAACCTCGAAAGGTGCTGCCTGTATGCTAGTATGATAACTGTTATTATAGGAGAATTCCACCAAAGGCAGGTGAACTTCCCAGTTGTTCCCGAAGTCAATCACACAAGCACGCAGCATATCCTCCAAAGTCTATATGGTACGCTCACTCTGTCCGTTGGTTGTGGATGATAAGAAGTACTCATATCCAATCGTGTACCCAGAGATTTCTGCAGTGACTGCCAGAAGTGTGATGTGAAACGAGCATCGCGATCAGAGATAATTGAGATTGGTACGCGTGTCTCGAAACGATTTCCTTAAGATACAATCGGATTAGTTTCTCCATCTTATCCGTTTCCTTGATTGCAAGGAAGTGAGCGGACTTGGTCAACCGGTCCACAATAACCAGATTGTGTCACAACCAGTACTAGTCCGGGGTAATTTTGTGATAAAATCCATAGAAATTGTTCCCATTTCCATATTGGTATCGGGTTGTTGTAATAGTCCAGATGGTTTTTGGTATTCCACTTTGACTTTTGAGCAGGTCAAACATTTACTCACATACGTAGCTACATCTGCCTTCATGTTAGGCCACCAATAGTGCGCCTTTAGATCATGATACATCTTGTCAGATCCAGGATGTATAGAGTATTTAGACTTGTGTGCCTCACTCATAACCGAATCTCTCAGGTTTCCATAGACAGGCACCCAAAGTCTATCCATGAAGTACCGAATTCTATCCTCTTTCACTACCAATTGCTTATCCATTCCCCGTAATGATTCAGAACCAATGTTTTCCTCTTTCAAGGCTTCTATTTGTGCTTCCTTAACTTGTTCGGGTAGTTGAGTACTAATTGTAAGTTGTAAGGCTCGCACCCGCCTGGGTTTAACTGTTTCTTTTCGGCTTAATGCATCGGCAACCACGTTCGCCTTTCCAGGATGGTACTTGATAGCGCAATCATAATCATTCAGAAGCTCTACCCAACGTCGTTGCCTCATATTCAACTCCTTTTGCTCAAAGATGTGCTGAAGACTCTTGTGATCGGTGTAGATGGTGCATTTGGTATCGTACAAGTAATGTCTCCAAATCTTTAAGGCAAAAACTACTGCACCCAATTCCAGGTCATGGGTGGTATAGTTCTTCTCGTGAACCTTCAGTTGTCTCGAGGCGTAAGCTATCACTTTGTCGCGTTGCATCAGGACACAACCCAATCCTTGAATGGATGCATCACAATACACCACGAAATCATCTGTTCCCTCTGGTAGTGCCAATATCGGTACACTACAGAGTTTCTGTTTTAATAGCTGAAAAGCCGCCTCTTGACTTTCACCCCATTTGTATGTCGTTCCTTTGTGGGTTAAAGCTGTGAGAGGTTGTGCAATCTTAGAAAATCCCTTTTATGAATCGTCGGTAATATCCTGCTAACCCCAAAAATTGCTTATCTCGCTCGGTGTTTTGGGTATAGCCCAATTCTTTATCGCCACAATTTTGGTAGGATCAACATGTATACCCTTCTCATTAACAATGTGACCTAGAAATTGCACTTCGCATATCCAAAAGTCACACTTAGAGAATTTAGCATACAGTTGCTCATTCTTCAGTAGTTCTAAGATTAATCGTAGATGCTCTTCATGGTCCTCCTTGGTCTTAGAGTATATCAGTATGTCATCGATAAACACAATAACAAACTGATCAAGATAGGTTTGCACAGCGATTCATGAGGTCCATGAACACCGCAGGTGCATTAGTCAACCCAAAAGGCATGACCAGAACTCGTAATGGCCATAACGAGTACGGAATGCGGTTTTGGAGATGTCTTCCTCACGGACTCTGAGTTGATGATAACCAGACCTCAAGTCGATCTTCGAATAATAGCTTGATCCTTGAAGTGATCAAACAAATCGTCGATTCGAGGTAGAGGGTATCGGTTCTTGACTGTGACTTTGTTTAATCTCTATAATCGATGCACATTCGAAACGTGCCATCTTTCTTCTTAACAAAAAGGACAGGGGCTCCCCAAGGTGATGTGCTAGGTCAAATAAAGCCCTTATCTAAAAGCTCCTGAAGTTGTGATGACAACTCCTGTAGTTCGTTCGGTGCTAATCGATAAGGTGCTCTAGCAATCGGGGTTGCGCCCGGAGTCAGTTCAATTTGGAATTCCACTTGACGATGAGGTGGTAGTCCAGAAGATCCTCTGCACCTCTGGAATCTCGTACCACGGGAATGTTTTCTATTTTTCTTTCCTCTGGTTGCTTATCGGTGACGAGTGCCAGAATAGCCAAACGGCCTTTTCGCAATAACTTTTGTGCTTTCATGTAAGAGATAATGCCCATCACTGCACTGCACCACTCCTATTTCCCGGACTGTAAGGATTTCGTCACTAACAGGGATTTGTATGATTTTCTCGTGACATATGACTTCCGCTTGCTTATTAGAGAGCCAATCCATGCCTACCACAACGTCAAAACTTTCTAGTGTAACAGGCATAAGATCTATATGAAAGTATGACCAGCGAGTTCTATCTTACAATCTCTAAGGATGTGTGTTACATGGATTTGTTTACCGTCAGCCAATTCTACGGTATATTTGGATTCTAAGGCAGAAGGAATATCACTTAGAAGACAATAGAACTTTAAGGATATGAAACTCCTATCGGCTCCAGTATCAAACAGTACTGTAGCGAAACATCCATTGACAGAAAACCTACCAGTAATTTGTAGGGTCATTTAGAGCCTCACCTGAGCCAATGACGAAGGCTCTCCCTTTGGCTCCATTATTGTTACCACCGTTTCCATCATTATTGTTGTTGTTGCCTTGATTGTTGTTTTGACCATTGCCATTACCGGTTTTCCTCAGCTGCGGGCAGTTTCGCCTGTAGTGCCCTCTTTCCCACACTCAAGCAACCCTTTGGAGTCTCATGAGGTTGTTGTGGCTTCCTAACCAAATCACCATGGCAATCCTTGGCTAAGTGTCCCATTTTGCCACACCGCTGACACTTGTAATTGTCACATCTTCCAACATGATGATAGTTGCACCGCAGGCACCTAGGTTGTTTACCACCGTAACCGCTCGGTCCTTGATTGTTCGAGGCTGACTGGTTGAAATTACGATGTTGTCAAACCTCCTTTGTTGTTGTTGCGGTGGTTGTTGCTGAGATTGATGTTGACCACCGGACGATGATGCACTATTTTTGTTGTTGTTGGTGTGGGAGGCATCCCACTTCCTCTTGTTGTCGGGCACGCTCGCCACAGCGCCCCGTTTTGGTAACCGTCCTTGCTCCACAACTTCATCAGTTAGTTTGTGGGCTAGGCGGATAGCTTGCTGGATAGTAGCCGGGTTGGAGGAAGTCACCATACTCCTAATCTCTGGCACCAATCCCCGGATGTAGTGTTCCACTCGCTTGTGCATCTCGTTTACCATTCCTGGACATAGGGTAGCCAGTTCATGAGTTCTTGTGGTATCCTCGATCTCTGAACCTTGCATTTTCAGCTGCCAAAATTCCATTTCCAGCTTTTGGACTTCGCTTCGAGGACAGTACTCCTCGGTCATCATATCTTTAAACTCATTCCAAGGGAGTTCATTTGCCATGGCTTGCCCCAGCATCTGCACTTGAGCATTCCACCAAGACAATGCAGTACCATCCAACGTCCCGGTAGCATATTTCACCTGGTCAGCAGGTGGACAGTTACACTTTGAGAACACGGACTCCGTCTTCTCAAACCACCTTTACCAACCCTACAGCTCCCTCGGTTCCACTGTAGGTGTGAGGCTTGCAGTCCATAAAGGACTTGTAGGTACACGCTGGCGGTCCTGCTGGCTGTCCTACTTTGAGCAGCAGCTACCGCTGCCTGGACTTGTGCACTTATTAGAGCAGCCAGTTCTGCAGGGTCATATTTATAGTACCGACGCCTTGGTCACCCGCACCTTGGTCACCGACGCCACGTCCACGCCCGCGTCCTCGTCCTCGACCACGTCCACGTCCTCGGGCGTCCATTATTCACTTTACATTCACAAATACAATAATGAGTAATATCAAACCTATTTATCTCATTGAAGTATAGTAAACAATAAGAAAATAATGAATTCGTCATCACCACACAACTATAACAAAAATATAACCAAAGGTAAATAAATTTGCAAATGAGTCACAAATTATTTATCAATGTCAAAATTTGAGTTTGTTGTTCGGGTGGAGAAACAACTCTTCCACATAGGTTCCAAATAAAGAAACGCTACGTAGTCCAAATCGTTTAAAGGAATTAGAATAGAATCATTCAACTATGTCGTGCCGTAGTGTACAGACATCGCTCGTGAGTCGCCGGACCCGGTGTTGTTCCGTGTCCAGTGCTGCCACCAATGCAGCAATCACCTGCTCGTTGGACTGCACCGTCCTGGGAATGAAGTTAGTGGTTGCTCGGTGTTGGTCCTAGTTCTAGGTCTCGGTGTTGGTACACGTTCCCTATACATGAGGTGATCTACGAACCCAGGGTAGAAACTCCAGTCTCGCGGAGGGTCGTGTTCAGGTGGCACAAACGGTTGATCCCAGTCAAACTCTCCTTGTGGGTAGTCCAAACGAGGTCAGTCAAGTCCATCGTCAGGTACTGGTCCCGGAGGTGGGGACTCTGATCGGGTGGGTAATGCTGGTCGTTTACCAGGTGCTCTTGATGAAGATGCCATGCTGTAGAGAGTGTGATTTGTGTATGCCAATGAGTATACAGTAGAAAAATCAGGAACAAGTAACTAACTAACTGTGTGCGGTTATAGTCTAGTGTGTATGCAACCTAGTTCTCTATAACCAATGGCTCTGATACCAATCTGTCACATCCTCAAAATCCACGTGCGGAGTTTTACCGCGAGGCGTGTGAACAAACCAGGATCACAGTCAATAGTTACTCGGAACGACTCTATATGCTACGTTTAACATAAACCAAACCAGAGTTCAAACTTTAAAAGACATGCGGAAGCGTAAAGTAAATAAAACAAACCCAAAATATAAAATATGTAACATGGCAAAACATGCGCCAACCAACTGTTTAAAACCCAAAATGTAAAGACAAGTAATGCGTTTATAGTCTAAGTCTCAAAATGCATGCTGACCGTGCAGTGCTCCTATTGGCAATCCGGATTAACGACCTGAGAATAGCATACTAAAAGAGTCAACACAATGGTTGGTGAGTTCAAGAGTTTGCGTATAAACATAACAGTTTATCAATAGTGTATAAATAAGCATGTGCATTGTAATAGATAGCTAGTCCATTAACAAATTGATATTAATACATAGTGATTTCGACATTGAAGCTGTTGTGTTATGTTTGCCTCCCGTCACGACTTCACCATATCGTGACGAATAATCATAGGACAAATGCACCCGTTTGACCTCGAGTCACACAGGTGGGGCTCGTCAGACCCGTAGTACTACCCAAGTTTCCCCGCTATCCAATATTAACAATTCGAAAGTGTGAGGACTTTATCATGGTAAACAGCACCATATTAATATCATACACATCTTAAATATAAAAAGCGTTTGTAACATTACCAGTATGCTATCTCCCCCAAAAGAGATTTAGTAAAACAGTGGGGCATGAACTCACCTGATACGCGTATTGTGTACTAGAGTTTACTTGAAAGAAAGTGAACAGTCAACCCTCAGAGGTTACCTAGATCACGTAAGTACATGAGTTTGTGTAAACAGTGAATATGAGAAACCCTAAGTGCACCATAACCAAGGACTCAAGTTTTAGAAGAATAGACATGTTTGACCCAGTTGACCCGTTTGACCCGTTGGTGACATTATGTGTTGTAAACCATTTAAACAGACATGAGCATATATCATACAAGTCATGTAAGTTCTTAGTATCTATCTATATACTCAGTGTGTTCATAACACAACTAGTGTATCATATAACAGGTTAGATCATGCATAACCTACTTATATAACCAATAATTATGATTTAGCACATATGGGTCAAAATAGATAATCTACCAAATAATCATCCATACTAATCACAACACATTCAATATGTCCAATACATACCACATACATCAATATATCAATTTCCAGTCCCAAACATGATGTCCTAGTTACTAATCAACATACCAAACCATACATGATCATCAAAGTGCATAAATCACCCAATAACCTACTAAACATTCCATACAACCCAAATCTAGATTCTAACATATTAGGCATCCACACATAAGCATTCTAGCATGATCCTAATGTCATGAACATGTCAAATTTCCAATATCCAATGTTCATCCAAAATAAAGTTTCCCTTTTGGGAAAGTTTATCCCAAAACCTACTAAACACCCAATGAACATACAATTCATCAATAATATGCTATTGCAAGCTCATAACAACATCCAAGCATGATCAACACATCAACCAACCTAATTCATCAATTCATATTAAAAAGTTTCTACTTTTGGCAATATGAACAACAAATCCAACCTAAGATTTCTAGCATTCTTAGCAACAATCTAGCATTCATATCATAATCCCAATGTTCATACAACATCATTAACACCCTAATAACACCAATTCATCCTTGAATTATCAAGTTCATACACAAAAGTTACTATTTTTAGTAACCTATGAACCAAGTTCTCAATTCACCAATTTCTTGCATATTCATGTTTCCTAGCATTCATACTAACTAATTAACATCCAAACAACATCAAACAACAATCAATTCCACTAAAGCCCCAAAATTTTCGAATTAGGGTTCATGTATCAAGGTTCATGATCAATCAACCAATAGTGTAGTTTTCTTGCATAATCAACTTTAACAACATGTACTACATCAAACTAACATGTTAACATCAACAAACATCAAAATCATCCCTATGAACATCAATTTCGCAGCCTATGGTTCGGCCAATCAAGAAACCCACAAAAACATCAAACTAACCTTCATTCATGTATACTTGTCAAGGAAGGTCCAAATCGCGTTCTAGTGCTTGAATCGATCAAAACCATGAAGATTTGAGGGTTCTTGGCTGAAAAACACAGGTTGAGGGAGGAATAAGCTGCAGGTCGGTCATGGGTGTTTGGGTGGGTTTGGGTGTTTTATTTTAACCAATTTACAAGTACACCCCCTCTAAACTTCCACTTTGTATTTTTTTAAAATTTAAGTTTTTAACTCTTTGTAATGTGTTTTTAACTTAACAATATAAACATATAAACTAATGGTAACCCTTAGATATTTTATTTTGAAAAACACAAGACATACGAAATAACACACGCGCTTTTCCGCGTTACGCGATAAAATTCCCGAATAGTCTTTAAATCGCGTAAACACATAAGCATAACACAATAATCATCTAATCAAGTAGATTATTATTAAATTAACATTATTAATTATTATTAAGTCACCAACGTCAAACGACAACTAGTGTGTGCTTACGACGCGTGTATGTAAAACTTAACGGAACTAACGGAGTTTTGTAACGGAAAATCACCGGATGTCACATTGAATATAGTAGTGTTCTAATTTCTGTTATCTTAAAATACCCCTTACATATGATTTATATATAGTATATATAGTGTAGATATAAAAAGTTATATATTAAATGATGTAGTTTGAAAAAATTTTAACCGGTGCATTTTTGAAATCTTTTATTTCTCTCTCCTATTTTTAATTAGCTAAGGATCTTTTTTATGTTTTTAATCACTTAAGGATTATTTTTTAAATTGTTCAGAAAATGACCTTTATATAGAAACTTTTTTATTTTCTGGATTTTTTTTATTTCTAAGTGTTTTTAGTAAATTATGTTTTTATAATGTTTGATTTGTGAATTTTTATATTAAAATTGAATGTTACTTTTCAATCATTTATTTTTAAAATTTTTGAATAGAAATCTTATATTGTTTTCTCGACTTGTAAGCAATTTCATTTTGGGGAACCAAGTTTGTTTTATTTTAATACTTAGTGTTAAAAAGTTTTATAAAAAAATATTTTTTTTACTTGAACCTTTACCAAGATGACAATGAAAGTTCATTTTGGTCGTAGATTAAACTTTAATACCGTAATGAAAAGTTAAATTATTGTATTTAAAAACATCGTATTATAAAAAGGTATTATGTCTTTTATGCACACACGACGGCCCTAAACACACAAAGGTCAATCTTATTTATATGGTTTAGTCCAAAACACAAACGTAACCGAACCAAACCATCCAGCCTCTTAAACGCAAATGTAAACCGAACCAAACGATCCGCTCTCTCAAAGCAAATCGCAAACCGAACTGCCAAGTTATAAACCAACTTACCCAACCGAACTTCTTCGGTACGCTCTAGTTTGAACGGTTAACGAACACCACGCTAAAATAAATTATTTAAAATGAAAAATGCAATTTTTAAAAACGTTTTTAAAATATCACGAGTAATTATTTAATATATGTTTTTAAACTAGTTAGAATGAAGAAAACTTATGTTTTAATTTTCTTGAAGAATAAAAAAAATCCGACTTAAAAGGTTAAAGAAATCAAAGCAATTTTAGCAAAACGGCGTTGTAGAATATCACGATTAAATTTTTTAAAAATCCTATTTTAGAACGTTTTAAAAGAAAAGTAAACAATATTCCATAACTAAAAAACGTCTCTCTGAATAACATTTCTAAAAAATTGAAGAATTAATCTATAAATAATTAAACAACAATAAAAAACTTTTGTAAAGTGCCTGATAAAAATAGAATTGAGAAACAAAAATTTAATAAGTACACTATTTTGATAAATACTTTTTCAACTACATCACTTTGTTAAATAATTTTTTAACTTACACCCTCTTAGTAAAAACTCTCTATATGTTGCACAAGTCTGTCGACGAATATACAGTAGCCGTTTCTACTTAGGTAGTTAGGTGTAGTGAGATGCTGATGTTGATCTCCTCCGACTACTTTTTTAAACCAATGTATTCGCGTCCAGCTATCTTCCAAATTTATGCCAGAAAATATATTTTTTAAACATCGTGTGATAAATAACCCACCCTGAGAAGTGAAATATGCCGAGGGAGTACTGTCAAGAAAAAAAAAAAATGAGCTACAAAAGAATACTAATCATTCAACTCGTATTGTTAGTTTTTTCACGAATAAAAGTTTTTAGGAAATTTTATGATTTTGAACATAAGAGAGAAATATTACAAGTTATATAAAAGTAAGCAATATACATATTACAATTACCATGAAATAAATATAGCAAAAAAAAATCAAAATAATTTCATTCTTTAATTTTTTTTTCGTGTTGTTAGTTTTTCACGAATAAAAGTTAATTATTTACTCATAAAAACTATCAACATGGGAAAACCATAAAGAGAAAGACGCTCATATCATTTCACAGGCCTTGCTGCTATGCCAGCTCCATGTGAAAGTGTTTATGTTCCTTGAAAAAAACATGAATGAAGAAGACTTATGGATTATAGCCGAGACATATCTCATATTTATACTAACATATATATACTACTTATTGGTAATTAACATATTCTTTTATCACAATGAACAATTACTATTATCTTACCAGAGAATGTTTAACGTACAAAATTAATGGTTTTTACGTGCAAAGTGTACAAAGTTTAAGGATAAAATTATCACGCAAGAACAAGTAATAATCACACAATAAGGATTACCTTTTGTGTGATATTATCACGCAAGTATGAAATTATCATACAAGAATACTTTTCTACGTCACTGCATGGGGATAAATCCACATTCACATGATAATTTATCATTGTATGATAGTTTTATCACTGCATGATAATTTGGTTATTAATGGAACAGTGTCTTGACAACTACGAACTCAAAAAAATTTGAACTTTCTCTCAGGTTTGTGGACATGGCTGCAAGTTTTTGGCCTGTGCTGATTTAGCCATCATTGATTTCTACAGAGAGAGAAAGAAGTGATCGATGATTTCTAAGAGGCCGTTTGGTTGCAGAATATTTTGCAAATTGATTGAAATGAAAATGGAATTGGAATGAATTGAAATTGTGTTCAAGTTGATAACGTGTTTGTTGGTCAATTTTAAGTGGAATTGAAATCCTAATTTGAACATTCCACTTAAATGGAAAGAGACGTGTTTTTATTCGATTGGCCTTTGATACCTTTGGTTTCCTAGCCCCGGAGGCCATGAACTTCCTGAATCGGGTTCAACGGGTCATCCATAGCAATGTTTCGACCCCTAAGGGCCAAGGTTTTGTTTTAGTAGGCTATGTTTCGCTATTCAAAAAAGGGTTGCGGCGCAACTTGTTGTCCGTTTACCTGTCTCTTTATTGTAAGTATTTGATATAATGAATTGAAAGAATGTTAAACATTCCATAGCTAAATGGAAGAAATGTGAATTCCAATTAATGTGAAAAAATTTTCAATTTCAATTTCATCCGTTGACCAACAAAACAGATTTAAATGAAAATGTTCCATTTTAATTTAATTCCTAAGAATTTTTTGAACCAAACGGGCCTAAGGGTCAAAGGAATTGGGGAGTTGGATTTTAATTGTTTTTAACAAAAAGTACCAATATACCCCAAAATAAACATACCAAACTACGACATTAAAATTCATGGATCTGCTTTGAAAGTAATAGTACATTTCGGGATTAAATTCGTAAAATTTAAAGTTTAAAAATCAAATTTAAAATTTGACTCAGACTACAAGGACCATCCATGTAAATTACTCTAAAATAACCATATCATGACCGTACATTAAGATGTTATAAAACATCATATTTTAAACTTACAAGTGAAGAATGAAAAAAAACGAAAAGTAGTGATTTAACTGGTTATCATGGAATGGTTAGCTCACAAAACAATATCTGTTTTTTTCTTAAAAATATAAATGCAGATATTGTTTATACTATTAACGTAGGTCTAGATATTGTTTATACTATTAACGTAGGTCTCACCGCTGAGACACTCAACTTATAAAAAAAAAAAAAAAGCTATTAACGTAGGTCTAGGTCTGATGTTATCATGACATCAAATCACTTGCATCAATCATTTTTTAAAGTTACAAATTTCTCCTTGAAAAACTACAAAGTTAACATAATTTTTAAGGTGTAAATGAATCGAAACTTCGGCAAACCGTTCGTGAATCATTCGATGGTAAGTTTGTTCACATTTGTGTTTATGAACGTTTGATAAGGTCCGGCCGGTCTAGAGACTTTAGATGCCCTGGGCGCTAAGTAAAAATAGTCCCCTTAAAATATAAACTTGTAATTTTGATTAAAATTTACCCAACCCTTACATAATTACATAGATGATATCGGACTTTATTTAATAGTAGTATTTTTAACATTCAAGAATGAAACAAAACTATGAACTTGAAAACATACTAAGTGACAACATATAGATAGAAGCTAGACAAATGAACACATATGAAAACGATCCAAAAAGAAAACTCGCTCATAACATTTACTCTTCACTCTCAAACTCACAAGAGTCGAAGCTCGAACCATCACACTTGAAAGAAGCTAATTTCCTACTTTCATCAATTTCGAATCATATTCTTATAAAGAAAAGAAAGAAAAAAAGTTAGCTATAAAGTCCAATAATTTATATATAAAAATACTACCACGATGAAGGGGTTTAATTCGAATATATCGGCACTATATTGAAAAGAAAAACAGTTAAATTCACGTTATTTGATTTTTAGTTTTTTACGTTAGTAAAATCAAAGAAATTAACTTACATTAATTAGTTGTGGACTCTATTCCGTTCATCAATTGATAAATTGACACCAAATTGTGCGTGGGCCCATCCCATGTATTAATAATTCAAATGAGGCTTTATTTGCTATCGAGATGCTAGAACTAATGCTCTGGGCTGGGTCTGGATCATGGTTTTGAAAGGCAATTGATAATCAGACACCCTGTCAGGTGATAAATAAACGCCCTTTGACTTTTTTCACGGCCCGTGAAGGGCCTTACGGGCCGTGAGGGCTTCGAAATTTAATTCTCACAACTGCATTTAACCACGGCCCGTGAAGGAACAAACGGCCCGTAAACGTCCGCACACACGGCCCGTTAACTACCTCAATAACGGCCCGTGAGATCCTTCACGGGCCGTAGTTGTCCTTCTGAGAATTTAGTTTCCTCGTTTTGCGTGCACTTTTAAATTTTATAATTATGTGACGCGACGTATTATTCCTTGATTCGATTTAAGATTCTATATAAACCGTTATATATATGACTTGTTATATATTGAAAAATTATGTTTATATATTATGAGTTATTTTGGATGACGTTTAAATGTTTAATTATATGTTTACAATTGGTTGTGCTTGTGGAGGAAGTGGTTTGTACGAATAATATTAAATCAACCTTTTGGATAATAAAATCAGTACTTGAACCTACTCGTCCCACAGAAAGAAATATATAATCCTTCAGAAAATCCGACGCCAGGCTCTGCAATTATATATATTATGAGTTATTTTGGATGACGTTTAAATGTTTAATTATATGTTTACAATTGGTTGTGCTTGTGGAGGAAGTGGTTTGTACGAATAATATTAAATCAACCTTTTGGATAATAAAATCAGTACTTGAACCTACTCGTCCCACAGAAAGAAATATATAATCCTTCAGAAAATCCGACGCCAGGCTCTGCAATTATATAAACATACTTGAATCTCAGTCGGAAAAGTTGCACTGAAACATACTTGAATCTCAACAAATATTATGCATCTCATATCATTAACATCCTGCTAACCAAATGCCCAGGTCATATAAACAAAATTCAAAGGTTGAGAAAAATTCGATAATCTTCTTATTGCATTTTCTTTAGAAAACGAAAGAATTGATTACATGTTTACAATTCAACAACAATAAAGAATTGAATAAATAATAGATTACATGTTTACAATTCAACAACAATAAAGAATTGAATAAATAAAGAATTGAAAGAATTGATAAATGTGTAAACTATACTAAATCTACATGTTCAACCGGGTCTACGGGCCTTAGTTCAAGATATTTTTGAATTCGACTTCCGTATATAGCCTCCCAATCATTGGCGTTTTCTGTTTTGTACAAATGCCAATATTTGCTCGGAACAGGCATTGGATAGTCACCCACTAATCGAATTCTAATGAAATGGCAATCTTGAACATAAGCAATTGAAATTATTGATGTTCACTGATATCACGAGGAGATAACCAGAACGGGAAAAAAGTAGCGGAGTTGCCGATCGATATAAAATTATAACCACTCGAAACCTGTTAGCAATAAGGATTGTAGCAGGTGGCACTGTCATCCAATTTTTGTGTGGAGCCGCACCTAACCCGTTCCAGTTTAATGATTCCCTTATTTCGTTTATATCAGGAAACATCGCAGCGTACCTATGTCTGTTTTCATCCAACTCAAATATAAGTTCCGTACGTATAAAACGCCAGTGATTTTCACCATATCCCAGTGCGAGTGCTATAGCACGAAAACCACAATTGTCGTCCGCTAAAACATCATCCGCACCTGAAATATACGGGAAAAGAATGATGGAATCCAGCGGTTAAACCGGAAAAAATTGTTTTTATCTTCGTCGCCGGGATATATGAAAACTTGGAACTCTGTTGAGATAATCCATCTTTGGCTCTTGATTTTGAAGACATGGATTGACTGCGCTGCAAAGGCCCTTGTTTTGACTTCACCACCGAACTTGAATATGTTGGCGGACCTTCAAAATTTTCTCTCGGTTGAACATATGAACTATGTCTGGGGGAGTCTAATATTGTTTCTTTTTGCTTATCTTTTTTGGACGACCCCGTGTATTTGTTTGGACTTTAGGAGGTTTTTTATCCGTTTTTGAAGGAGTAACGAAAGATTTGAAAATATTAATCAAAGATCTTTTCACGTTTTCGGGTTGGACAAGTAAATGTTTTGTCACCATCTCCATCTCTTTATGTACATCTACTTGAACCTCCCGTACAATATACGCGGGTGAAAAATCTAGCTTCCTCCAAAAACATCAATGGCATCAAGAGGGATATATTGACCTATAAAATAATATATTAAATAAATATAATAAAAGTTTTCATGAAAAAATAAAAAACGTAAAAGAACATTCACCTGTTTGAAAGTAATTGTTTAATTTACAAGCACACGGAAGACCAAAGCTGGTAAAAGATGGCAGCCACATGATTCTTTGGATATAATTAGATGATGTATCCTGTTAATCTCACCGACTAACATATCCAAAGCCGCAATAGAAACGTTACCTCGCAGCAATTTAAGCACTTCATGATTATGCTGCACCATAAGCATGATTTTGCTTTTGGTAAAACTTTCTTTTATAGCAATTTCCTGGGTAGCTAAGATATTATTAATGAAAGGAATAAATCTATCCAGGGTGCTATTGGTTGCTTTCAGGTAACTTTTCAACAACGAATGTTGGCTCTCAACTCGATTCGTTGTGTGCTGACCGAAGTTATAACTTCTATTTATCCACGCCGACACAAATCTCTCTTTGTAGGGGTCCAACCAGTTATTTTTTAGGTACATCAGCACTCCTATTAAAAAAAATGCACTTATTTTTATATAAATATACATATATTTTTAAGAATAACACTAGAAAACTTACTTGAATGGTTGGACACCAATCTGCGATAAAGCCGGTCGTAATTATAAGCGTATATGTCCTCCGTTTCAGAGTTAATAAGTACCGACCACACATGCTGAAAAGCACCCCACTCTTCATTTGAAAAACTCGCCTTACAATGTTTAACAATATTTTCCGAAATATGCCATCTGCAAAGTAATCGAACAGCACTCGGAAAAACTTTTTCTGACGCATTCATCAGAGCGAGGTCTCGGTCGGATAGTATAACACGCGGCTCCATACACTTATCTTCCAGCGTTGCTTTTAGTTGCTCTAACACCCATCTGAAGTTGGCTTCACGCTCATAATCAATGAATGCGTGAGCAACAGAAAAAGATTTCAGGGTGGATGTCACACCAACCATTTGAACAAAAGGCATTTTATACAAGTTAGTTTGTATGTTGTGTCAATCATCAGCACGTGTGGGTAAGCACGCCATAATGTGTGAGATGTGGGATGTATAAAAAAACCCCGTCGACGGTATTTGTCGGTTCCTCAATGTGAGGGGTGTAAATATATTGATGTTGTTGTAGTATAGAAAAAAAAACCTGCATTGGAGTTTCACCAATTCTGGTGGACTTTTTTATTTTTGCCCGAGCATTATATACGGTTCGTAACCCAGACACGTTATTGGGATTTTGTTCCCTCAACGTGCCTAGAATGTTTCGAGGGTCAATATTTTGCTCGGTCAGATTCCTTACAGTAGAAAGCTCATTTTCGGTGAGCCTCATTGCGTATGCATGTCCTTCCAGGTGTTCAGCAGGTTCATGGTTATGAGTATCATCCACAACAACTATAATCCACCCATCTCTCTGCATCTGGTACTTACCCTGCAATTCAAATTGACAGTTTGTTTTTTTCGTGCCACTTTTTCTTAGAGTGGATGCTCCCTTATATACACCACCCCGATCGCATTTCAACCAAATTTTAACCACCAAACCATTCGAATTTCTTTTTGAACGTTTGGTGACAATAACGAACCCATTATCTCGCCCCACTTTAGTTGCCCAATCAACTAATTCTTCACGAGATGAGAAAACCTAATCAATTTAATATTTTTAGTTAGTTATTACTAAATGATAGTAAAATGAAAGTAAAATTAAATATGATATATCTTATAACCTGATTCGTGTCGTATAAACCCTTTTTACCGGAATCAGAACCGTCATTATCCCCGCTGCTATCGCCACCGTTATCACCCCCGTCATCGCCGCCGTCATTCCCGCCGTAATTGGACGCGAACTGTCCTGGATAGTTTGAAGCAGCCTCTTCGTAATAACCGTAACCCTCCTGAGGGTAATAGTTAGATTCCGAACCGAATAAATAGTGCTATCCCAGAAAGACATCGTAACGTTAGATATTAACGTTTATATAGTACTTGAAATGGAATATTGCGTTTATGTAGTATTTGAAATGAAATAAATTTATATCGTTGAATTATGAAATGAATTTATAAACTAACGTTTATATAGTAGTTGAAATGGAATATTGCATCTCGTCACATAATTAACACGAATATCGAGGAATATTACGTCATATCAAATAATGTAATAAATACAAATTTACACGACTATCGAGGAATATTACGTCATATCAAATAACGTAATAAATACAAAATTACACGAAAAACGAGGAATAATATATCTCGTCAAATTATTAAAAGTGAAACTAGGACCCGTAAGTAAGTTCACGGCCCGTAAGACGAATTCCATACGGGCCGTGAAGAAATTCACGGGCCGTAAATAAACACGACCGTGATCATATTCACGGGCCGTTACGTTTTTGAATTACGTTTCTGAATGACCGATTTGACTTGCGGCAGACCATACGGCCCGTGAAGGGCCTTACGGGCCGTAAAGAGGGCGTCCAGATATCCTGGAGGGCGTCTCTTTAGTAGGCCCCGTTTTGAAAACCGGACCGGACCGGACCGGCCGGTACGACCGGCTCGACCGGGAACCGGACTCCAATCCGATCCGGTTCGGTGCTTAAAACCGGTTTAACAGTGAACCGGTGGTCAGACCGGTTGAATCGGTCGAACCGGCGGTCGGACCGGTTGAACCGGCTTTTTTATAAAATTTTTTATTTTTTGTAATTTTTACATATATTTACAAAAAATAATTATAATTTTATCCGGTTCTTATATACGGTCCGACCGGTTGAACCGGTCCGACCAGTGAACCGTAAGGCGTCCGGTTCACTGTCCGGTCCGGTTTTAAAAACATTGGTCTGGATAATGTGTATGTTTACGTTTGTTAATGTTCGTTTACATTTGTTCATGTTCGTTTGTTTATATTGTTCATATTCATTCATTAAATATTAACTTATATTTTATAATCTTAATTATTAAATAATCTACCAAACCATATGTATTTTAGAATTTTTTTTTATTTTTAATTAGCCTAACATCTATACTTTATAATTGTTTATATTCGTGAGCAATCAGTAATATGTTTGTTCATATTCACGTATATGATCAGTATGTCAAACACTCAACGTTAGATAGTATATGATCGTTTGTGTTGGTGAATTGTTTGATTTGTAACGATTTATTTTGGATTATAATGTTTGTAACGATTTATTTTAATACATATTTATCTATGGATTATAATTTAACATAGAATATATGCTATAATATTTTGCTAATTTGTTTTTCTAATACACAGTCATTTTACGAATTCTAGAAAGGATACTTGTACTCACGTCACCATTGTTATCTATATCTGTAACTGTATACTATATATATATGAGTACTTTGAAAGAACAACTAGAAGGACAAAGTGGTTGCTTTATTTAAACTTTAAAACACTTAATATAGTTTTTTAAACATAAAGTACAAGTGTTCTATGTAACTAGGATTGGATCCCCGCACGTTGTCGTCGGGATCTTTTTGTAGCGTCGTGTAAACCATATTAACATAAAAAAGTAAGAAATCTAAACATGTTTTCTATGTAGAAATCCCATAACTTTTTTAAACATAAAAATATATCGATGTCATTTGTCAAACAACGATTATTAAAGAAAACGACCTGATTAGATATACACTTAAATTACGTGATAGACTAACTAACAGTTATACGTCGTAACGATATATTCTTTTCAAAAGTTATATAAAGAAAAATAAAATATTTGTAAAAAGATTATAAAGATTAATTTTTTCAAAAAACAAACAAACAAAACTTTCATATAGTTATTGTTGTTTTTTAGTATATTTATTTTAATGTGTGCGTATAGTAGTGATAAGGAGACATAAAATAAAACATAGGTCTGGGTGGGATTGAACTCGTGTCCCTTTTCTTGGAGTCCAACTAACTAACCACTCAACCAAAGTTAAAATTGGATTTAGGATTCAAATTCATTTCCATTTATCAACTAAATATTATTAATAAAATCCCCACCAACATATATATAATATATAATATATAAAAAAATAAAAAAATCCCCACACCGACATAGAGGATTAATAGTAATAGAAATAGTATAATTTTTCTCTATTTATAAACTTCTTGTAACTAATACATTATTTAATATACAATTTGATAATGTGAGATAATTTAATTCACTACATTAATGATAATGATAATGATTTATAGGGACAATCGAGGTATTTAATAATTTTGGAGTTTATAAAGTTAATGACATATAATTTAATATATTTTAAAAATTAATTACCATACTAACAATAATAATAAATAATAATTATTATAATAATAATATTAGTAATAATAATACTAAAAATGATGACGATGGCGACGGCGATGACGACGGCGACGACGATGACGACGACGATGACGATGGCGATGGCGATGGCGATGGCGATCGGCGACGGCGAAGCCGACGGCGATGGCGACGGCGACGGCGATGGCGATGGCGACGACGATGCCGAGGGCGATGGCGACGGCGATGGCGATGGCGACGGCGACGGCGACGGCGATGGCGACGGCGATGGGATGGCGACGGCGACGGCGATGGCGACGGCGACGGCGATGGCGACGGCGATGGCGACGGCGATGGCGACGGCGATGGCGACGGCGAGGGCGACGGCGAGGGCGACGGCGAGGGCGACGGCGAGGGCGACGGCGAGGGCGACGGCGAGGGCGACGGGGACGGCGACGGGGACGGCGACGGGGACGGCGACGGGGACGGCGACGGGGACGGCGACGGGGACGGTGACGGATGCCGACGGCGATGCCGACGGCGATCACGATGGCGATCACGATGGCGATCACGATGGCGATCACGATGGCGATCACGATGGCGATCACGATGGCGATCACGATGGCGATCACGATGGCGATCACGATGGCGATCACGATGGCGATCACGATGGCGATCACGATGGCGATCACGATCGCGATCACGATCGCGATCACGATCGCGATCACGATCGCGATCACGATCGCGATCACGATCGCGATCACGATCGCGATCACGATCGCGATCACGATCGCGATCACGATCGCGATCACGATCGCGATCACGATCGCGATCACGATCGCGATCACGATCGCGATCACGATCGCGATCACGATCGCGATCACGATCGCGATCACGATCGCGATCACGATCACGATCACGATCACGACACGATTCACGATCATGATCACAATAAAAATAACAAAACAACAACAACTACTACTATAAGGTAATAACAATAGAAACATGTGTTATTATATCAGTTACAATTTAATGATTTTTTTGTCGTGTTATTGTATTCGTAACAATTTTATAATAATGTACCGGAAATCATAATACAATGTTCTAAATTTGATAAAAGTTTTTATTTGAATGATTTTAACATATTCTAAGCATATTAATCATTCATTGATAGTTAAATAAAATGGATATATTAATGTGACAAGAAAAAAATATTTTGCACTTTAATCAATTTCATCAATATTGTAAACACAAATGTTAATTTATTATATAATTATATATATTATTTGAATATATATAAACTATTATTTATTAAAAATTGTATATGCTATGAAATGGTGTACAAAAGCAAAGTAGAACCAGAGCCATTTGAATAATAATAATAATAATAATAATAATAATAATAATAATAATAATAATAATAATAATAATAATAATAATAATAATAATAAAAATAAAATAATAATAATAATAATAATAATAATAATAATAATAATAATAATAATAATAATAATAAACCGTCAACCATTAATTTTTTAAACATTATAAATAATAATAAACACGAATTTTTTCTCAGAGATGGATGCCGACGCTGCGTTTATTCCCGGGATGATGACTGCCCGCATCTGAAGTTCGACGAGGGGAGTTCACCATACGAGCGGTTCAGGACCATGATAGGATGACCACCAGCACCGGGGACTATCTAGTCAGAGGAGTTCTTAGAGCTCGTTGGAGAGCGCGAGCGATTTTTTGAGATCATAGGCAATGCAGCCCATGGGACCAGCTGTTCAGGATGGGCGACCCTGCCCATCGATAGCTCACTGTGGATTTTTACTGCACGTTTATATTCCGTCCTCGTGCACAGGAGCTTCCGGAGCTTGATGAGGACGACATCGCAGATGGTCGTCAGCCCGCGGAGGTTGCTTTCCGGATGTTTGGCTCCCTCCACCGCATGTCACTTAGACGGTTCGCTGTCGTCAGCGGTCTCTATACGGAGGTGGAGGTCCGACAGCCGATGTACACCACCGCCTTGATTCGTGGGGCTAACGACTCGGATCAGGTCTGGTGGCCTGCGATCGGCGACGGATCATACGGTGTCGACACGAGGTCCTCTCATATACGAGACCCTCTATATAGATACATTCACCGACTGATTGCCACGTCTGTCGCAGGTCGTGGGGCGGGGACTGACAGGGTCAACACCGCCGACCTTTTCTTTCTCCGGTGTGTACTCACACACCGACACTGCCACCTTGCGTATGCCCTTGCGGACTACTTTGGTAGTTATTATCACAGGCAGGCGCGAGGGGCGTTGGTGGGCGGGAACATCGTCTCCCGCATCGCTCGGGGCCTAGGGTACGCTCATGCCATGTCCCAGGTCCCGCCACCTCCGATTCCTGTGCGTGTGGCAAACCGGGCCACCGCCACTGGGATGAGGATCGTTCGGAGGTTCCCTGACGGCACGTGACACCTGCTTAGTAGATACCATGAGCTAGTGGCATGGGTGCCCGAGCCGTTGGTGGACCCACCCGAGTTGGCGGGGGCTGAGGTCCACGTTTAGGTTGCCCACGAGCCGCTTGGTGGCAGGGAGGATCAGCCCATTCCTCCGCCGCACGACCAGGATCTGCCCCAGGATCCTCAGCGCGTGTACCATGCCATGCGATTGCCTGCTCACGTTATAGATATGCTTCAGGACACGCTAGCCAGGGTCACGAGGCTGGAGGATATGCTGGACTGGGTCATCCAGCACATGGTCGCGGACCATGCCGCCTCGGGTACGCCGTTGTTGTCACAGCCACCCAGGCGGTTAGGCCATGACGGTGCTGGCCCCTCTGGCGCGGGCGGGTCAGGTCAGGCAGTGATGATGCAGATATGACAGATTAGATATATATTTTTTTGTATTTTATTTTTTTTGTATGTAAAAACTCGTTGTATATATATGTGCAGTTTCAGTTATGATGGCTTGTATATTTGATTGTGTTTATTTAGTTGTGTTTCTTTGGTTATTTATTTTATATTTGAAATGTTGATAATGTTAATTGTATATGTATGAACCAACTTGTAATGTAACTGTATAATAACAACCGATTTTTACGTTTAAGTTAACCGTGTGATAAAATAACTACCTACTTGTAACAACCGTCACATGTTTAATAAAAAAATTACTTGTAACATGATACAAATTAGAAAAACAAAACCCATTTCCCCCAAAATTCTTAGAAACCCTTTTTCACATAAAATCATCAAGCGGTTCTAAACTCAAGAAAAAAAATTATCTCAAATCGAACAACACTTGACTAAGTAAACACCATCATTCGCACGGACACTGAAGAACAGAGAAAAAAACCGACGAAATTATCAATTTTGGTTCGATTTACCCAAAAACATTATAAAATATAGAAAATAAAAAAAACCGACGAAAATTATAAAAACAAACTTGTATGATTAAAAAGATTAAAAAAATATAGAAAATATAAACAATATGTCATGGTTTGGCTAAACCGTGACATATCTAACCTGCGCGCCCAATCAATTCCCACATTAATTACACACCCAATAATTGCAACTGATTCCGAGGGGTGTAAAATGGTCACGGTTAGGCCTCAACGTGACAGTTAGGTCTTACACCCGACCGAACGGTCACGGTTAGCCCTAACCGTGACCGTTTGGGATGGTAACCCTATAAAAATCAGCGGTGTACGCAGAATTTCCGATAATTAAATATGTAGTTGTTTTAAGATATGTAAGAATATACAAATATATTTTGTAGGTATGATAAATGTAGCAAGAAAGAGATTGTTTAGACGTTAACATGGTGGCATGAAAGATCCCGCGAAAACGCGCGGGTCTAACTACTAGTAGTAAATATGTTTGACAGAGGAGTATAGAATATGAAACAAATAAAAGTTGGTAAATAAATATGTTTGAGGGAGATGTATAACAACTCTGAAACAAACTAAAGTTGGTAAATAAATATGTTTAATGGAGATGTATAACAACTTTCAAACAAACTAAAGTTGGTAAATATATATGTTCAATGGAGATGTGTAACTTTTAAACAAACTAAAGTTGAATAAATATATAACAATTTTAAAACAAACTAAAGTCGGTAACAAATGGTACGTCAGTCTCCTTTTCAATGAAATCGGTGTTTTCATGCTTCACCCCACATTCAGTAATTTCTCCCAATATTTGAAGCAAGAAAGTTTTCATATTGGCTTAATTATTAAATTTATGGTTTGAGGTTACAATCATAAATCTATATACAATTTAAAAATACTCTTTTATTTTTAAAATATTTAACTTCAAAACAAACAAACATACCCAGTGAGTCCCGCTTAGGAGCATGGTCTGGGAGGGGTAGGTGGCGACGAGTCTTTCCTCTATCTTGGGAGATAGAGAGACTGCTTCTAAAGAGACCCCCGACTACATATTATGTTTACAACCTAACAATTTGATTATATTTTAAAAAAGTTAGAAATAAATATCTAATCTTTTAGAATACTAAACGTATCCAATTTACATATTATGTTTACAAATTTAGGGAGTAATATTCTCTTCCTTTATTATGTAAATCATGCAGCAATAAGAACTAAAAATATCAATGATACTCAACTCAAGTGTTTAAGGTGAACTACCTAAGTCAATTAAATTATGGAGGTTTTAGTTTTAGTTCTTATCTATGATAAAAAAAATACTTTAGATTGTATCGGAGAGTTTTCTCATATATGGTGAGCTTTTTTAAATGGTGATATCAGGTTCAATACTAATATAGACAGACTGATGTATGAACTTCCATTAGAGGACGTTTAAGCCTAGTTGTCCCAGAGTCCCATACTCGATTAAGGGAGACGACCGAGTGTGCTGGTAGTTTATCAATGATGCAAAAAGTCGTTAAATAAATTAAATATATATCAAATTTATAGTTTTTGAATAGTTAACTATGATGTTAGTAGTTGTAATAAATAGAAATAAATATACGGGTCATGTGACTGTCGGTTCCCCTATATATTTGTTCAAGCTCCGTCAATTTATGCTCACGAGCATAAGTGGAACATCAAGTAGTAAAGCTTATTCCACTGATGAGAGTCAATGGAGGAAAATATGAGGCTAAACTGGTCATCCAAAGAAGCACTAGAAAATGTTCAACTAACCTGTGAAACGTAACGAATCAATGGAACTTTAAAAGGGTGGACTGCAGATATAAACCTTTATTTTCTTAAACATACAACTATAAGAGCTGAAAGTTAGTTTCAACATATGCACTTCCTATTTGATTGCAAAGATAAGAGTCTTGTTGGAAATAATATTCCAATATGAGAAATGAGTGAAATAAAAGAGATAAGTTTATCTAAAACCTTTATGAAAACGCTGCATCTTTAGATGGAATGTTGAACCTTGAACAGCTAAAACTCACCATATCTTATCATAGTCTTGTATACACTAAAGACTATGTTTCAGATACCCTCTAATCAAATAGCTCTAAATAGTACATGTAAGGATTATCTAATTAGAAACTTCTAAAGAATCCACTGAAAAGAAGATTCCGCTAATCGATTTCGATTGATTAGTGGATGATCTTCTATGGAAGAATCCCTTGAAGCTCATTGTAGGGGATTTGAAAAAAAAGGTAACCTTTGAACAAATTACGTTTAACAACCTTATTTATTGTTTAAAGAATTACATGGGCTAATCTTCTATTCCAAAGGTTCATTTCATGCGTCTTTATCTAGATCAACAAAATAGCATTACCTTTTCTCAGTGGAGTCACCAAATTATGATTATTAAATGTTCAACTTTCTCAAGTATCCTAGGAGAAAGTATTTTTAAAGAGATTGAACTAAAATTGTCAACCACATTCACATCAACACATTTATCTTACCATTTAAAATTGTACCCGGCCTAATAATGTTGTCTTTCTTATTATTACCAAAAGATACATAACTTCCTCTCCTTCGATATATGAATTTAATTTGTGTAGAAAAGGTTGGCATCCTCACATGTGTACGGAGCCTCCACTATCAAACATATCAAATAGTATCTATGGTTGTAGATGCGTCCTACACAATAACAACATATAAATTGGTTTGGTCACTGTAGAGTCCACAAATTAAAGTTCGGAAATCAAAAAAGTTTATATGTTATTAAAACTTCTCCAAATGAGCTTCCACTCTCCCATAACATTTGGCTTTATAAAATAGCGAAACATGATTTTTTTTATCATAGAAATCAAGATTAGTTTATTTATGTTATAAATATTTTATAAATGTGGTTATCAATACCACTTTGTAACTTCTAAATTCATTATGTTTGTATTAATATTATAACTTTATAAATAGTGGTTTTTGTATTTAACATTTTTTCTTAATATGAAAGAATTCCTTTACTCTCCATATCTTTTTTTTTTCCTATGATCATAGTACCCCCTATGTTATATACTTCATATACTAGTTGTTATTAGGTCGTTGTTTCACAACATGTTATTAGCGCCGATTGATTTTCCAAGTTTGATGATCATATCATTAAAAGTGAAAAAATCTTTGTTCTTGTATCAATCATTTAAACAAAAATTCATGTTGCAATTCATACAAGTTTGGATTATGTATAGATTTATTATTATTATTATTAATCTTTTGATTTTCTCATATAAAATCTATATTGTAACTTAAACTATTCTAGGTTATGTTGAAAATTACATTTATTATTTTAGTAAATAATTAATATGTCACACACTCAAAATCTACGTGCATGGTTTTACCGCGAGATCTGTAAACAAATTAGTATTCAAGTGATTAGTTACTCAAAACGACTTTATATGTAACATTTAAAAATAAACTCAGAGTTTAAAACTTTACAGTATCGAGGAAGCATTTAGTAATAATTCAAATCCAAGATACTAAATGTAAAATACGTAAAACACACGTCCAACCCATTGCTTAAATGTATGCATAAAACCAAAAGGGTGAGATTATTTTATAAAGTGTATTTTTGCTACAAAGTGTGAGAAAACACAATGAGGCTAAAAAATTCATAAAAAAATATATCTCATATCTAAATCAAATTTTAAAAAATTACTTCAGAGTCTATGTTCCTCTCGTCGTCCTCTTTCATAAAAATAAAAAAATAAAAAAATTTCATTGTCTTTTATGACACAATGACATCATTGTGTCTTTCATAATGACACGATGACGTCATTGTGTCTTTCATAATGACACGATGACGTCATTGTGTCTTTCATAATGATACAATGACGTCAATTGTGTCTTTCATAAATGACACAATAAAATAACGTTAATTTTTTTATTTTTTGTTTACTTTTTTCTTAGTGAGGGCGGCTAGGTGAATAAAAGCTCGGAATTACTTTTTTAAAATTCGATATACATTGTGAGATATAATTTTTTTGACTCATTGTGTCTTCTCACATTTTATAGCAAAAATACACTATGTATTTGAACCTCTTTCAAACCAAAATATAAAGAATGCAAGTTTGAAGAACATATGCTCGACCCGTGTTGTGCTCCTAGGGCACCTGACATTAACGACATGAGAAAAACATACTAAAGTGTCAACACGATGGTTGAAGAGTTCAAGAGTTTGCATTTATCATAAATAATAATAGCTGTAAAACATAAGTAAGTGCATTGAAATTGATAGCTAATCTAATTTCATAAGTAACAACAATAGTGATTTCACGATCGAAGCTCACTGTGTTCGTTTGTTTGCCTTCCGTCACGACATACCAAGTCGTGACAATGTTAGTTGTTTAAGATAATAATGCACCCGCTTGACCTCCAGTCGGACGGGTGGTGCTTGTCAGACACAATAGTACTATCCTAAATTTTCCGCTAGCTTCCTTAACTAACGATCCGAAAATGTAATGACTTTCAATGGTATATCATACTATGTTACACTATACACAACTTATAATAGTAAAGCGTTTGTAAAATTATGCTTTCTCCCCCAAAAAGAGAGTATATAAAAGTGAGGCATTAAACTCACCTTGTGCGCAAACGAACAAGATAAGCGAAGTTAAAGATGAGTGGAAAGACGACCCGTTAAAGGTAACCTAGAACACGTGAGTACATAAGTACGTGTAACCAGAATAGCTTAACAAACACTAAGTGCTCAATCAACACATTGACCCAAGTGATTTAGAAAACATTGACATATTTGACCCAGTTGACCCGTTTGACCGTTAGAGACATATTATGTGAAATCATGTTTGATCAAGAATGGTAACTCATTACCCAAGATTATCATGCAAACGATTCATGTATGTCATATTATGAACCTTAAGTTTTTGCAAAAAAATCATCATACTAACATAGCTTATCATACTACACATGCGAACCTCAACAAACCATCATGATCAACATAACTAGAAATAAATCCCAACTAACAAATCATACATTGAGTTTAATCACACACCACATGCCATGTAAAGCAACTCACCACTTCACATCCGAAACCCTGCCAATCCTACTATGCAGGAGCCTCAGATTCGCACGTGTGTATGATGTTCATCATCCTATTCCTAAATATGATTCATAAAAATCAAGCAATCAAACTACATGATGATCAAATACCATAATCTATCACAAAACCATAATCTTGAACACAAGTCATCACAATTGTACAATTTCTATCATGAACTCAAGATTTCCCAAACGACTAACATAGCATCCAAATGATCAACCAACACCTTCTATCACCTTAAATCCTACTAACAAGCAACCTAGAATGACTCTACCATAATATACACGCCTAATTCATAAGATTAGAACAAATATATCAATAAAGTTTCACTTTCGGGCAAGTAACATCCATCAACCAAACTTTCTTCGAATTCAATCATGAATTCATCAATTTTATACCTGAACTAGTTGATAGGAACCATCTAAGCACACTAAACAATCACAATTCATCAAATTCCGAATTCTCAAGAACTAAAGTTTCCTCTTATAGTAATGTATGAATGAGATGTTAATTCTATGATATTCATGCATAATTCATGTAAACTAACATCAATACAATGCAAATAACATCATAACATCATCAAAAAACCATCAATTTCGAATTTTCAATGTAAATTGGACTTGAGTTTGTTCTAGAATCAAAACCATAAAAACTAATAAAAATCTAACCTTTAATTGCGTGAGGATCAGGATTTACACTTGCTAACATGTTGTATTGCTCAAACCACACCAAAATCGATTGGATTGATGCTTCTTGATAAAAAAAATCACAAGGGTTGGGGATGGGATAGGGCTTGCCGCACAAAGGGTTTAGGGGGGGGGGGACTAGGGTTTTGATTTTGTTAATACTAAGTTTTGCAATATTTCCAAATAAACCCTCCTTGTTTAAACTTTATAATAACTATTCTTTTTATACACTTTTTAAATAGCTTTAACCATATAACATATGAATCATTATCAACTAATAATAATCATATGTTCCAATCAGCAACAATACATATGAATCATATATCACAAGTCGTCATGTTATAAAACGAAATTCAGAAATAATACTTAAAATTCCATGGTTACATAACCACATATTAATAATCAAAATTATTAATTAAGTCAGTAGTTGCTAACCAAGGTTAATTATTATTTGGTCACCAGCGTTCAAAGACAACTATTCTGTGCCCACGACACGTGTATGCAAAATCTAACGGAACTAACAAAGTTTTGGTAATGGAAAATTACCGGATGTCACATTATCCACATGCTTAAAGAATTTGCATCCTGAAAATTACGTTACATGATTGTGTTACATCATTGGTTTACTGCATTGCATAAAGAAATCCTGAGTTATCACATCATCCCTATTTGAAATAAATTTCGCCTCGAAATTCAATTGTTTCCTTCGGCGGCTGTCGTTTTCGCTTCGAACAAATGAGGATACTTAAGCTTCATCTGATCCTCACATTCCCATATGAATCCCAGTCCACGTCTTGAGTTCCAAAGAACTTTAACTATAGGTATCTTGCTCTGCTTAAGAGTCTTAACCTCACAATCCATAATCTCCACCGGTTCGTCAATAAATCATAATTGTTCGTCTACTTGTACTCTCTTGAGTGATACAACCAAAGCCTCGTTAGATAAGCACTTCTTTAAGTTCGAGACGTGGAAAAATTATGTATTCCACTCAACAAGTTGGGCAGACTTAATCTGTACGCCACTTGACTGATTCTTTCCAGAATCTCAAATGGTCCACCATATCTCGAATTAGGCTTGCCTCTTTTGCCGAAACAAATCATGCATTTTCACGGTGAGACTTTCACCAATACTTTATCTCCGACTTGAAACTTCAAGGTTTTCTTCCCTTGTCAGCGTAGCATGGTGCCTATCTAGTGTTGTCGCCATATGATTTCGTATTTGCATGATTTTTTCATAGTTTAATACACAAGTTCAAGGCAAGTCAGTTGACTATAATCAACCTCCACACAACAAAACAGTGATCTACACTTTCATCCATGCAATGCCTTAAACGGTACTGGCTTAATGCTTGTGTGATAGCTATTGTTGTAAGAAAACTCCACCAAGGGTAAATGAATTTCCTAATTGTTCACAAAGTCAATCACACAAGCTTGTGTAAGGCCCCGTTCCCAGGCACCTCACAGCTGGTCATCATCGCACTTAAAACACATCATTTTATAATCATTACGAAAATCATGCAGCGGAAACTTTCAAAAGCCATCCCATTTCATATAAATACTTTTGTCAAATAATACATTGTCAATTAGTGTACAAATAAATTGTTGTATTACACCATAAAAGCATTCTATAAATGGTGCCATCCCAAAAGAGCTGAGTAGCCACCTCGTGCCATCCTCAGCAACACTACCTGCCAACTGGAAACACATAAAAAGTCAGCGTTGCTGAGTGAGTTCTAGTTTTATAATAAAACATACTTTTCTTTCGTTAAACCGTTCTTTACATACATGTGGTCACACAACATACGTACACATAGATAATATCATTATTATCATCATCATTCATTCATTAACTTTCGTTCATTTACCGTTCATCGTTAACATTCATATTCTTTCATAAACTCTTTCTTCGTTCGTACGTTTCTTACTTTCATTCATACATTCATTACATTCATTCGTACGTTCATTACATTCATTCGTACGTTCATTACATTCATTCGTACGTTCATTACATTCATTCGTACGTTCATTACATTCATTCGTACGTTCATTGCATTCATTCGTACGTTCATTGCATTCATTCGTACGTTCATTACATTCATTCGTACGTTCATTACATTCATTCGTACGTTCATTAAATTCATTCGTACGTTCATTACTTTTGATGACATGTACAATACCTCGAACATTGTGCACTAGTGATGGTGCTGGACCTGTGGTAATTAATCACGAACATTGTGCACGAAGCTGATCCAGTCACCTAGGGCAAGTACATGAACCACTTATCTTTCCTCTTTCATTTTGGATCAATGCCATGTGCTATACCCCGAACATTGTGCACGAGTGCTGGTGCTGGACTTGTGGTAATTAAGTCACAAAAATTGTGCATGAAGCTGATCCAGTCACCTAGGGTAAGCGGCAAGGATCCCGTACATATGGTCAATCACAAAGATTGAACCCCAGTGTGCATCCTTCGGGGTAGCTAACCCGCACACCGTTGAGCTAACACCTTCATTGGGTGTGCACCTCCATACATTGCTTGCAAGCCTTTCTTACATTCAGTCGTTCATTCATTAATGCATGCATTCGTTCATCATGTTCCTCTTTCATTATCTTTCACTTTATGTTACATAATACTTTCGTTTCATTCGTTAATCATAACACGTAAGGTCAAAGATAGACATACATCGAAACAAGGAACATAGACATTTACCCGTCATCAGTCATCACCATCATACATGGGCCACATCATACTTAACATACATACATCATGCATAACATGAAATGCTATCATCATCATGCCCAACATAACTTCTCAAGCCTCGACGGCCATCTTACATATACTTACGGGAACTACCATATCCTTACTTACCTCTGCACTTCCCTCTAAAGTTAGTACTCTAACTTTGTTCATCCCCGGGTACAACAACCCTGTTTGGGAGAATAGGCACCCTTAGTCTCATGGCCTCTATACGACTGAACACCATGCGATTGGACCTATGCGGATAAACACCTATACGAATGAACACCCAATCGTGCGAATGAACACCCAATCGTGCGAATGGACTCTCAATCGTGCGATTGAATACTAGGCGAATGGACCTCATACGAATGGACCTCATGCGAATGGACCTCATGCGAATGGACCTTATGCGAATGAGCACCTATGCGACTGTACTCCCAGTCGTGCGATTGGACACCTATGCGATTGAGCTACTATGCGGCTGGGCTCTTAGTCGTATCACCTGTCATGCGACTGGACCCCAGTCATGCGATTGGACTTCAGTCGTGCGATTGAACCTCAGTCACCCCTCAGTCGGCCGGTTGGCCCTCCAGTCGCATAGCCCTAGCTGGGCGCAGACTGCAGTTCATCCCGAACTGCAGTCGCGATTTTCGGCCTCCAAACCCTTCCAAACTCATTCTAAGCCCAAATCAACCATCCTAAACCTTAGGAATGCATACTATGACACCATTAAAGCACACACAAGCCCTGAATCACACTCTAAACACACTATACACAATCACACCCAAATGGGTCAAACACACACATTTTCAAAAACGGGTTTCTATGTGTTCCAACCCTAAAATCGGTTGAAAACAAGTAAAATAGGGGTCCTAGAACTCACACAAATAAGAAGAAGATGAAGAGCTTCATTTGGACTAGCTACATGACGAATTTCGAGTCCGAATCGACCCGAATCAACCCTTTCTTCCTCTTTTCTTCCTTTCTCTCTTCTCTCTTTCTTTTGTGGCTGAAATGAGTGTGTGTGGAGGGGTAAATGGGCTGCCCTCTCCCTTAACATGTCCCTATTTGCCCAACTTTCTTGTGTTGGCGGGTTTGGTCCCTCCGACTTTAGACTTTATTTCTTTTCTTCTTTCGTCGTCTTCAAAATAGATAAATAACCGGGTGTTACAGCTTGTAACATGTCCTCCAAAGTTCGAATACTATGCTCGCTTTGCCAATCAATCTGCAGATAATAGGCAGTGCTCATATCCAAACGCATACCCAAAGATTTTTGCAACAATGGCAAGAAATAGGATGTGAAACGAGCGTCACGATCCGAAATAATCAAAATTGGTACACCATGTCAAGACATCACTTCTTTCAAGTAAATCTGAGCTAGCTTATCTATCTTATCTATTTCTTTTATTGCCAAGAAGTGAGCAGACTTAGTCAGTCAATCCATAATTACCCATATCATGTCACAACCGCTAGGGGTTTTGGTAACTTGGTGATAAAGTCCATGCAAATCTACTCCCACTTCCATAAAGGAAACTCAGGTTACTACAGTAACCTAAATAGTTTTTGGTATCAACCTTCACCTTAGAGTAGGTTAAACACTTGCTCACGTATGTAGCTACATCCGTCTTCATATTAGGCCACCAATAGTGCGCCCTCAGATCATGATACATTTTGTCTAAAGCAGGATGTATAGATACTTAGGCTTGTGTGCTTCACTCATAACCAAGTCTTGTAGATTTCCATCTAAGGGTACCCAAAGTGTAACACCCGGAAAATTTTCTAAGCAAGTCAAGTAATAATAATGGGCTTAGACGAGACCATTTAATAAAAATAAAATGGTTATGGGTATTAGACCGTGTTAACTCTCCTGGTCATGAGCTTGACGAGTTTAAAGTCCCGGGAACGCCCGATACATATATATAGACAGATCAGCTGAGCAACGCTCATTTTTCACTCAACCCCCAGTTTCTAGTGAGAGAGTGTAGAGAGAGGAAGTGTTGGATCGAGGCTCGGTTGGTCAAGAGATCGAAGATTTGTGTTCGTGGGCTTCCAAACAACGAGAATTCAGGTAAGAAACATCGTTTAATTGTTCGTTTTGGTGAAAAACCCGGATTCTAGTTTTTGGGTTTTTGAAAGTGGCAAGAATCGCCCAAAAACCCACGTTTTTATGTAAGAAAACATGTAAAAAGCTTAGATATAGGTTCCTGGATGATAACCCAAGGTTTTGGGTGTAAAAGATTGGAGTTTTGGGTTAAAATGGGCTAATTCGTAAATTTCAGATCGTTCTGTGAAATTAAGTAATCATCCAGCGAAACTATAAGTTCGTCCAGCGAAACTAAGAGAAGTTCCAGCAAAACTATAGTTTTGTTGGGGCGAAACTATAGTTCCGTTGATAAGTTCGCCGACAATGCTATCCAACGAAAGTTGGGCGAAACTGGCAGCAAAACTGGCAGCGAAACTGCCAGCGAACCTGCCAGCGAATTTAGCAGCGAAACTGCTGTTCGCCAAGCGAAACTATGGGCGAATCTAGCAGCGAAACTGCTAGTTACTTAGCGAAACTAGCAGGGAACTTAGCAGCGAATTTAGACAGTAATTAACTCTTTTGAGTGTTAATCTACCTGCAGGCGGTGTAGTGCGACCTTCTCTTTCATAGCTTGATTGAGAAGCTAATCATTAAGTACAGGTTAGTTCTAGGACCCCTCATTTACTTGTTTTAAACGATTTTGGGGCTGGAACACATATAAACCTGTTTATTGAAATGTGTATGTTTGACCCATTTGGGTGTAATATCGTGTAGTAAGTTTAATGTATGATTGTGGACTTGGGCGTGTTGTATGAGGTCCTAGTATGAGTCCCTAAGGTTTAGGAGGGACAATTAGGGCTGTTGCACTCGAGAAGATGCATAGTCAAGTCCCGGCTTTCGGGAAAAATGCGGGAGTAAGTCCTTATATGGAAGTTTCTGTAAGTGCCTGTAGATGACTGTTGATGTAGGCTATGTATGTATGATGCCATGTATGATGATGTATTACTGATATATGTGTGTTCCTTATGATGATGTATGAATATCTTTCCATGACTTTACGTATTATGACAACGAATGAACCAAGTATTATGCAACGTAAAGTGAAAGATAAAGGAAGAGGAACATGAAGATGGATGCATGTATTAATGAATGAATGAATGAGTAATACGATGATGAATACATGCATTAACGAACGAACGAAAGAAGTCTTGCAAGCATTGGATAAGGTAAACGGGTCCTTCTTGGTGATTGACCATATGTATGGTGCCCCTACCGCTTACCTCTAGTACCGTGGCATACGCTTTGTTGTTCATTTAATGACCTCGGCCCGGTAGCTAAGACTGATCGAGGTATAGCATATGGTAGTGGTACAAAAGATATCCAATATGCAAGAAAAGATGAAATGGGATCCTTGTCATTCGACCACAGTAATCATGGTTGCGTGCCATGAAGTGGGTAAAGCCTGACAGGATCCATATGAGAACTGAATGATAAAGACATAACGAATGAATGAGACAGATAATAATAAATATTATCTGTATATGAGTATGATGCATGTTCACGAACGAAACGTAAAATGAATGAACGTAACGGGATCTTTGTCATTCGACCACAATAATCATGGCTGCGTGCGATGAAGTGGGTAAAGCCTGACATGATCTAGATAAGAAGTGAAAGATAATGATGTATAATGAATGAACGAATGAATGAAAGAGATAATAAAGATATTATCTACATGTATGTATAATGTATGATCGCGAATAAAGAAAAGAATGGTTTAAATGAAAACGAAGTATGTTTATTATAAAACTAGAACTCACTCAGCAACGATGACTTTTTATGTGTTTCCAGTTGGCAGGTAGTATTGCTGGGGATGGCATGAGGCGGCTACTCAGCTCTTTTGGGATGGCATTCTCCTTTTGATAATGCTGCCACGCAATGGAATGCGGGCGCATAATACATGCAACAACTTATGTTGTATGCAAGTGTCAAGTGTTCCTTGAGGATCCCGATAAACGGGATTACTTAAGGAATCTTCTTTATGATGAAATTTTAATATTTCTATACTAGAGGTCACTGTTTATGACCCTTTTGTAATAGTGCTTTTGTGATGTAATGCAACATTAGATATTTTGTAATTGACGTACGTTGTATTAAATGGCAAAAGTATTTATAGTAAAAGAAAAGTTTATCTTAGAAATTTCGCTGCATGATTATATTATGTTTATGCAAATGTATGTTTTAGCGTGCGACGAAAGACCAGCTGTGAGGTGCCGGGAACGGGGCCTTACAAGTTGGTATCAGAGCCAAAGTTTAAGTTAAACGGGTAAACTTTCAAAATAAACCTAAACTTAAACTGAAATTGGGACGGAAAGAAAGGGAATGCCATCTGAGTAGCTGCGTGCCATCAGGTATTTTCTTAAAGATTAACTGATATTATGTGCACATGTATATGGTATATGTGTACTGTTAGATTTACATGCTAATGTAGTCAGGACAGGTAATGCTCAGGGTGCGAAGAGTAAAGTAAGTGGCTAATCACAACTGGCCACTGTAATTAGGGACTTACTATGCTTGACATAAACTGAGCTATTTCCTTGAATGACCGTGTTAGTAATTGAACCTTTCAGTGTGAGATAGAAAATGGCTGGTGGTAGGTCTTCTAAGGCCTCATGGGGTGGAGGCGGTGGCGGGCGTGGTGCTGAACCACGGGCCACAAGAGGAAGACCTAGGAGGGAGAAAGCGGTTCATGAAGAACCCGAGACCCCTCATCAGGAGGGTGTAGATGAAAGCGCCAATTTGAGAGCCTCGGTAAAAGAGGCAGTGGTTGAAGAGGTGCATCAGGTCATGCAGGCGATCTTACCGTCTATGGTGACCGAAGTGATTAAGGCTGTCCGGGAAGGAGAAAGAAGAGATAGGAATAGGTACTCAGAAAGACAGGAGCAACAAGAGCCGGAAACGGTTCTTTCTGATGATAAAGAGGAAGAGGAGGAGGAGCCAGTGCACGAGTCAACACGGGGTTGTAACTACGGGGCGTTTATGAGGTGCAAGCCCCCTACTTTTGATGGTTCTGGCACCGCTACTGATGCTCACCAATGGGTGAGAGAAATGGAGGCTGTCCTCGATATTAGTGATTGCCGGGAGGACAAGAAGGTGAAGTTTGCTACCCACTCTTTTACGGGTTCAGCTTTATGCTGGTGGGACTACATAGTCCAGGCCGAGGGTAGCAGGGCCATTGGAAGAATGAAGTGGTCCGAGCTAAAAAGGATGGTGATCGAGGAGTTCAGTCTTCGTCGAGAAATGGACAAAGTTGAGAGAGAGTTCCTGCAGTTGGAGGCAGGGACGATGACCCACCAACAGTACACCACCAAATTCAATGAGATGGCGAGAATGGTGCCGGACCAGGTGACGCCGGTGTCTCGAAAGATCAATCGGTATATTCAGGGGCTGCCAGCTGACATCCGCAAGCATTTGATTACTGCCCGACCGAGCACCTTTAGGTCGGCAGTGGATTCGGCGGGGAGATTGTATGATGAAAGGGCTAGGGTGGTGAAGGCTGAAGGTGGTAAGAAGGGCAGTGGTGAGAGAAGTTGGCAGGGGAAGAGGTTTGGTCGAGGTGATACTTCGACGAGTAATAAGAAGGCATGGGTGGATGACCGCCGTGTGGTCATGTCAGGAGCTGGGTTGAGGAAGTGTGGCCAATGTGGAAGAGAGCACTCGGGGGGGTGCAAGTGGGGATCAAATATCTGCTTTAAGTGTGGAAAGACAGGGCATATGGCCAAGGATTGCCGGACAGGCAAATGTTTTAACTGTGGGGAAAGTGGTCATATGAGCAGAGACTGCAAGAAGCCGAAGGCTGAGGGCTCAGGGGTGAAGAAGACGGGAGGAGAAGAACCAAGGGCAAACGCCAGGGCATTCACGATGACGCAAGAAGAGGCTAGGACGGACCCTGGCGTTGTGTCCGGTACGTTCCTGATAAACCAAACTTTAAGCTCTGTATTATTGATTCGGGCGCCAGTAGGAGTTTTATTTCTACTACTTTCTGTGCTAAACTGCCTGTTAGAAGTAAATGCCTCGATGAGTCCTTTGACGTAGAAACTGCTATTGGTATGTCCACTAGGGTTACGGATGTGATAGAGGACTGTGCCGTAGAATTAGAAAGTCATAGGTTTGCTGCCAAGTTACATGTGATGCCCCTAGGAGGATTTGATGTAGTATTAGGGATGGATTGGTTAGCAACCTACGAAGCGAATATCGTGTGCCGAAAGAAGATGATTAGACTGACGGCGGATGACGGAAGTCCGGTGACAATATACGGCGATTGGGTTATGACGATTCCGAAAGTGATCTCGATGGCGGTGGCGGGAAAGTGTATGAGGCGCGGATGCAGCGCCTACTTATGTTATGTAAAGAATGTAAAGGAGCCAACACCACAACTATCCGATGTACCGGTAGTGTGTGAATTTCTAGACGTATTCCCAGAAGACTTATCGGGATTACTACCTGACTGAGAGATCGAGTTCCAGATTGACCTGATACCGGGTGCTCAACCTGTTGCCAAAGCACCATACCGATTGGCTCCGACGGAAATGAAAGAGTTGATGGAGCAGTTGCAAGAATTGCTAGATAAGGGGTTCATTAGGCCGAGTATCTCACCTTGGGGTGCTCCGGTTCTGTTCGTAAAGAAGAAAGATAGTAGTATGAGGATGTGCATCGACTACCGCGAGCTGAATAAGTTGACGGTGAAGAACAGATACCCCTTGTCGAGAATCGATGATCTGTTCGATCAGCTTCAAGGCGCCAGTTGGTTTTCACGAATAGATCTTCGATCGGGCTATCATCAGCTAAAAGTGAAGGAACAGGATATCCCTAAAACAGCTTTTCGAACGCGCTACGGTCACTACGAATTCCTCGTTATGTCTTTTGGTTTGACCAATGCGCCAGCTGCTTTTATGGATTTGATGAATCGAGTGTGTCGGCCAATGTTGGATAAATCAGTAATTGTGTTTATCGATGATATACTGATTTATTCCAGGAGCGAAGAAGAGCATGCCGGCCACATTCGGGAGGTGTTGGAGACCTTGAGGAAGGAGAAACTGTATGCTAAGTTCTTCAAGTGTGCTTTTTGGTTACGCGAGGTGCAATTTCTGGGTCACGTGGTAAATGCAAAGGGAATAATGGTGGACCCAGTAAAGGTTGAGGCCATGATGCAATGGAAGTCACCAAAGACGCCATCCGAGATTCGCAGCTTCTTGGGATTGGCGGGCTACTATAGAAGATTTATTCAAGACTTTTCCAAGATAGCCTCGCCTTTGACAAAATTGACTCGCAAGGACGTAAAGTTCGTGTGGGGTCGAGAACAGGAGGATGCCTTTGAGGAGTTGAAGACGAGACTGACACAAGCTCCTGTCTTGACATTGCCCGAGGGAAATGAAGACTTAGTGGTCTATTCGGATGCATCTTATTCTGGGCTAGGTTGCGTATTGATGCAACGCGGAAGAGTAATAGCCTATGCGTCTCGACAACTGAAGACCCACGAAGTCAACTATCCTACGCACGATCTAGAACTAGCTGCGGTGGTTTTCTCGTTGAAGATTTGGCGGCACTATCTATACGGGACGAAGTGCATCATCTTCACGGACCACAAAAGCTTGAAGTACTTCTTCGAGCAGAAAGATCTAAACATGAGGCAAAGGTGATGGTTAGAGCTGATAAAAGACTATGATTGTGAGATCCACTACCATCCAGGCAAAGCCAACGTGGTGGCGGATTCCCTTAGCCGAAAGGAAAGGCACGAGCCGATTCTGGTGAAGGCTTATCAGCTAATTATGACCTCTGATGTGATGACACAGGTTAAGGAGTTCCAAGACGAGGCTTTGAAAGAAGATCGTCTTAACTCCGAAAGGATGAGAGGTCTAGTTACAGAACTGGATGAGAACACTCTTGGTGTTAAGACCCGATTTGGGCGAATGTGGATTCCTCGGTACGGGGATCTACGTGGAAAGATCATGGATGAGGCCCATAAGACTCGATACTCCATTCACCCCGGTGCTACCAAGATGTACCAAGACATGAAGAAAGATTATTGGTGGCCGGGTATGAAGCGTGATGTGGTGGAATATATGAGTAAGTGCCTGACTTGTTTACAAGTAAAGGCAGAGCACCAGAAACCTTACGGGAAGATCCAACCGTTGGATATACCCGAGTGGAAGTGGGAGCACATCACCATGGATTTCATCACGAAGCTACCACGTACCCCGAAAGGGTATGATGCTATATGGGTGATAGTTGATCGTTTGATGAAAAGTGCCCACTTCCTACCGATCCGCTAGACGTATTCAACTGAAAGATTGGCGGATCTATTCATCAAAGAAATCGTAGCTCGTCATGGCATGCCGATGTCCATCGTGTCGGATCGTGACACCCGTTTTACATAGAAATTCTGGAAGAGATTCCATGATGCGATGGGGACGAGACTACATATCAGCACGGCTTATCACCCTCAGATGGACGGTCAGTCTGAGAGGACGATCCAGACACTCGAAGACATGCTTTGGGCGTGCGTGATTGATTTTGGAGGAAGTTGGGACGACCACCTGCCATTAGCTGAATTCTCATACAATAACAACTATCATGCCAGTATTGGCATGCCACCTTATGAGATGCTATATGGTAGGAGATGCAGGACACCCGCTTGTTGGGGTGATATTGGTCAGAAGGAATTAGGAAGCGCCGAAGTGATCGAGGCTACGACTAAAAAGCTTGAAAGGATCAAGGCCTATATGAAGGCAGCCAAAGACAGACAGAAGTCGTATGCCGATAAACGACGCAGACCGATTGAGTTCCAAGTGGGTGACCGGGTGATGTTGAAGGTCTCACCATGGAAAGGAATTATTCGGTTCCCAAAGCGGGGCAAACTGAGCCCGCGGTATATAGGCCCTTTCCGAATCATTGCCCGTATGGGAGAGGTAGCCTATAGGTTGGAATTGCCAAATGAGTTGAGTGGAATTCACCCAACCTTCAACGTATCTCATCTGAGAAAATGTTTAGCCGATGAAGATATGATTGTTCCACTGGAGGATATCGAAGTAGATGAACGGCTCAATTATGTGGAGCAACCAGTGGCAATCATTGACAGAAAAGAGAAAAGGCTGCGAAATAAAGTGGTTCCTCTTGTGCGTGTACAGTGGAGGCACAGGAAGGGATCCGAATCAACATGGGAGACAGAAGATGAAATGAGGCAGCATTACCCACGCTTGTTCGAGAAATAACAGGTTTCGGGGACGAAACCTAAATAAGGGGGTGGACTTGTAACACCCGGAAAATTTTCTAAGCAAGTCAAGTAATAATAATGGGCTCAGACGAGACCATTTAATAAAAATAAAATGGTTATGGGTATTAGACCGTGTTAACTCTCCTGGTCATGAGCTTGACGAGTTTAAAGTCCCGGGAACGCCCGATACATATATATAGACAGATCAGCTGAGCAACTCTCATTTTGCACTCAACCCCAGTTTTTAGTGAGAGAGTGTAGAGACAGAAAGTGTTGGATCGAGGCTCGGTTGGTCAAGAGATCGAAGATTTGTGTTCGTGGGCTTCTAAACAACGAGAATTCAGGTAAGAAACATCGTTTAATTGTTCGTTTTGGTGAAAAACCCGGATTCTAGTTTTTGGGTTTTTTAAAGTGGCAAGAATCGCCCAAAAACCCATGTTTTTATGTAAGAAAACATGTAAAAAGCTTAGATATAGGTTCCTGGATGATAACCTAAGGTTTTGGGTGTAAAAGATTGGAGTTTTGGGTTAAAATGGGCTGATTCGTAAATTTCAGATCGTTCTACGAAATTAAGTAATCATCCAGCGAAACTATAAGTTCGTCCAGCAAAGCTAAGAGAAGTTCCAGCGAAACTATAGTTTCGTTGGGACGAAACTATAGTTCCGTTGATTAGTTCGCCGACAATGCTATCCAACGAAAGTTGGGCGAAACTGGCAGCAAAACTGGCAGCGAAACTGCTAGCGAACCTGCCAGCGAATTTAGCAGCGAAACTGCTGTTCGCCTAGCGAAACTATGGGCGAATCTAGCAGCGAAACTGCTAGTTACTTAGCGAAACTAGCAGCGAACTTAGCAGCAAATTTAGACAGTAATTAACTCTTTTGAGTGTTAATCTACCTGCAGACGGTGTAGTGCGACCTTCTCTTTCATAGCTTGATTGAGAAGCTAATAATTAAGTACAGGTGAGTTCTAGGACCCCTCATTTACTTGTTTTAAACGATTTTGGGGCTGGAACACATATAAACCTGTTTATTGAAATGTGTATGTTTGACCCATTTGGGTGTAATATCGTGTAGTAAGTTTAAGGTATGATTGTGGACTTGGGCGTGTTGTATGAGGTCCTAGTATGAGTCCCTAAGGTTTAGGAGGGACAATTAGGGCTGTTGCACTCGAGAAGATGCATAGTCAAGTCCCGGCTTTCGGGAAAAATGCGCGAGTAAGTCCTTATATGGAAGTTTCTGTAAGTGCCTTTAGATGACTGTTGATGTAGGCTATGTATGTATGATGCCATGTATGATGATGTATTACTGATATATATGTGTTCCTTATGATGATGTATGAATATCTTTCCATGACTTTACGTATTATGACAACGAATGAACGAAGTATTATGCAACGTAAAGTGAAAGATAAAGGAAGAGGAACATGAAGATGAATGCATGTATTAATGAATGAATGAATGAGTAATATGATGATGAATACATGCATTAATGAACGAACGAAAGAAGTCTTGCAAGCATTGGATAAGGTAAACGGGTCCTTCTTGGTGATTGACCATATGTATGGTGCCCCTACCGCTTACCTCTAGTACCGTGGCATACGCTTTGTTGTTCATTTAATGACCTCGGCCCGGTAGCTAAGACTGATCGAGGTATAGCATATGGTAGTGGTATAAAAGATATCCAATATGCAAGAAAAGATGAAACGGGATCCTTGTCATTCGACCACAGTAATCATGGCTGCGTGCCATGAAGTGGGTAAAGCCTGACAGGATCCATATAAGAACTGAATGGTAAAGACATAACGAATGAATGAGACAGACGAAACGTATAACGAATGAACGTAACGGGATCTTTGTCATTCAACCACAGTAATCATGGCTGCGTGCCATGAAATGGGTAAAGCCTGACAGGATCTAGATAAGAAGTGAAAGATAATGATGTATAATGAATGAACGAATGAATGAAAGAGATAATAAAGATATTATCTACATGTATGTATAATGTATGATCGCGAATAAAGAAAAGAATGGTTTAAATGAAAACGAAGTATGTTTATTATAAAACTAGAACTCACTCAGCAACGCTGACTTTTTATGTGTTTCCAGTTGGCAGGTAGTATTGATGGGGATAGCACGAGGCGGCTACTCAGCTCTTTTGGGATGGCATTCTCCTTTTGATAATGCTGCCACGCAATGGAATGCGGGCGCATAATACATGCAACAACTTATGTTGCATGCAAGTGTCAAGTGTTCCTTGAGGATCCCGATAAACGGGATTACTTAAGGAATCTTCTTTATGATGAAATTTTAATATTTCTATACTAGAGGTCACTGTTTATGACCCTTTTGTAATAGTGCTTTTGTGATGTAATGCAACATTAGATGTTTTGTAATTGACGTACGTTGTATTAAATGACAAAAGTATTTATAGTAAAAGAAAAGTTTATCTTAGAAATTCCGCTACATGATTATATTAAGTTTATGCAAATATATGTTTTAACGTGCGACGAAAGACCAGCTGTGAGGTGCCCGGGAGCGGGGCCTTACACAAAGCCTATCCATAAAATAACAAATCCCATCGGCTTTCACTTCAAATTGATTGTCCATCCCATGCAAGGATTCATATTCAACATTTCCTACATTCAAGGCTTCCTCCTGAGTTTCCTTGATTTGTTCAGGTAATTGAGTACTAATAGTAAGTTGCAAAGCTCGCACTTATCGGGGTTTAGCGGTTTCCTTTCTTCTTAAGTCATCGGCGACTACATTTGCCTTTCCCGATGGTATTTGATAACGTGATCATAATCATTCAATAATTCCATCTAGCATTGTTGCCTTATATTCAACTCTTTCTGCTGAAAGATATGGTGAATAATCTTGTGATTGGTTTATATGGTGCATCTGGTATCGTGTAAGCAATGTCTCCAGATCTTTAAGGCAATGACTACTACACCCAGTTCCAGATCATAGGTGGTGTAGTTCTTCTCATGTACTTTCAATTGTCTTGAAGCATAGGCTATCACTTTGTCATGTTATATCAAAACATAACCGAGTCCTTTGATATAAGCATCACTATAAACCACGAAGTTATCACTTTCTTCTTGCAATGGTAATATTGGTGTGCTACAAAGTCTCTACTTCAACAACTTAAAAAGCTACTTCTTTACTCTCTCCCTCTTTATACATTTTGCCTTTATGATTTAAAGCATTGAGGGGTTGAGCGATCTTAGAAAATCCCTCAATGAAACGTCGATAATATCCTACTAGTCTAAGAAATTGTCATATCTTACTAGGCGTCTTGTGAACTGACCAATTCTTTATCACCTCAATCTTTACAGGGTCAACATGAATTCCTTTTTGGTTAACAATGTGACCTAGGAATTTCACTTTATGAATCCAGAAATCACACTTTGAAATTTAGCGTGTAGTTGTTCCTTTTTAAGAATTTCCAAGATTAGACGTAGGTGCTACTCATGTTCCTCATTGTTCTTAGAATAGATCAATATGTCATCAATAAACATAATGATAAACGTTTGCACACAGTTTATGAGATCTATGAATACCGCTGGTGTATTAGTCAACACGAATGGCGTGACCAAGAATTCATAATGACTATAACGAGTTCTGAAAGCGGTCTTCAAGATGTCTTCCTCTGGAACTCTCAGTTGATGATAGCCAGACCTTAAATCAATCTTAAAATAATAGCTTGATTCCTGAAGTTGATCAAAAAGATCATCAATGCGAGGCAAAGAGTATCAATTCTTCACCGTAACCTTGCTCAATTCTCTATAATCAATACACATACGAAATGTGCCATTCTTCTTCTTAACAAAGAGAACAAGGGCTCCCTATGGTGATGACCTTAGTCGGATAAATCCTTTATCCAATATCTCTTGAAGCTATGCCAATAACTCCTGCAGTTTGTGCGATGCTAACCGATAGGGTGCTCTCGCAATTGGAGCTACTCCCAGAGTCAAATCGATCTGAAATTCAACTTGACAATGAGGTGGTAGTCCAGGTAAATCCTCACGAAACATCTCTGGAAAATCACAAACTACTGGAATATCCTCTATCTTCTTTTTCTCTTGCTCCTTGTTAGTCACAAGGGCTAATATGGCTAAGCGACCTTTACGTAGTCACAAGGGCTAATATGCCTATCACTGCACTATTCTTCTCGCCCTTCACCGAAAGGATTTCTCATCCGAAGAGAGGAATACAAATTCTTTTCTCATGACATATGACTTCCGCCTGCTTCTCGGACAGCCAATCCATGCCCATAACCACGTCGAAACTCCCAAGCGTAACATCCATAAGATCAATGTCAAATGTATGTCCAGCCAATTCTATCTTACAACCCTTAAGGATATGCATAACGTGAATTTGCTACCATCAGCTAATTCTACGGTGTACTTGGATTCCAACATAGAAGGCATATAACTTAAAATACTACTAAACTTAGTAGATATATAAATTCTATCAACTCTAGTGTCAAATAGAACAGTAGCATAGTGAACATTAACAAGAAATTTACAAGTAACAGTAGTAGGGTCATTTAGAGCTCACCTGAACCCATAACAAAGGCTCTTCCCTTAGCACCACCATTGTTGCCACCATTATTCCTGTTGTTGTCACCGTTCCCGTTGTTGTTGTTCCCACTATTTCCAGCACCTTTTCCATTTCTGTTCAACTGAGGGCAATTTATTTTGTAGTGCCCTTCCTTTCCACACTTGAAGCAACCTTTTGGTGTTTCATGTGTCTGCAGGGGTTTCGTCATCAACTCACCACGATAGTCTTTGGATGCATGCTCTGCTTTCCCACAATGTTGGCACCAAAAGTTATCACACCTATTTCTATGGTGATAATTGCATCTGCTACACTTTGGATACTTTCCAACATATCCACTTTGTCCTTGAGTAGATGAGGATAACTGATTGAAGTTCTGATTGGTTCAAACCTCCTTTGTTGGTACTATTTCTAGGGCTGATTATTTGATGACGAGACATTGTTCCCAGAACCATCCCACTTGCGTTTATTATCGGGCATGCTTGCCACTGCACCTCGTTTGGGTAACTTACCTTGCTCCACCGCCTGATCCATCAGCTTGTGAGCTAACCGGATTGCTTGCTGGATAATGATAGGGTGTGAGGCAGTCACCATGCTTTAAATTTAGGGCACCAATCCACACAAGTAAAGCTCGATCCTGTTGATTACTGGATTTATCAAACCCGAAAAAAGAGTTTTCAATTCATGAGACCTAGTGGTGTAGGCCTTGATTTTAGAGTCTTGCATTTTTAGCTGCCAGAACTCTACATCCAGCTTCTGCACTTTGTCACGAGGACAATACTCTTCCATCATCATGGTCTTGAAGTCACCCCATGGCAAAGCATTGGCCATCGCTTGGCCTAATGTTTGGACTTGAGCGTTCCACCATGAGAGTTTTGCAACCTCCAGTGATCTTCTGGCATACTCCTCCAGCTCCTTCATTGGCTCTTCGTCAGGATCCTCCATCGAGGCCTCCTGAGGCTCAAGTTGGTTTTCCAACTCATGTATGCGTACTATAGCCTTATGAAGTTGGTCTCGTGACACATTCAGATCTGTATGTAGAGTCTATATCTCTCCGGCTACCCATCCTAACGTCCTTACATATCCAACCATGAGTTTTCCATCTCTTCGTACACCCTGCTAGCTACTCATGTTGCTCGTCCAACCTTTCGAATTTCTCCTCGATATCTTGACGAAGTCTATCATAAGAGGCCACCATAATAGCGATAGCCCTATGTAAGGCCCCCGCATCCCAGGAAACCTCACAGTTGGTCATTTACAACAAAACATAGATTTAAAGCAATCATTTTCTCGTCTATGTATAAATATATATTGCAGCGGAAAGATACGGTAATTTCAATTCATTACAATGTAGTTAAATTAAAATATAAACATTGTATTTAAATATCAAAACTCTTTACGTCCTCTTAAACTCTTCTCCATCAGGGATGCCACTCTTTAAGTGCCAAGAAGCTTCAGTCCCATGCTCCCATCCTATAAGACTCAAACTCTCACCTGTCAACTGATATACATACAAAAGTCAGCTTCGCTGAGTGAATTCTAGGTTTACTTTGTTAAATAACTTTTGTAAAAAGTATTAGCTTTAGTAGTTTGAATATAATCACCATCTATCAGAACATCAGTACACACGAGTTATCACTTTATTGATACTTTATCATTTCGTGTTAATTATTATTCTTCTTTATCCGTCAATTTTCTGTCACTATCGGTGCCTATGATAAACACAGGACTTTACCGACACGCCAATTTAGGACTTACTGTCATACCCAATCAGGCCATTATTGTCATGCCAGTCCAGGCCTTACTGACCTGCCTGTTCGAGCATTTACTTTATCACTTTATCAGGGTGAGGGCACGACGAACGCAACCCTCCTTTATCAATTGCTTGCAAGGCTTTACTTTATCAAGGTACACGTTATGGGCCTCATAACCTTTCTTTAGGTTTCACTGTCATGTTTAAGTTATACATAATATAATCATAACATGTAACCAGATAATTTATAGGATCAATAGTCATAACACAATGAGAAAAGCACGATATCAATTCGTTAGACAAATATGTATTTAGTATGCATATCGCCCCAAAACATTTAAAACATGTATAAAATAGGGGATCTGGAACTCACCTGAACTTATCCAAGTAGCTTAAATTCTAGGTCACTTAAGCTATATCCTGAATACACGAGCTGCATGAAAGTTAATACACAAAAACGTCATTTTCTTCATAATTTCGCTGCCAGTTTCGCTACCAGTTTCGCTGGGCAGCACTTCTGCTAGTTTCGCTGGACAGATTCGCTGCCATGAGCGCCCAACTTTCGTTGGAATTTCCTATTTTCGCAATGTCTATAGGTCAGCCTAAGTACTCAGCGAAATTATCAATGAAACTGCAGTTTCACAGTAGCGAAACTGTAGTTTCACTAGAAATCCTTTAGTTTCGCTGGATAAATGAACAGTTTCGCTGGATGAATACTTAGTTTCACTGAATCGGGCCCAGTTTCGCTGGATGAACAAAAACTAAGAACCAGCCCGTTTTTAACCCAAAATCTTAACTTTTTACGTCCGAATCCTTGGTTTACCATCCATGAAGCCATATCTAAACTTTTTACTCGTTTTCATACGTAAAAATTTGACCTTTATGTGTTTCTTTAAAACTTTTCAAAACCCAAAACCCTAGAATCCGGGTTTGATCAACAGAAGGGTTTAGAGGTCGATTCTTACCTGGTTTTGTTGCTCTTTTCTTAGGATTTGATGCTCCAATCACCCAGATCTTCAATCTTTCAACCTTTGAAGCTCCAAATCTTGAGTTTTCTTCACTTTCTCTCTCTACTTTCTCTCTCTACGAATTTGGGGGCTAGGGTTGGAATGCTGGAAATGGAGCTGATCATGCATTGTTTAAGGGCTGATTAGGGCCCTTAAACCCATCAACACATAGCCCATTAGGGTTAATTTGGTCTATAGCCCACTAATTTACCTTTCTTTCTTAAATTAACCCTTAAAAGCCCATTATTATTAAATGGCTTGTTTCGGGAAATTTCAGGGCGTTACAAGTCTCCCCCCGTTATTTAGGTTTCGTCCGCAAAACCTGCCTCGTCGTTAAACAGGTCGGGGTATTGTCATCTCATTTCCTCCTCGGATTCCCAGGTGGCATCCGACCCCTTTCGGTGTTTCCATTGTACTTTGACTTGCCTGACTACCTTGTTTCTCAATTGTTTCTCCTTCTGGTCCAGTATAGCCACTGGTTGCTCTACATAGTTCAACTTCTCGTCCACTTTGATGTCATCTAGAGGCACGACTGCCTCATCCGGTGCTAAACATTTCCTTAAGTGCGACACATGAAAGGTAGGGTGAATCCCACTTAATTCTTCTGGAAGATCTAGCCTGTAAGCTACATCCCCAACTCGTGCTAGTACCTTAAATGGTCCAATAAACCTGGGACTCAGCTTCCCCCTCTTCCTAAATCGGATAATTCCCTTCCCTGGCGACACTTTTAACATTACCCTGTCACCCACGCTGAATTCTATTGGTCTCATTCTCCTATCGGCGTATGACTTTTGTCTATCTTTTGCAGCCTTCATATACGCCTTGATTTCCTCCAACTTGTCCGTTGTGGCTTCCACGACTTCTAAGCTTCCTAGCTCCTTCTGTCCGACATCGCCCCAACAAATAGGAGTTTTGCACCGTCGACCGTATAATAACTCATATGGGGGCATCTTAATACTGGCGCGGTAGCTGTTGTTATAAGAGAACTCTGCTAGTGGCAAATGATCATCCCAGTTACCGCCGAATTCGATAACGCATGCCCGAAGCATATCTTCTAGTGTCTGGATCGTTCTTTCCGATTGCCCATCAGTCTGCGGGTAGTATGCGGTACTAATATGCAACCTCGTGCCCATTTCTTCATTGAACTTTTTCCAAAACTTTGAGGTGAACCGCGTATCTCTATCTGAGAAAATCGATACGGGCATACCATGCCGCGCCACAATTTCTCAGATAAACAGTTCAGCAAGCTATTCTTAACTAATTGCTTCCTTGATTGGCAGGAAATGCGCACTCTTAGTCAGTCTATCAACTATCACCCATATCGCGTCGTGGCCTTTTGTCGTGCGGGGTAATTTGGTGATAAAGTCCATGGTAACATGTTCCCACTTCCATTCTGGTACCTCTAATGGCTGAACATAACCATAAGGTCTTTGGTGTTCAGCCTTCACTTGTAGGCACGTGAGACATTTATTTACATATGCAACCACATCCCTCTTCATCCCAGGCCACCAATACTCTTTCTTCAAGTCGTGGTACATCTTATTTGCTCCTGGGTGTATTGAGTAGCGGGTTTTGTGTGCTTCATCCATAATCTTTTCTCGCAAGTTGCCATGCCTCGGAACCCATATCCTGCCGTGGAAGGTCTTAACACCCAAGGTGTTCTCTACCAATTCATCTACTTTTCCCACCATCCTTTCCTTCTTGATTTGTTGTTCTTTTAAAGCGTCCATTTGAGCTTCGCTTATCCACCTCATAACTTCTGGGGTCACTACTAGTTGGCACGCCTTCACCCGGATTGGCTCATATCCTTCTTTTCGACTCAGGGCATCGGCTACCACATTTGCCTTACCCGGGTGATAATGGATTTCACAGTCGTAATTCTTTATCAGCTCTAACCACCTCCTCTGTCTCATATTTAGGTCTTTCTGCTCAAAGAAATATTTCAGACTTTTGTGGTCGGTAAATATGGTGCACTTAGTTCCATACAAATAATGTCTCCATATCTTCAATGCAAACACTACTGCGGCAAGTTCCAAATCGTGAACCAGGTAATTAACCTCCATGTCCTTTAGCTGTCTGGATGCGTAAGCTATAACCTTCCCTCTTTGCATCAACACACAGCCTAACCCACAGTAAGAGGCATCGGAGTATACCGTTAGGTCTTCATCTCCCTCCGGTAGGGTTAGTATAGGAGCTTTTGTTAGTCTATCCTTCAACTCCTGAAACGTATCTTCCTGTTCTTTTCCCAGTCGAACACCACGTTCTTCTTCGTTAACCTTGTTAATGGCGAAGCTATCTTCGAGAAATCTTTGATGAACCTTCTATAATAGCCAGCCAATCCCAAGAAACTACGGATTTCAGATGGCGTCCTTGGGGAGTTCCATTGCGTAACTGCTTCAACTTTCGCTGGATCAACCATAACTCCCTCGGAATTTATAACGTGCCCTAAAAATTGCACTTCCCGTAGCCAGAAGGCACATTTAGAGAACTTCGCGTACAATTTCTCCTTTCGTAATGTTTCTAACACCTCTTTGATATGACAAGTGTGGTCTCCTTCGTTCTTCAAGTATATCAAGATATCGTCAATGAAGACTATTACTGACCTGTCCAACATCGGGCGACACACGCGATTCATTAAGTCTGTAAATGCCATAGGAGCATTGGTTAGCCCGAAAGACATAACTAGAAACTCATATTGGCCATAGCGTGTTCGGAAAGCCGTCTTTGGGATATCTTGCTCCCTTACCTTCAGTTGATGATATCCGGATCGGAGATCTATTCAGGAGAACCAGCTTGCCCCTTGCAACTGATCAAACAGATCGTCTATCCTGGGTAGAGGGTATTGATTCTTCACGGTCAGCTTATTCAAATCCCTGTAATCTATACACATCCTCATGCTGCCATCCTTCTTCTTCACAAACAACACTGGAGCACCCCATGGAGAAATGCTGGGCCTAATGAATCCTTTGTCAAGAAGTTCTTGCAATTGTGACATGAGCTCCTTCATCTCGGACGGGGCTAGGCGGTAGGGTGCTTTGGCAATGGGCTGGGCTCCTGACAGTAAATCAATCTGAAATTCTATCTCCCTATCCGGTGGTACCCTGGCAGATCCTCCGGGAATACGTTAGGAAAGTCCCGCACCACTGGCACATCTGACAAATCTTTCGCTTTGTCTTTAACATCTCTGACATATGCCAGATAAGCTCCGCACCCTCGCCTCATACATTTCTCCGCCTTGATCATAGAAATGATCCTTGGAACCTTGCAATCGTTATCACCGTAGATCGTAACCGGACTACCATCTTGAGCCGTTAATCGGATCATCTTTTGCTGGCATACTATGTTAGCATCATGGGCAGCTAACCAATCCATCCCTAGTACGACATCGAAACCTCCTAAGGGCATGGCAAACAATTGTGCGGGAAAATAATGACCTCCTAGTTTAATGTGGCAATCCTCAAACATTTTGACTATTCTAATTGACTTACCATCGGCCGTCTCTACCTCGAAAGCATCATCTATTTCCTTAGTTTGGATATCTAGTGTAGCACAGAAGGGTACAGATACAAAACTCTTACCGGCACCACTATCAAATAATATGGAGGCACAAACACCATTGACAAGGAACATACCTGACACCACGTCCGGGTCTTTCCTCGCCTCCTTCTTGTTCATAGTGAAAGCCCTTGCCCTGACCTTGGGTTTTCCATCATCCCCCTTGTCATTATCCCCGCTCGTTCCCGAGTTTCCTGGCTTAGCCTTCTTGCAATCCCTGCTGTAGTGCCCCGACTCATGGCAGTTGAAGCACTTGTTCATTTCCGGGCATTCTCTAGCCATGTGACCAGTTTTCCCATACCGGTAGCACCCATAGCTACCCACTCGGCACTCTCCGGGATGCCTCCTCCCACACTTCCCATATTCCTTAACTTCCTCGACCCCCTTCACCATCACTTGGTTTGCATCCACCCTTGCTTTCTTGTTTCCCCATTGGTAGTTACCATTTCCATACCTCTTCCCATTATTATTCCAAACCTTCTTCGTCTCACCCACTGTCACTGGCCTGCGATGATCATACAACCTTCCACTGAGGTCCACTGCTGACCTAAAAGTACCAGGTCGGGCAGTGACCATGTCCCTACAAATGTCCAGAGGCAACCCTTGTACGTACCTTTTAATCCTCTTGGATTCAGGAGTCACCAAGTCAGGCACCAGACGTACCATTTCATTAAATTTTGTAGTGTACTCCTGATGTGTCATGTTTCCAGCCTCCAAGCTCACAAACTTTTGTTCAATCTTGTCAAGCTCTCTTTCCGGACAGTACTCCTCTATCACCAACCTCTTCATATCCGGCCACTTCATCCTCTTAATAGCCTTCTCCCCGTAAGACTCAACGACATTATCCCACCAACACAGTGCTGGATCCAAAAGGGAATGGGAAGCAAACTTCACCCTTTGGTCTTCCCGGCACTCGCTGATTCTCAACACAGCTTACATTTCCCTGATCCAACGTTGAGCAGCAGCAGCATTACCAGTGCCATCAAATGTTGGGGGCTTACACCTCTGAAAAGCCCCGTAGCTGCACCCCTTTGTCACCTCTTCAACCTTAGGATCATCATTGTCATTCAGACGATCTTCCTCATTGCTCATCTCCTCAGTCTTGACCGCTTCCTTCTTACCAACCTTCTTTGAAGCCGTACTCTTTTTACCGTCGGCCTTAACCTGCTCCACAACATCCGCAAGCAGAGCGGGCATCACTCCAGATAGGATCTGGTGCACCACTTGGGCAATAGCTTCCTTTACTATTTCCTTTAGCTTTGCATGGTCAGTGGTAGGCCCCTCGGCTCCCATTTCAAACTCAACCTCCTCCTTGACCGATTCGTCAACCAGCTTTCTGGTTGACCCATTGGTCGGTTTCGCAGTTTCACTTGCAGTTTCCTTTGCCTTAGTAGGGGGCCTTCCCCTAGTGCTTTCGGGTGACCATAGCTGGAACTACTTTCTTTGGTACCATTCTTTCTACTCCCTATAAGATTCAGGATGTTAACATGGCCTTTTAAGGCAAGTTCAGATCACGACAAGTTTTGTAAATTTTTAATAACAGTGGCCAGTTGTGATTAACTACTTACAGAACTTCTCGTGCCCTAAACTTTCCTATCCTGAACCACACTAACACTAGAACCTACTATACCTATTCTATGCACGTATAAGTCACATAAATTCAGATAGGCGTCACAGATAACATTATCATACCCTACCTCGACTCTAACTTCAATAAGAAGGCACTACCCACTAGAATAATACTTATAGCATACTTTGTTACCTCTTGGCATGGAGCTTCTTGGACTGGCATCCTTGACACTGGGTCCCATTATCTTTTTAAGTTTAGGTTTATAAAATAGTTTTCCCTAAATCTCTTAAACATTGGCTCTGATACCAGCTTGTAAGGCCCCCGGATCCCAGGAAACCTCACAGTTGGTCATTCACAGCAAAACATAGATTTAAAGCAATCATTTACTCGTCTATGTATAAATATATATTGCAGCGGAAAGATACGGTAATTTCAATTCATTACAATGTAGTTAAATTAAAATATAAACATTTCTTTAAACATCAAAACTCTTTACGTCCTCTTAAACTCTTCTCCATCAGGGATGTCAGTCTTTAAGTGCCAAGAAGCTTCAGTCCCATGCTCCCATCCTATAAGACTCAAACTCTCACCTGTCAACTGATATACATACAAAAAGTCAGCTTCGCTAAGTGAATTCTAGGTTTACTTTGTTAAATAACTTTTGTAAAAAGTATTAGCTTTAGCAGTTTGAATATAATCACCATCTATCAGAACATCAGTACACACGAGTTATCACTTTATCGATACTTTATCATTTCGTGTTAATTATTATTCTTCTTTATCCGTCAATTCTCTGTCACTATCGGTGCTTATGATAAACACAGGACTTTACCGACACGCCAATTTAGGATTTACTGTCGTACCCAATCAGGCCACTATTGTCATGCCAATCCAGGCCTTACTGACCTGCCTGTTCGAGCATTTACTTTATCACTTTATCAGGGTGAGGGCATGACGAACGCAACCCTCCTTTATCAATTGCTTGCAAGGCTTTACTTTATCAAGGTACACGTTATGGGCCTCATAACCTTTCTTTAGGTTTCACTGTCATGTTTAAGTATACATAATATAATCACAACATGTAACCAGATAATTTATCGGATCAATAGTCATAACACAATGAGAAAAGCACGATATCAATTCGTTAGACAAATATGTATTTAGTATGCATATCGCCCCAAAACATTTAAAACATGTATAAAATAGGGGATCTAGAACTCACCTGAACTTATCCAAGTAGCTTAAATTCTAGGTCACTTAAGCTATAGCCTGAATACACGAGCTGCACGAAAGTTAATACACAAAAACGTCATTTTCTTCATAATTTCGCTGCCAGTTTCGCTGGCAGTTTCGCTACCAGTTTCGCTGGGCAGCACTTCTGCCAGTTTCGCTGGACAGATTCGCTGCCATGAGCGCCCAACTTTCGTTGGAATTTCCTAGTTTCGCAATGTGTGTAGGTCAGCCTAAGTACTCAGCGAAATTATCAGTGAAACTGTAGTTTCGCAGTAGCGAAACTGTAGTTTCGCTAGAAATCCTTTAGTTTCGCCGGATAAATGAACAGTTTCGCTGGATGAATACTTAGTTTCGCTGAATCGGGCCCAGTTTCGCTGGATGAACAAAAACTAAGAACCAGCCCGTTTTTAACCCAAAATCTTAACCTTTTACGTCCGAATCCTTGGTTTACCATCCATGAAGCCATATCTAACCTTTTTACTCGTTTTCATACGTAAAAATTTGACCTTTATGTGTTTCTTTGAAACTTTTCAAAACCCAAAACCCTAGAATCCGGGTTTGATCAACAGAATGGTTTAGAGGTCGATTCTTACCTGGTTTTGTTGCTCTTTTCTTAGGATTTGATGCTCCAATCACCCAGATCTTCAATCTTTCAACCTTTGAAGCTCCAAATCTTGAGTTTTCTTCACTTTCTCTCTCTACTTTCTCTCTCTACGAATTTGGGGGCTAGGGTTGGAATGCTGGAAATGGAGCTGATCATGCATTGTTTAAGGGCCGATTAGGGCCCTTAAACCCATCAACACATAGCCCATTAGGGTTAATTTGGTCTATAGCCCACTAATTTACCTTTCTTTCTTAAATTAACCCTTAAAAGCCCATTATTATTAAATGGCTTGTTTCGGGAAATTTTGGGGCGATACACCCTATGAGGGTTACAAGGTAGAGGGGGTAACATAGAATCTCTCCACATGGTATGGATCGGAAATGGATCACACTCCTTTTCGAGCATCTGATCAATGAGGTACGATACCAAGTCCAATTCTCAAGATCAGACATGTCCCAATCAAACATAGGCTCGCCCGGGAAACGAGTAACTAACTAACTGTGTACGGTTATAGACTATCATGTATGCAACCTAGTTCACTATAACCAATGGCTCTGATACCAATCTGTCACACCCTCAAAATTCACGTTCAGAGTTTTACCGCAAGGCGTGTAAACATGCAAGGATACAACTCATTAGTTACTTACCACAACTCTATATGTAACTTTAAAAATAAATTCAGAGTTTATAGCTATAAAGTATTGCGAAAGCATTTAGTAAATAATTTAAAACCAAGGTACTAAATGTAAAATGCGTAAAACACGCGCCCAAATTATTTTGTAATTGTATGCATAAAACCAAATTATAAAGAATCCAAGTGTGAAGAACATATGCTCAACTCGTGCTGTGCTCCTAGGGCACCTGACATTAACGATCTGAGAAAAGCATACTAAAATGTTAACAAGATGGTTTGTGAGTTCAAGAGTTTGTATTTATAATAAATAATAACAATTTTAAAACATAAGTAAGTGCATTGAAATAGATAGCTAATCTAATTTCATAAATAATAACAATAGTGATTTGGTGATCAAAGCTCATTGTGTTTGTTTGTTTGCTTTCTGCCATGACATACCAAGCCGAGACAATGTTAGTTATTTAGGACAATATTGCACGCGCTTTACCTCCAGTCGTACGGGCTGGGCTTGTCAGATCCAGGAGTACTACCTAAGATTTTCTGCAAGTTTCCTTATTTAATGATCCAAAAGTGTAAAGAGTTTCAATGGTATATCACACTACATTACACTATACATAACTTATAATTGCAAAGCGTTTATAAAAGTATGCTTTCTCCCCTAAAAGAAAGTGTATAAAAATGGGGTATTGAACTCACCTGGTGTGCAAACGAACATGATAAGTGAAGCTAAAGATGAGTAGAAAGACAACCCGTCAAAGGTTACCTAGAACATATGAGTACATAAGTATGTGTAACCAGAATAACTTAACAAACCCTAAGTGCTCAATCACATATTAACCCAAGTGATTTGGAAAAGATTGACATATTTGACCCAGTTGACCCGTTTGACCTGTTGGTGACATATTAAGTGAAATCTTGTTTGATCAAGTATAGTAACTCATTTCCCAAGATTATCATGCAAGCTTATTATATGTGTCACATTATGAACCTTAAGTTCTAGCAAAAAATCATCATACTAACATAGCTTGTCATACAACACATGCGAACCTCAACAAACCATCATGATCAACATAACTAGAAATAAATCCTAACTAACAAATCATACATTGAGTTTAATCATGCACCACATGCTATGTGAAGCAACTCACTACTTCACATCCTAAACCCTACCAATCCTACTAAGTATGGGCCTTAGATTCTCATGCGTGTATGATGTTAATAATCATATTCCAAAATATGATTCACACAAATCCAACAATCAAACTACGTGATGATCAAATACTATAATCTATCACACAACCATAATCTTGAATACAAGTAACCATAATTGTACAATTTCTATCATGAACTCAAGATTTCCCAAACGACTAACATAGCATCCAAATGATCAACCAACACCTTCAATCACCTTAAACCCTATCAACAAGCAACCTAGAATGATTTTACCATAATATACATGCCTAATTCACAAACCAAAGCAATCATATCAACAAAGTTTCGCTTTTGGGCAAGTATCATGCATCAACCAATCTTTTATCAAATTCAATCATGGATTCATCAATTTTATACCTGAACTAGTTGATAGAAACCATCTAATCACACTAAACATCCATAATTTATCAAATTCCAAATTCTCATGAACTAAAGTTTCCTTTTATAGTAATGTATGAACGAGATATCAATTTTATGAAATTCATGCATAATCCACGTAAACTAACATCATAGCATTATCAAACAACCATCAACTTTGAATTTTTCTATGTAAATTGGGCCAGGGTTTGTTCTAGAATCAAAAACATAAAAACTAATAAAAAATCTAACCTTTAATCGTGTGAGGATCAAGATTGACACTTGCTAACATGTTGTATTGCTCAAACTACACCAAATCGATTGGATTGTTGCTTCTTTAAAAAAATTGCAAAGGTTGGGGGTTATATGTGACAACCCTAAATCTAAGGTTAGGTAACTCGACATTTACAGAATTATTACAAGTTGATATATATATATATATATATATATATATATATATATATATATATATAATTTACTAAGGTAGCTTTGTTTGAATTTTATATGTATATATAGTTTAGCATAAGTAAATATTCTATATGAACATGCATGCATACATGCATAAAAATTTACGTATGCATGTATTCTTTTCATATGTGATTATTGTATCTTACATGTTTAGTTATCGAATGGTAAGATTACGTGATTAGTCACTTGATTAATAAATATCTTTCATTTACATGAAATGAATTAGAACCAAGACTCAATCAAATGTTACCAAACAAAGTTACACCTAGAAACCTTGTATCAAAACTAAAACCAAACAAATCTTAAACACTTAAACACCAACACAAACACAACCCTAAACTCTTGTTTTGGTTCATTAGGGATTAAGCAACCCGATTACAAGCTGTGAAGTCACTGGATCGATGAACATCCGAGCGTATTCTTGACGGAAGGATAAAAACCAAAAGACAAACAATATTACGAACAATAATCGAATGATTTTTGATAAAACATAACGATTTTAAGCTCGTTACAACTTAAGAATCAAGACTTTTGGCAAGGGGAGATCGAGCATGATCTCCCCTCTCATCCGGCAGCGCCTGGGCGCCGGGCACACTCTCTAAAACCCTTCGGTTTCTACACATTGAAACTGGTATATATAGGCCTCGGCCCATATCAGATGCGACTGGGCCCATTCGTGCGATTGGACCATACGTACGGTTCAATCGTACGACTGGACCATTCTTATGGCTCAGTCTTACGAATGACCCATAGCATCTCTCAGTCGCACGACTGGTCCATTAGCATGGCTCAGTCGTACGACTGAGTCTCATTCGCATATGCTCCTGCGAATGACCCAGTTTCATGTGTTTACAAGGTGTATAACATTAAGCCTAGACTATTCGTCAAGCGACGGACACACTATATATGACTATATATGCTCCAACACAAGCCAATAACCTTGGCTAATCATAAGTTTAACAACTACGAAAACCATTAACATCACCATTTGACACCTAAACGACCATCACCACCTTAACCCGCCACCTAAATTCCACCATTAATGCTAATCATCACCAAAACCGCCACCTAGCTCCTTGCCACTAACCTTGCCCTCAAGCCGCCACCTTAAACCCCATCTTGACACTAAGCCCTCATTAGTAAGTGCCACCTCTTCCTAATAGCCTGCTAAGCAAACCTATAAATACCAAATCATCACCCTAAGTCCTAGGCTTCATGATGGACCCTCCACCATATAGTGCTCGTTGCATGGGGTTTCCACACCCCCACCACCGTAACCATCACCACTCTCTCCCTCTCTCTCGACTTGTTGATCACAACCGTAAACCACCACACAACCACCACTCTCCTATCTCTCTACGTTACTATCAAAATACCATAACTGCCACCTTCTTTCTCTTGGTTTCCATACACTACCACCATTGCAAACTAGCACCATCTCTCCCGGATACAACACCGCCAACACCACCATAGCCATCAACGACCGCCACCATCCGTACTCCCTCTCGGTTCCCACATCAACCAAGCACCATCATCATAAGTTACACATTATCATCATCCTTTAACCATTAAGCTTAAGAACAAGTACACAAAGTTGATCATCAAGAACTCAAAGAACACTTCCTTAAATCCTTCTTGTACTTCTAAATCAAGGTAAGGTACTCAAATTATATGTGCTTGATATACATGAATATAACCAACTTTTTATGTAAAAACTAACAAAGCTTGATGAACACTTGATTTTCAAATCAAAAATCAATAAGAACAATGTTTATAACAGGAAGTTTTATAAACCAATGAATTAAACAAAAAGATTATAAACTAAAGAATTAAAAACATTGGTATTCTTGATGAAATTAGATTAGATACTTAATGTGACAACCCGAAAAATTTCGTTACCTTTAATTAAGCTACAGGGTTTAAACTGTAACATCTTGTATTTTTTTATTAATTAAATGTTAATTTTATAAACATTAAGTTTAAATACGTTGATGTTAATTTCAACAATTATAAAAATAATAATAATAATAATAATAATAATAATAATAATAATAATATAATAATAATAATAATAATAATAATAATAATTTCTATTAATAATTTATAAGAATTAATAAACTTAAAATTAATTAAAACTTAATTAAGAAGGTTAAGGGGGTGAATTGTCAATTTAATAAACTTTAAATGGAAGTTTTAACATAAAATAATAGAATTTCAAAGTTGAGGGACCATTTGTGTAACTAATCGAAACCCAAACCCCTCCCCCCTTCTCAACCCTGATTTTCCGGCGGTAAGGCCGGCGAAGGCCGGCGACCCTCCGGCGAGACCAAACACTCAAATTAATGCGATTCCAACCTGATCAAATATTCCCGACACATTCGCGTGGATGGTTCGAACCTGAGCCCCACTTCAATTTAAAAATCTGAGTACGATTGACAACCAACCCGATTCCTTCCACTTTCGCCGAACAACCGCACAATTCGAGCACTAATCGCGCACTCACGATCGTTTAATCATTTAAAACCTTCCATCGAGCACTTTGAAACCTTCAATTGATATTAGAACTAGGAACATCACACGAAGCTTTACTCGCAGTTAATTTGATTAACAACAACAATTCGACATGAAACGAATTCAAGCCCCTGTCGCGGCTGTTCTTCGTAGGATTCATCTCCATCCCTCACCATTCGGGTAATTAAAACTACCTTTATTCTCGATTTTATTAAAGGATTAAAAGCCCTAAACTTATTTCTGTAATCGTTGTTGATTTAATGGTCAAATGGATGGAAATCGAACCTAGGGTTCATCGGATTTGGGGGAAACAAGTTAAGAGTGTATAAAAGATTACAAAACCAAAGTAACCACGGCTGAGGCCTTGGTTTACTGGTTACAAGCGCACATATCACACGGGAGGTCCGGGTTCGAACCCGGCTACCCCAACATTTTTAAGGCTTTTCAACCTATTAAAAAAATATATAAAATTACTAAAAATTATAAAAATAACTTTTATAAACTTCCTTTATTTTAAAAGTTATCAATGAATTCTGGAAATTTATTTAATAAAACATCTTAACATTTTATGTAAACATTACTTATTTGATAAATACAAATTAGATTTTATAAATTTAATTATAAAATCTTACTAAATAAATACAAACTTACATATTTAAATAATGTCTAAAATTTATTTAGAACATAATGATATGTTAAAATCATTATTAAATTAATCAAATAATATGAAATGCAAATCTTTAGTTATTAATGAATTAACAAAAATAATTAAATGATTTAATTATATATTTATAACAAATCCCAGAAAACCAACCCTAGATCAATTGAACTCGAGGTTCAAGATCTAACTTATTTAGGTTATGGATTTGTATCTACTTGCTTATGTGAATTATAATTTCTTAGGAGGAATTTACTAGCTTGTCAACACCACACAAGAACTGAGGTGAGTTCATACTCAACTATTCCCCTTTTTAATCATTTAAATATTTTGGGGAGGAATACATGTTGTAATTGAAATTTCAAATTATTTTTGTGTATTATGTTAAATAATAATCGATCACATTTGTGATTACATATGGTTACAATGAAACCCTTCTCTGTATACTGGACTATTAACAAGCAGGGATCTTTTGGATAGTACTATCGGGGTGTGACTTACCCCCACAAAGGTTTGGACATGTGGTCCTTCCCAAGATGCACAAAGATCTTATAAGTCATTCGGGATGACTGTTTTGTGTTGAGAAGGTGGATGCGCACTATGTATAAAGTTTGCTATTATAGTTCCACTTACAACCCATATGAGGATAAATGTAAAGGAGGATTGCTCCCTCTGATTAGAAATTATTATAACTAATATAATATACACATAAAAAGGATAAAAAACTATGATACATGGGCAATTCCTATGTGAAGGATTTGTTGGCTTGTACTTAGTTAGTATGTGGGATAGCGGGTGCACCTTATAAAAGGGTTCCGACAGGCTATTCATATACAAAGTGATACCAGTGGGTAGTTTATACTCACACTTTTACAGTAAATCCTACTTTGATGATAATTAATGGTTTATCATTTATGTTTTACCCACCTATGAACTCACCACCCTGTGTTGACACTGATTTTACATGTATTCTCAGGTATCTACTAGGAGCTTATGGACTTGCACGTAGGATCACATAAGAGCTCAAGATACATATTGCTTATTATTTGAGATATGATTAGACGTATCGTTAAGAAACAATCTATCTTTCATTTCCGCTACGTATAATATTTATTACTCTGAATATTAATGGAATGATTATCTAAAATTCATCATATAGATAACTGCATCTCATGTGTGACTAATGTGTTCGATCCTGTTTGTTCACTCCTCCGTGATAAATTCCAGACCCGGAATTTAAGGGTGTGACAGATTGGTATCAGAGCCATTGGTTATAATGAGTTAGGAATTGCATCTAGCTTATAGCCACACACAATAGTTGCACAATGTAAGTTTCCTTAGTTAGAGATCGACTAGGTTTAAGAAGTTATATGCTTCTACAACGAGAATGTCAAACGATTCTAGAGGAAGGAAGCTAAGAACAAACTACTGACCAGAGGAGCCACCGTATAGACGAACTAGAGAAAGCTTCCGCTAATGACCTTGTGCCTGCACCAGACATAAATCCTGACGAAAACGGATTTTGGAGCAAATTTTTTTTTAGTCTAAGCTATGCTTGTCCTAACCTAAAGAGAGACTTGTTTCCCTAGTACTCGTGCCTTGCCGAATTTAATCAAAAAACCCAGTATTCTTAAATTCCCATCTATCTTACAGTAATTGTCCATACTTTGAATATTTGATATAGAATGCATCTATTGAATATATCAAAGTGTAAATTCTCACCAAACAATTTCATGATAGATGGATGCATCAGCGGGCAGAGGCAGAGGCAGAGGTAGAGGACGCGGTAGAGGAACTGTCCCAAGAGGGATGACTCCTGAAGAAATACAAGTTTTGGTCAATCAAGGTGTTGCTTCAGCCATAGCCATTCAGGCTGCTCAGAATGGTCAAAACTATTCCTATAAGAAGTTCCTAGACTGCAAGCCCGATATCTTCACTGGGGTAGAAGGGGCCATTGGGCTCATAAGGTGGTTTGAGAAATGTGAGTCCATCTTTGCTATATCTGAATGTCCAGATGCGAATAGGACAAAGTATGCCTCAGGAGCATTGAGTGGAGCTGCACTCTCGTTCTGGAAGACTGAAGTTTCAAGACTTACTCTCCCACTAGCCAATGCTATGGCTTGGGATGAATTCAAACAACTGATGAGGGAAGAGTACTGTCGGAGGGAAGAAGTACAAAAGTTTTAAAAAGAGTGCTGGAACCATAAGATGGTGGGATCTGAGATTGAAACTTATACCACCGATAATCATGAGTACGCAACTTTGTGCCCACATATGATGGAGCCTGCTCACAGAAGAATTGAAGGCTATATTCGTGGACTATCACCAGTCATTCAGTCTATGGTCACTTCCTCCAACCCAACTTCAATCCAACAGGCCATTAGGATAGCTCACAAGTTGACTAATGAGGTTGTGGCTTAAGGGAAGTTGCCACCAAGGATCAAGGGTAAGGGTGCTGCTGCTGAAAGCTCAGGAAAGAGAAAGTTCGAAGATTCTAAAGAAAGTGAGAATCAAGGTGCAAACAAGAAGCAACATCCTGAAAAGAAAAGTGACAATCAGGGCATTCCGCCTAGATGTCAGAGGTGTAAAAAGCGTCACCATGGCAAGTGTACTGCAGTCATTTGCCACGAATGCCACAGAAAGGGGCACACTGCTCCTGAAAGTAGGACCAAGACTCAAGATCAAGGAATCAGCAGAATGATGGTAAGAAGGGAGTTACGTGTTTCAGATGTGGAGAAAAGGGCCATGTTGCCAGAGATTGCACTGGGGAAAAGAAAGATACAGCCAAGGGCAGAGCCTTCGTGATTAGCAAAGGTGAGGCTCTAAAAGACCCTAACATTATTATCGGAAAATTTTTGGTAAATGATATTATGCTACAGTTTTATTTGACACGGGAGCTGATAGAAGCTTCTTATCCAATACTTTCTATAAGCACTTGAATGTAGAACCTGTACCCCTAGATGAGTCATATGTAGTAGAATTAGCAAATGGTAAATCCTTGATCGCATCACAAATTCTAAAGAACTGTACACTAGGTTTATCAGGTCATATCCTACCAATAGACCTCATGCCCATTACTTTGGGAAGCTTTGATGTGGTAGTTGGTATGGATTGGCTATCCAAAAACTCCGCAGAAATTGTATGTAAAGACAAAATGATTCGCATACCCTACCAAATGATGAAGTCCTGTGTGTTGAGGGAGATAAGACTGGTGTTGTGATGGGAGTTATTTCCTACTTGAAGGCTCAAAAGTGTCTTCGAAAAGGACATACTGCTGTCCTAGCCTTAGTCACTGATAAAGATAAGAAGGAGAGGAAGATTTAAGATGTACCAGTCGTCAGGGAATTTCCTGAAGTGTTCCCTGATGAACTGCCTGGTTTGCCCCCTAGAAGAGAGGTCGAGTTCTCAATTGAGTTAACACCTGGAGCTACACCTATAGCTCGGGCACCATACCATCTCGCACCTTCTGAACTAAAAGAACTATCTGACCAGCTTAGGGAACTCCTGGATAAAGGATTCATCAGACCTAGCTCGTCACCATGGGAGCACCAGTATTGTTTGTGAAGAAGAAAGACGGAACCTTCCGGATGTGCATTGATTATCGAGAACTGAACAAAGTGACAATCAAGAACCGTTATCCCTTGCCACGTATTGACGACTTATTCGACCAACTTCAAGGTTCAAGCATTTATTCAAAGAAAGATCTTGGAAACGGCTATCATCAGCTGAGAGTCAGGGATGAAGATATTATGAAGACGGGTTTCAGAACTCGATACGGTCACTTTGAGTTCACAGTCATGCCGTTTGGGCTAACAAATGCACCTGCCGTATTCATGGACCTCATGAATCGTGTATGCAAGCCTTATCTAGATAAGTTTGTCATTGTCTTCATTGACGACATCTTGATCTATTCTAAAAATGAGCATGAGCATGAGGAACATCTAAGATTGATCCTTGAATTACTAAAAAGAGAGGAGCTCTATGCTAAGTTCTCAAAATGTGATTTCTGGATAAAAGAAGTTCAATTCCTTGGTCATATGATTGATGCTAATGGCATTCCTGTAGACCCAGCTAAAATTGAATCCATCAAAAGTTGGCCTACACCTTCTAATCCAACAGAAATTAGACAATTTCTTGGCCTAGCCGGCTATTATAGGAGATTTATCGAAGGATTCTCCAAGATAGCTCAACCATTGACGATGCTCACCTAAAAGGGAGTAGCATATCATTGGGGACTTAAGCAAGAGGCTACATTTCAAACACTGAAACAGAAGTTATGCAGTACACCTATATTATCCTTACCTGACGACATTGAAGACTTTTTAGTCTACTGTGATGCTTCTGTTCAGGGACTGGGATGTGTTTTGACGCAACGAGACAAAGTCATAGCCTATGCCTCAAGACAGTTAAAGGCTCATGAAAAGAACTATGCAACTCATGATCTAGAACTAGGAGCAGTTGTGTTTGCTCTTAAACTATGGAGACACTACCTGTACGGTACTAAGTGCACTATCTATACCCACCACAAGAGTCTTCAACACTTGTATAATCAAAAGGAGATGAATATGAGACAGAGGAGATGGCTTGAACTACTAAACGATTATGATTGTGCCATCAAGTACCATCCCGGTAAGCAAATGTTGTGGCTGATGCTTTGAGTAGGAAAGAACATACGAAACCTCGTAGAGTACGAGCCCTACAACTTACCATTCAAAGCAACCTACCGGCACAAATTCTGAATGCACAGACTGAAGCATTTAAAGAAGAAAACATTAAAGATGAAAACCTTCGAGGGCTAGACCAACAGTTTGAAGTTCATTCAGATGGAGTACGCTTTATAGCAGAAAGGATTTGGATACCCCTATACGGGAATCTTAGAAGCTTGATCATGGATAAAGCCCACAAATCTAGGTACTCTATCCACCCAGGTGCAGATAAGATGTATTACAACTTGAAGCTTGTTTACTGGTGGCTAAGAATGAAGGCAGATATTGCGACTTATGTCTCAAAGTGTTTGACTTGTTCTAAAGTCAAGGTCGAATACCAAAAACCTTCAGGAATGTTGACCCAACCAGAAGTCCCCGTGTGGAAGTGGGAAATGATAACCATGGATTTCGTCACTGGCTTACCGAAATCTCAAATGGGCAATGACACCACTTGGGTTATTGTTGACCGTCTCACCAAATCAGCTCATTTCATACCCATTCGTGAGAAAGACAAGATGGAGAAGCTTGCAAGGATTTATATTAAAGAAATTATGTCTAGACACGGAGTGCCAGTGTCTATCATCTCTGATCGTGACGCACGATTTACATCTATCTTTTGGGATAAACTCCAGAAAGCTCTAGGCACTCGCCTAGATATGAGCACAGCCTATCACCATCAGACTGATGGCCAAAGTGAAAGAACCATACAGACTCTTGAGGATATGCTTAGGGCTTGTGTTATTGATTTTGGAAAGAACTGGGAAGGTCATCTACCTTTAGTAGAGTTCTCATATAATAATAGCTATCATTCGAGCATCAAGGCGGCACCATTCGAGGCCTTATATGGACGTAAATGTAGATCACCGCTTTGCTGGGCAGAAGTTGGAGAAAGTCAACTTACTGGCCCAGAATTGATCATTGAAACTCATGAGAAAATTATCCAGATAAGAGAACGCATGGCTGCTGCCAGGGATCGCCAGAAAAGCTACGCTGATAAACACCGCAAGCCACTTGAATTTCAGGAAGGAGATAAAGTTTTGCTAAAGGTATCTCCCTGGAAGGGAGTTATACGCTTTGGGAAACGAGGGAAATTAAACCCTCGCTACGTGGGGCCTTTTGAAATTGTCAGAAGGATTGGCCCAGTAGCCTATGAATTAAATCTACCTGCTGAACTTGGTGGTGTGCACAATGTTTATCACGTATCCAATCTAAGGAAGTGTTTATCTGATGAATCACTGGTTGTGCCTTTAAAGGAAATGCAAGTTGATGAGAAACATAGATTTGTCGAGGAACCAGTTGAAATCATGGATGGGAAGTTAAACAACTAAAGCATAGCAAGATTCCGTTTGTCAGAGTTCGGTGGAACTCCGGGCATGGTCCTGAGTTCACTTGGGAACGAGAGGACGAAATGATGCGCAAGTATCCTAAACTGTTCAAGAATGTTGCCAGTACATCTTAATTTTCGGGACGAAAATTCCTCTAACAGGGGGATGATGTGACTACCCGGAAAATTTCGTTACCTTTAATTAAGCTATAGGTTTTAAACTGTAACATCTCGTATTTTTTTATTAATTAAAAGTTAATTTTATAAACAATTAAGTTTAAATACGTTGATGTTAATTTCAACAATTATAATAATAAAAATAATAATAATAATAATAATAATAATAATAATAATAATAATAATAATAATAATAATAATAATAATAATAATAAAATTTCTATTAATAATTTATAAGAATTAATAAACTTAAAATTAATTAGAACTTAAATTAAGAAGGTTAAGGGGGTGAATTGCCAATTTAATAAACTTTAATGGAAGTTTTAACATAAAATAATAGAATTTCAAAGTTGAGGGACCATTTGTGTAATTAACCGAAACCCAAACCCCCTCCCCCCTTCTCAACCCCGATTTTCCGGCGGTAAGACCGGCGAAGGTCCAGCGACCCTCCGGCGAGACCAAACACTCAAATTAATGCGATTCCAACCTGATCAAATATTCCCGACACATTCGCGTGGATGGTTCGAACCTGAGCCCCACTTCATTTAAAAATCTGAGTGCGATTGACAACCAACCCGATTCCTTTCACTTTCAGCCGAACAACCGCACAATTCGAGCACTAAACTATAATAATAATCAAAGTTTTCGCGCACTCACGATCGTTTAATCATTTAAAACCTTCCATCGAGTTCAATTTGATCTGAAACACCTTGAAACACCACCTGCTACCACCTCATTCGGTCGCGACCTGCAGCCCAGTCGAAAACCTTGATCCGAGCCTTCTAAACTTCAATTGATTGGTGGATTAGAACTAGGAACATCACACGAAGCTTTACTCGCAGTTAGTTTGATTAACAGCAACAATTCGACATCAAACGAATTCAAGCCCCTGTCGCGGCTGTTCTTCGTAGGATTCATCTCCAATCCCTCACCATTCGGGTAATTAAAACTACCTTTATTCTCGATTTCATTAGAGGATTAAAAGCCCTAAACTTATTCCTGTAATCGTTGTCGATTTAATGGTCAATTGGATCGAGAAATCGAACCTAGGGTTCATCGGATTTGGGGGAAACAAGTTAAGAGTGTATAAAAGATTACAAAACCAAAGTAAACCGCGGCTGAGGCCTTGGTTTACTGGTTACAAGCGCACATATCACACGGGAGGTCCCGGGTTCGAACCCGGCTACCCCCAACATTTTTTTAAGGCTTTTCAACCTATTAAAAAATATACAAAAATTCCTAAAAATTATAAAATAACTTTTATAAACTTCTTTTATTTTAAAAGTTATCAAATGAATTTTTAGAAATTTATTTAATAAACATCTTAACATTTTTATGTAAACATTACTTATTTGATAAATACAAATTAGATTTTATAAATTTAATTATAAAATCTTACTAAATTAAATACAAACTTACATATTTAAATAATGTCTAAAATTTATTTAGAACATAATGATATGTTAAACTCATTATTAAATTAATCAAATATTATGAAATGGAAATCTTTAGTTATTACAGAATTAACAAAAATAATTAAATGATTTAATTATATGTTTATAACAAATCCCAGAAAACCAAACCCTAGATCAATTAAACTCCAGGTTCAAGAACTAACTTATTTAGGTTATGGATTTGTATCAATTTGCTTATGTGAATTATAATTCATTAGGAGGAATTTACTAGCTTGTCAACACCACACAAGAACTGAGATGAGTTCATACTCAACTATTCCCCTTTTTAATCATTTAAATATTTTGGGGAGGAATACATGTTGTAATTAAAATTTCAAATTATTTTTGTGTATTATGTTAAATAAAAATCGATCACATTTATGATTACATATGGTTACAATGAAAACCCTTCTCTGTATACTGACTATTAACAAGCAGGGATCTTTTGGATAGTACTATCGGGGTGTGACTTACTCCCATAAAGGTTTGGACATGTGGTCCTTACCAAGATGCACAAAGATCTTATAAGTCATTCGGATGACTGTTTTGTGTTGAGAAGGTAGATGTGCACTATGTGTAAAGTTTGCCATTATAGTTCCACTTACAACCCATATGAGGATAAATGTAAAGGAGGATTTGCTTCCTCTGATTTGAAATTATTATTTCATGAAAAGGATAAAAAACTATGATACATGGGCAATTCCTATGTGAAGGATTTGTTGGCTTGTACTTAGTTAGTATGTGGGATAGCGGGTGCACCTTGTAAAAGGGTTCCGACAGGCTATTCATATACAAAGTGATACCAGTGGGTAGTATATACTCATACTTTTACAGTAAATCCTACTTTGATGATAATTAATGGTTTATCATTTATGTTTTACCCACCTATGAACTCACCAACCCTGTGTTGATACTTGATTTTACATGTATTCTCAGGTATCTACTAGGAGCTTATAGACATACACGTAGGATCATATAAGAGCTCAAGATACATATTGCTTATTATTTGAGATATGATTAGACGTACCGCTAAGAAACAATCTATCTTTCATTTCCGCTACGTATAATATTATTACTCTGAATATTAATGGAATGATTATCTAAAATTCATCATATAGATAACTGCATCTCATGTGTGACTAATGTGTTCGATCCTGTTTGTTCACTCCCCGTGATAAATTCCAGACCCGGAATTTGAGGGTGTGACACTTAAATGACTATAATCATGGGAATAAAATCAGAAACATGTTTAGAAATATCAAAAATAGTAATCTGTAAAATTTGGTATAATAATAATGGGTAAAGTAAATTATATAATTAATTAAAGAAAAAAAGATAATTATTATATGGAAGCTCCAAATCTGGTAAAAATCTGGAAAAATTATATCTTTGTATTTTATAAAAGTTCCAGGATAAATTTTGTGATTAATTCGTTTGTATGACTGAGTTTCATATTTTAATATAATATGTAAATAGAAAATTGAAGAAATAGAAAAATAATGAGTTAAATTAATGGAAAGTTCACATAAATTATGATATTCAGAATAGAACAGTATGTATGAATTTCATAAGTTTTAGAGATATTTAACTATTTTTGCTAATTTATGTGAAACTTGGAAAAATCATATTGACTGCTTATTTTGATTTAGTAACCTGAAATTTTATAAGAAAATATGGACTTTATAATAATTATTTTGGTAAATTTTGGTGATTTTATAAAAATATAGCAATTTCTGCTATTTTATGTGAATATTGTCAAAATTCTAGAAAATTATCTGTAATAAATTATTATTTAAAATTTTTATATGTTAATCTGAATTTTTAGATTTTACTAGTATTAAATTTTGGTGATATATGGGTAGTAGTAACTACTGCTTTATAATTTCTAATTTTTATAGGGTTTACTGGAATTAAGGTAAGATTCATAGCCTCGTTTTTATGTTTATGAGTTTTGGGGGGAAAAAGCATACTGTTTTGTGATTGATTCTAATAAATAAGACTTTTTGAGATACTATCATTTGCCATGTGCTACAACCATTAATTCGGATGTGGAACCGTCTGATAATATTAGTAGCGCTACTTAGAAAAATATTCTTGCACCAATAGGATGAGTGTTGTGATGCTATATTATCTGATTTTATGATTTGTATTATGATAGTTATAAATCACTTGGCATATAACTAGTTTGGTTGTAATCTTATTTATGATGCCTCAATATGTTTTGTTTAGTTACTAAACCTATGTTTCTCACCAACATTATGTTGACTGTTTTGAGTATGCTTTTTCAGGAAATCAGAATGATAACAGCGTAATGTTTTCATTTGATGTTTACAACAGCTGGGGTGAAGTTATTTGTAACACCTCGTAATTTCTTTAAAGAAACGTTAACTTTGTAAGTTTTATAAGGATTTGTGATGTGTGAAATTAATTTGGGTTAACAAATTAATTTAATAACAATAATAATAATAATAACAATAATAAAATAATAATATAATAATAATAATAATAATAATAATAATATTACAATAATAATAATAATAATAATAATAATAAAGTCGAGGGGTTGTATTGTCATTTTTGAAACTTTAAAAGTGAGTTTTGACATAAAATGATACAAGTTCAAACTACAGGGACTGTTTCTGAAATTTTTATAAAAACCCAGCCCCCCGCCCGTCGCCCCTATTCTTTCTCCAACCACTGTCGTCGGCGAGCCTCCGGCGAATCCGTAACACCCCAACTAACGCGGATTCAGGGCAATTAATCACTCCCGACAACATCTTGTGGGAGATTCGAACCCGAGCCCCACCTTAATTTTTAAAAACGCACTCGAATAGTGCGATTCATACTTTTGGCCGAACAACCTGGCGACGATCGCCACTAACAACTATAATAATCCAATTAATCGAGTATAAATGAATGCGTATCTGTTACTGATCGATTACACCATTCATTTTCAAACAAAACACACACAGACATCGTGTTCGATCACTACCACCACCCGCGACCTGTTCTTCGTGAGTTAATCATCAAACCGACACCATTCTGGTAATCAAACACACCCACATGCTCGATTTAGGTGGGGATTAAAAGCCCCATGTTTATTTCTGTGATTACTGTCGAATTGGGTTTCGATTTTGGATTCAAAGATCTAGGGTTCTTCGGATTTGGGGGATTGTTGAGGTTTGTGTTTAAAAGGTTTGGAACCCGGGTTTATCTCGCGGCTAGATGCCTTGGTTCACTGGTTAAGGGCGTGTGTTGCAGGCTTGAGGTCCCGGATTCGAACCCGGGGACCCTTAACTATTTTTTTAAGGCTTTTTAACCCTCTGAAAATAAATAAAAATTCCTGAAAATTATAAAAATAATTTTTATAAACTCTTCTTATTTAAAAGGTTACATAAATATTTCTGTAAATTTATTTTATTTAAAAACCTTAATAGTTTTTTTATAAAATAATATTTAAAAATATGATAAATAACTATGTTTATAAAAATGAACTCTAAATCATGATAATTATGAAATAATTGTGAAAATCATAGAAATTATACATCTTATAATTTCACAATGAATTACAAACGCAATTATAGATTATATTTTATACTTTAATTAATAATTATTATTGGATTATGTGTAATCGTAATCAATGTTAAATAATATTTATTCCAAAAGATTACAAAGAATATAGATATATCTAATCGTGTGCGTCAAACCCAAACCGACTCGAATCCAACCAAATATATCTATTCGCGTTGCGCATATCTTAAAGACGTAATTACAATTAATAATAGGTATTGCTCGTGTTTGATCGTGCATTGCCTTATTCTTTGAAGCTCTTGTTGCTTTCATTACATCAATTCAAGGTGAGTTTACAGACCCACTTTTACTTATATACTCTTTTGGGGGAGAGAAACATGCTGTTTTCATAAACGTTACATTACATTTGGATTTCTGTAATACTGCATATACTTGATACTATGGTGTTATACTTTGCCCATCCGACCGTTAATATGGACTTAGCGAGGTGATTGTTAGTAGTACTACTGGGATTGACATACCCCACCCGGGCTAGTCGCGCTAGCACAACGTTCGTCGAACGGTGTGAACGGTTAGCCTAATTACAAGTGTTGTGATGTGTGATCCACAGCCGGGCCGGTTTTATTATTGATTACATGTCAGCTCGGTCGCGACTTCATACACATAGGGATCATTATGGATTAGCTACCCATTGGATGCTTTGATTACAAAATCCGGGAATTTCAATACTGATACTGTTTTCTGATAAACCTGTGAACTCACCAGTCTTGTACTGATATTTTCCATGTTTTCTCTCAGGACATTGATATGGCACGTTTAGGAGCACAACATCTACCGCATGTCATTCCGCATTCACCACAAACTGTTTTCTAGATTTAATTTGCATTTACTTTACATAAATTGGATTGGACGCGTGTTTGCGTGTTCCAAAACTATTGTTAAATGTTTTACTGTATTCGCTTCCGCAATACTTAAACATAATTGGTTTGTTTCATTATTATTAAGCAATCTATATGTTTTGTAATTATCGAGTCGTTTGGTGTAACTGATGCTTATCTGAGATCCTGGTTATGTCACACGCCTGACGGTAAAACCCCGTTAGCGGATTTTGAGGGTGTGACAGATTGGTATCAGAGCATTAGTTATAGCAACTAAAATGAACTTTGCATCTCATCTGCATTGCATTTTAGACTATAGCTGGATTTGCATTAGTTACACACACATAGATTACTAAGGTATGCCTACCAAATTGGTTGCCTGGGAATTTTGCTTTAACATATCCCTGTGAGCATATGGCTACCGGGATGGTGGCTCCAAGTTGCTGTGAGTCACGGGAGAGTTTGTGTGCATTTGACATCGCCTAAATGTTCTTCATGATTTGTGTGACACATAGACACCTGTATTCTGGATTTCCTGGCAAAAGGCCCTCGGGCTAAGGTAAGCATATCGCATAAATCTCATTGTGAGACCAGTTATGCTTACCTGGGGATTTCTGGGATGAGTGATAAACTATGGTCAATACACAGGTCTTTAAGGCAAATGGGTCAAATTACCTTGGCGTGTCAATGATTCCCAAACTTTACTGATCCTTTCGTATATTTTGATTGATCGACCCCGATATAATACATACATATTTGGTACTTCTATCATTGATGACCACTGTACTTGACAAGATATGTTAGCCTGATAGGAGGAACCGGGGTGATCATGCAAAGCAAGTTACCATTACGGGTGCACACGTAAATGTAATTTGTCGTGCATGCTAAGTCCGGTGAGTCTGGTCGGGTGGTATCATTGTAGTCAGTATAAGTCATCATTCCTACACCTTGAGCAAGAAAGTCTCGGTCTTCATAGAACATAGCCACTGATGTGGAAACTATCTATCAGTTCTACTTGTAGGAATGATCACCCTTACCTTGAATTTGGACGAAATTCAAACCATGACATTTGTTGTCACACCCTCATTTTCCACGTACGGGGTTTTACCGTCAGGCGCGTGACACAACCAGGATCTCAGATAAACATCAGTTACACCAAACGACTCGATAATTACAAATCATATAAGTTGTTTAATTTAATGAAACAAACCAAATATATTTAAGTTGTGCGGAAGCGAAAACAGGAAAACATTTAACAACGGTTTTTGGAACACGCAAACACGCGTCCAATCCATTACATGGAATTAAGTCTTGAAAACAGTTTGAGATGAACGCCGATTGACATGCAGTGGATGCTATGCTCCTAAACGTGCCACATCAATGTCCTGAGAGAAAACATGCAAAAATCTCAGTACAAGACTGGTGAGTTCACAGGTTTATCAGAAAACAGTAAGTATCAGTAATGAAATCTCCAGATTATGTAATCCGATAAGTATCAGTAATGAAATCCCCGGATTATGTAATCCGATAAATATCTGTAATGAAATCCCCGGATTATGTAATCCGATAAGTATCAGTAATGAAATCCTCGGATTATGTAATCCGATAAGTATCTGTAATAAAATCCCCGGATTATGTAATCCGATAAGTATCAGTAATGAAATCCCCGGATTATGTAATCCGATAAGTATCATGAAATTCCCGGATTATGTAATCCGATAAGTATAATGAAATTCCCGGATTTAGTAATCCGATAAGTATAATGAAATTCCCGGATTTAGTAATCCTATAAGTATAATGAAATTCCCGGATTTAGTAATCCGATAAGTATAATGAAATTCCCGGATTTAGTAATCCGATAAGTATAATGAAATTCCCGGATTTAGTAATCCGATAAATATAATTAAATTCCCGGATTTAGTAATTAAAGCATATAATGGGTAGCTAGTCCATAATGATCAGTATGTGTATGAAGTCGCGGCCGAGCTGACATGTAATCAAATAATAAAACAGGCCCGGATGTGGATCACACACCACAACTTTTGTAATTAGGCTAACCGTTCACCCGTTTGACGAACGTTGTGCTAGCGCGACTAGCCCGAGTGGGGTATGTCAATCCCAGTACTACTACTAACAATTACATCGCTAAGTCCATATTAACGGTCCGTTGGGCAAGTATAACACCATAGTATCAAGTATATGCAGTATTACAAAAATCCAATGTAATGTAACGTTTATGAAAACAACATGTTTCTCTCCCCCAAAAGAGTATATAAGTAAAAGTGGGGCTGTAAACTCACCTTGAATTGATGTAATGAAATGAGCAAGAACTTCAAAGAATAAGGCAATGCACGATCAAACAGGATCAACACCTATTATTAATTGTAATTAAGTTTTTAAAATGTGTTCAACGCGAATAAATACATTTGGTCAGATTCGGATCGGTTCGGTTTGACGCGTACGATTTGATATACCAACAACACCATGTATTAATAATATTACCAATATTGACATTGATAATAACAATGGCATGATCATAATTATAATGATAATATTCGTATTTGTAAATAATTTGTGAAATTTATTAAATATAATTCCTTCATTTATCATAATAAATCCATAATTAAAATAATAATCTCTATTAATAACTTGATGATTTAAATTATTATTTAAAATCCATTTTTATAAAAGTAACTATTTATAACATTTGTAATAATTATATAAATAAATAAATAAATAAGGTATTTAAAGAAATAAATTTCCAGAAAATAATTAGATAACTTCTAAAATAAACAAAGTTTATAAAAATTATTTTTATAATTTTTATAAATTTTCTGTAATTTTTAAAAGCTCAAAAGGCCTTAAAAAAAATAAATGGGTTGCCCGGTTCGAACCCGGGACCTCCTGGATAACATGGTACATGGGAACCGGTGGGCTGAAGGCCTAAGCCGCGATAGTACACAACTTCTAATTATTAAATACCAATGTAACAAAAAAAACACAAATTGCCATGAACCCTAATTCGATTTGTACCAAATTGATCCCCAATTCGATTCAATCAGAGGCTATATTGATGGGGTTTTTATTCCCATGATGAAACGAGTATGTAGGTATGTTTAATTACCTGATTTGAAGTTATATGGATGATGAACACTCGATGAGCAATCGCGACAGTAGTTTGAATCCAATTCGTGTGCAAATGTTAATGAAAATCAAATTAACTTCGTGTGTAGCTTCGTGTGATGTTCTAGTTGCAAGCCCTATGTCAATTTGGTGTAAAAGAGCTTAGAACATGGATTCCCGTTTAGTTGCAGGTCGATAATGAAGGTGGTGATCGATGGTCGTGTGAGGTTGTGTTTTATACTGAATTGAGTTTAGTGGAAGATTTGAAACGACAAAATGGTCGTGTATATGCGATTTCTTTCGATTACTTTTGGTTTTAGTGCTCGAATTGGTGCGTGGTCGGCCGAAGTGGGTTAGGTTTCTAGATCGCACTATTTCGATTGTATTATTCAAATTGAAGTGGGTCTCAGTGTTCGAATCTCGCATATGATGTTGTCGGTGGTGATTAATCGAGTTGGATTCGACTAATTTTGTGTATTTGGCTTCGCCGGAGGCTTGCCGGAAGTTGGCCGGAGAACGGCAGTGGGTCGACGGGGGAATGGGGGGCGGTTTGGGTAAATACACAAATGGTCCCTGTAGTTTACTAGTTTTAATGTTTTATGTAAAAACTTTGTTTTAAAGTTTCAAAATTTACACAATTTCCCCCTGGACTTATTAAATCTAAGTTTAATAAATTTTTATAAATCATTATTATTAATAGCATTATTATTATTATCATTATTATTATTATTATTTATAAAATTAATAAAAATAATATAAAAATCACATAAATACTTTATGAAATAAATCACGAATTTTTCGGGTTGTCACATCATCCCCCTGTTAGTGGAATTTTCGTCCCGAAAATTAAGATGTACTGGCAACATCCTTGAACCGGCTAGGATACTTGCGCATCATTTCGTCCTCTCGTTCCAAAGTGAACTCAGGACCACGCCGGGAGTTCCACCGAACTCTGCCAATCAGAATTTTTTTAACTTATCGATCCATAATTTCCAGAATATAATCTCGTGGTAAGGTGATGTCGACAAATCAAAATAAGACCAACAATGATAAGAAAAGTTACCCGTCGGAATTTAAGAATCCCAAACGTCACCATATGAAACGATCTTAACGCATATCTTGTGAAGATGTATTCCTCTTTTGACCAACCATTGGTCTAAAATACGCTATGCGAAAATCTTGAAATGATCTCAGGACAATGGTCTATAATGCACCAATTGTCATCATGACCTCTAAGATAGGAAGTATTTTAGTTGCAAGGAAAGTTACACCGGAGATCCATAGGATCATGAAGATTAGGTCTTGTCACTTATGAAGATAAGACACTTGGACACATACCAAGTTACGTCTTTAGACCAAACCCATGTCTACAAGTTACGAAGGTTTATGAACCTTTATGTCCACATCGCAATGAGGATGATAACGAGTCTTGTTGTTTAAATCCAAGATAGAATTTTAATGATTTTCAAGCTTAAGGATTCAAAAACGATTCAAGAAGTGATGCGAACAATAGGAAAGGTATTTGTAAACATGCTTTGCAAGGTAGCAATATTTAAGTACGTTTACATACGCCGTGCAACAAACCATAAGCACATCTGAGAACTTTTGTATGACTAGAAAGTCATGAACATAAGTTGATAATATCTCCAACAGAGAGATTTGTTTAGGAAGGCTACCATCGCACAATCACGTTTTGATGATAACTCAAAATGAAAGTCGATAGATAAGGACTAAATGATTCCATATAGCTAGGTCAAAACATGAGGATAAAGGGAGAGAAATTGATTTACGAATCTAAGTGCTCCAAGCTTAGAATAAAAATCAACCTAAAACGATTGGGTCTCCTTTCAGGTTCAGAGATCATGCTTTGGTTTGACGGGTCGAATCACCTTCTCCTGACGGACTATCTTGGTTTCATTCTTCGATAACCAATTCATACGGTATTAAGTCTATGTCAAGGACATGATCTTCGTGTACTTTTGTGTAACCTCTAATTATTACCATTGGTCATTTTAACAGAGTAAATAATTTCTAAACAACTAGGGTTAATGCTAAGTTAAAGAATAATTCCAGAAGAATCCAAGCTTATTATCAACCCTGGTATCAAATAGATGTGTAGCTATTGATGATAAGGTACGTACATGTAACAACATTTAGTCTTGTCGAATGTGGCTTGCTTCAGTCGTAAATGTATGACCGCGTGATGTATTACTTTGAATTATATGACCTTTATTTCCATAATTTAACTGTTCTTACTTTCTAGCTATAGCCATTTCCTAATTCTGATTGTTTCTAACTTGTCCTGGGGTCCTAATCGACCTAGGGCACACTTATGGTAATGGTCGGAACTCCAACCTTCTTAATGTCCCCGTTTAGCGCATGTTAGCTTAATCGTCTTAACCAACATAGCTAGGTTCACAACATTAGCATTCTTGTCTACCTTACCGCTTGATTGCTTGTTCGACCTTCCAACTTCTTTCTACTACTTACTAGATTTTCCCAGTGTCCTTCCTAATTCTATTTGGTCTAATGTCATAAGGTATGACATCAGCTTTGTCAATTCAGGGAGTTTGTCAGTATAAAGAGCACGACCTAACCCTACTATTGCACGATTTTAGAATTACCATTCTAACTTTTGTATTTTATTAACCCTACTATTGCACGATTTTAGAATTACCATTCTAACTTTTGCATTTTATTCCTTAGGTAATAGTACTCAATCACCAAGGCTTTGAACTTATCTTAAGTCATTTGCATCAATTGAACTTATCCTGTTTGGACTTATCTTAACTTAGCTTGAACCTGGGTGTTCCACCAGGTTAGTGCCTTGCCCTGTAGTGAACACGTGGCATACTTGATTCATCAAATCCATGAAGACAGCTGGTGTGTTGGTCAACCCGAACGGCATGACCAAGAACTCATAGTGTCCATATCGTGTTCTAAACAATATTTTCGGTATGTCATCTTCACGAACCCTCAATTGATGATAGCCGATCGAAGATCGATCTTTGAGGAGTACATTGATCTCTGCAACTGATCGAAGAGATCGTCAATCCTGGGAAGGGGTATCGGTTCTTAACAGTCAAATTGTTCAATTCCCGATAATCTTGTCAAGTACAGAGTGTTATCCATGATTTGAGTATCAAAGATATGGTTATTAACGAAGAGTTAATTAACCGGAGTTGTATAAAGGAAACGATTGAGAAGGAATTTACTTGATCAAGGAGCGATCGAAGGAATCTATGTACAATAATCTAAAATCCGATGAAGTAGTATTATTAGAGTATGTCGCGTCTCTTGTCTACCGATGTCGTATTAGCCGGCGTTTTTGTCTTTCAAGACTCAATCCAACAAGTTGTGAATAAGGGTGCGTATAGCAAATGCGACATCGACAGACGTATGGAATAAAAGTTGGGTTAACAACATAAGTCCTTAAGAGAGTTCTTATAAAGCCCTTATTAATCCAAAATATAAGTCAAACAAATAATGATAGGGTGTGATTATCGAGGGTCTTCTCAAAGTACTAATATGTGATATAATGCCCACAACGTTCTTGAATAAGTATACCATAGATAGTTTGTAGGACGGATATGTACTCATAACCAATAATGCACTTAAAGTATTCAATCAGTTCCTTAGTTACTGAAATGCTAAGTGTAGGAATGTCTCTTAGAAGATAAAATTAATGTCATGATTGGAAATATCATAAAGGTTCTAAGTAGGACAGGACTTAAGTAATAGCAAGTGTTTGTAATGTTTTGTTACCCTTAACAAGGTCTTACTAGAATTTTGATTCTAGCACCCTAGGGTATAGAATAGAAACTTGTGATACTCATGATCGTTACCTCATGGTAAGATTAGCCAAACTTCTCATGCATGACGAATTACAATTATGTGTGCACCCGTAATAGTAATTTGCCTTGCATGTTCACCCTTAGCTTCACCTACCTCAAGTTAACATCATAGTATTATCCAGATTCATCAAACACATATGTATAGAATCAGGTATAGGGACCAGAAACAGGCCTAGAGGAACATACATGTAATATTAAATCCATAGACTTAATATACTTGACCCATTTGCCTTATAGACTTGTGTATTGACCATAGTTTATCACTCATCCCAGAAATCCCCAGGTAAGCATAACTGGTCTCACAATGAGATATATGCGATATGCTTGCCTTAGCCCGAAGTCCTTTTGCCAGGAAATCCAGAATACAGGTGTCTATGTGTTACACAAATCATGAAGAACATTTAGGCGATGTCAAATGCACACAAACTCTCCCGTGACTCACAGCAACTCGGAGCCACCATCCCGGTAGCCATATGCTCACAGGATATGTTAAAGCAAAAATTCTCAGGCAACCAACTTAGTAGGTGTAGCTTAGTAATCTATGTGTGTGTAACTAATGCAAATCCAGCTATAGTCTAAAATGCAATGCAGATGAGATGCAAAGTTTATTTTAGTTCGCTATAACTAATGCTCTGATACCAATCTGTCACACCCTCATTTTCCACGTACGGGGTTTTACCGTCAGGCGTGTGACACAACCAGGATCTCAGATAAGCATCAGTTACACCAAACGACTCGATAATTATAAATCATATAAGTTGTTTAATTTTAATGAAACAAACCAAATATATTTAAGTTGTGCGGAAGCGAAAACAGGAAAACATTTAACAACGGTTTTTGGAACACGCAAACACGCGTCCAATCCATTGCATGGAATTAAGTCTTGAAAACAGTTTGAGATGAATGCGGAATGACATGCAGTGGATGCTGTGCTCCTAAATGTGCCACATCAATGTCCTGAGAGAAAACATGCAAAAATCTCAGTACAAGACTGGTGAGTTCACAGGTTTATCAGAAAACAGTAAGTATCAGTAATGAAATCCCCGGATTATGTAATCCGATAAGTATCAGTAATGAAATCCCCGGATTATGTAATCCGATAAGTAGCTGTAATGAAATCCCCGGATTATGTAATCCGATAAGTATCAGTAATGAAATCCCCGGATTATGTAATCCGATAAGTATCTGTAATGAAATCCCCGGATTATGTAATCCGATAAGTATCAGTAATGAAATCCCCGATTATGTAATCCGATAAGTATCATGAAATTCCCGGATTATGTAATCCGATAAGTACAATGAAATTCCCGGATTTAGTAATCCGATAAGTATAATGAAATTCCCGGATTTAGTAATCCGATAAGTATAATGAAATTCCCGGATTTAGTAATCCGATAAGTATAATGAAATTCCTGGATTTAGTAATCCGATAAATATAATGAAATTCCCGGATTTAGTAATCCGATAAATATAATGAAATTCCCGGATTTAGTAATTAAAGCATATAATGTGTAGCTAGTCCATAATGATCGCTATGTGTATGAAGTCGCGGCCGAGCTGACATGTAATCAAATAATAAAACAGGCCCGGATGCGGATCACACACCACAACACTTGTAATTAGGCTAACCGTTCACCCGTTTGACGAACGTTGTGCTAGCGCGACTAGCCCGGGTGGGGTATGTCAATCCCAGTAGTACTACTAACAATTACCTCGCTAAGTCCATATAACGGTCCGTTGGGCAAGTATAACACCATAGTATCAAGTATATGCAGTATTATAAAATCCAATGTAATGTAACGTTTATGAAAACAGCATGTTTCTCTCCCCCAAAAGAGTATATAAGTAAAAGTGGGGCTATAAACTCACCTTGAATTGATGTAATGAAATGAGCAAGAACTTCAAAGAATAAGGCAATGCACGATCAAACACGATCAACACCTATTATTAATTGTAATTAAGTTTTTAAAATGTGTTCAACGCGAATAAATACATTTGGTCGGATTCGGGTCGGTTCGGTTTGACGCGCACGATTTGATATACCAACAACACCATGTATTAATAATATTACCAATATTGACATTGATAATAACAATGGCATGATCATAATTATAATGATAATATTCGTATTTATAAATAATTTGTGAAATTTATTAAATATAATTCCTTCATTTATCATAATAAATGCATAATTAAAATAATATAATCTCCATTAATAACTTGATGATTTAAATTATTATTTAAAATCCATTTTTATAAAAGTAACTATTTATAACATTTGTAATAATTATATAAATAAATAAATAAATAAATAAATAAGGTATTTAAAGAAATAAATTTCCAGAAAATAATTAGATAACTTCTAAAATAAAAAAAGTTTATAAAAATTATTTTTATAATTTTTATAAATTTTCTGTAATTTTTAAAAGCTCAAAAGGCCTTAAAAAATAAATGAGGTTGCCCGGGTTCGAACCCGGGACCTCCTGGATAACATGGAACATGGGAACCGGTGGGCTGAAGGCCTAAGCCGTGATAGTACACAGCTTCTAATTATTAAATACCAATGTAACAAAAAAAACACAAATTGCCATGAACCCTAATTCGATTTGTACCAAATTGATCCCCAATTCGATTCAATCAGAGGCTATATTCATGGGGATTTTATTCCCCATGATGAAACGAGTATGTAGGTATGTTTAATTACCTGATTTGAAGTTATATGGATGATGAACACTCGATGAGCAATCGCGACAGTAGTTTGAATCCAATTCGTGTGCAAATGTTAATGAAAATCAAATTAACTTCGTGTGTAGCTTCGTGTGATGTTCTAGTTGCAAAGCCCTATGTCAATTTGGTGTAAAAGAGCTTAGAACATGGATTCCCGTTTAGTTTCAGGTCGATAATGAAGGTGGTGATCGATGGTCGTGTGAGGTTGTGTTTTATACTGAATTGAGTTTAGTGGAAGATTTGAAACGACAAAATGGTCATGTATATGCGATTTCTTTCGATTACTTTTAGTTTTAGTGCTCGAATTGGTGCGTGGTCGGCCGAAGTGGGTTAGGTTTCTAGATCGCACTATTTTGATTGTATTATTCAAATTGAAGTGGGTCTCAGTGTTCGAATCTCGCATATGATGTTGTCGGTAGTGATTAATCGAGTTGGATTCAACTAATTTTGTGTATTTGGCTTCGCCGGAGGCTTGCCGGAAGTTGGCCGGAGAACGGCAGTGGGTCGACGGGGGAAAGGGGGCGGTTTGGGTAAATTACACAAATGGTCCCTGTAGTTTACTAGTTTTAATGTTTTATGTAAAAACTTTGTTTTAAAGTTTTAAAATTTACACAATTTCCCCTGGACTTATTAAACCTAAGTTTAATAAATTTTTATAAATCATTATTATTAATAACATTATTATTATTATCATTATTATTATTATTATTTATAAAATTAATAAAAATAATATAAAAATCACATAAATACTTTATGAAATAAATCATGAATTTTTTGGGTTGTCACATTTGTGTTAATCTTTCGGATTCGGACTGATTCTCTAGCTTGTCTATTTCTTTAAATCCTTGAATTTCTCTTCCTTTTCATTCCAAGACAAAAGGTCTATTTTCATACGACTGATTGCTTTTGATATTTGGTAATTTAAAGAATGTCTGGAAGAGGACGTGGACGCGGGAGAGGTAACATCTCAATGACGCCTGCAGAATTGGCAGCGATAATCAATCATAGTATTACCGCAGCATTGGCAAACCAACACCCTCCATAGCAGAACCCTATTGGACAACCGACTTGCACCTACAAGTCCTTTATGGACTGCAAACCTAACCCGTTCAATGGAACTGGGGGAGCGCTGGGACTGCTCCGTTGGTTCGAAAAGCTGCAGTCGGTGTTCGAAATCTGCAACTGCCCTGCTGGGAATAGGGTAAAATATGCTGCTGGCACACTGGATGGTGCTGCTTTGAGCTGGTGGAACACACAAGTTCAGATGTTGGGCGTTGAAGCTGCAAACGCCACGACATGGGAAGAATTCAAGAATCTGCTGAAAGAGGAGTACTGTTCACGAGATGAAGTACAAAAACTGGAAACCGAATTTTGGAACCTGAAGATGGTAGGTTCTGAAATCAAAGCCTACACAACTCGTTCTCACAAGTTGGCTACTCTGTGCCCTACTATGATTAACCCGGCTTACAAACGGGTTGAGAGGTACATTGATGGGCTTGTTCCAGAAATACAGAGCATGGTCACCACTGCAAGACCAGCTACCATCTAGGAGGCTATCCGACTGGCGTACAAGCTGACGGATCAGGCCGTCGCACAGGGCAAGCTACCCCCGCGAGGGGATGCATCGGGTTCCAATGAGAACAAGAGAAAATGGGAACCTCCTGCCAGTGGGAAGCAATCATCACCCTTCCCTCATCAACAACAGCAACACAAGAAGTTTAATCCGTCCAAATCTTCTCATTCGGGCGGCTATCATGGAAATCTCCCAAAGTGCAACAAATGTCAACTCCATTATACTGGGCAGTGCACAAGGAACACTTGTGAGAGGTACGGGAAGTTTGGGCATGTTGCCAAGTATTGCCGGGTAAACCTCTCGGGAAAAGCACCTCAACAACAGCAGAACCACAATCAGACTGTGTGTTATGAATGTGGTCAACCTGGACACTTTAAAAGGGATTGCCCGAGACGGAAAAAGAATGGTGACAATGGTGCTGCTGATAAGCCCAAAGACAACAACAATGGTGGGGGCGGTGGCAGAGGCAGAGTCTTCATCATGGGTTCAGGTGAGGCTTGAAATGACCCTACTGTAGTGTCTGGTAGATTCATTATTAATGGATGTTATGCCTCTATTCTATTTGACTCTGGTGCTGATAAGAGTTATGTGTCCACCAAGTTTAGTAAAACACTAGGAATGATGCCTACTGACTTGAGTTCTAAGTATGCCATAGAAATAGCCAATGGTAGGACGATAACAGCAACACAAGTGTTTAATAACTGTAAGCTAGGCTTATCCGGACACACTTTCTGCATAGACCTTATTCCTGTCACACTAGGAAGCTTCGATGTAGTAGTGGGGTTGGATTGGTTATCCCAGAACAGTGCTGAGATCGTTTGCAAGGAGAAGCTGGTCAAGTTACCTATTTCGAACGATGAAATTCTTACAGTGGAAGGTGAAAGGTGGGTGCGGTGGTCGGCATCATATCATATTTGAAGGCTCAGAAATGTCTCAGAAAAGGACACCTTGCCTTGTTGGCACTTGTTACTGAAACGAAGGCGGATGAAAGGCGAATTGAAGATATTCCCGTTGTTAGAGACTTTCCTGAAGTATTTCCCAAAGACCTACCTGGCCTTCCTCCACACAGACAGGTGGAATTCCAGATTGAATTAGCACCTGGAGCAGCTCCGATCGCTCGGGCGCCGTACCGTTTGGCACCGAATGAACTACAAGAGCTGTCTAAGCAATTGCAAGAATTGTTAGACAAAGGATTCATACGTCCCAGCTCTTCACCCTGGGGAGCTCCAGTGCTTTTCATTAGAAAGAAAGATGGAACCTTCAGAATGTGTATTGACTACCGTAAACTGAACAAAGTGACAATCAAGATAGGTATCACTTCCACGCATTGATGATAACCAGTACATCTAGCTTGATTGACTTGAGATCAGGTTATCATCAGTTGAGGGTTCGAGAGGAAGACATCTCTAAGACTGCGTTTCGGACACGCTCTGGGCACTACGAGTTCACCGTAATGCCTTTTGGGCTGACCAATGCCCCAGCAGTTTTCATGGATCTCATGAATCGTGTCTGCAAACCTTATTTGGATAAGTTTGTAATTGTCTTCATCGATGACATACTAATCTACTCCCGTAATAAGGAAGATCATGAGGGACATTTGAAGACCATACTGGAATTGCTGAGAGATGAACAGCTTTACGCGAAGTTCTCAAAATGTGACTTCTGGATGCGTGAAGTGCAATTCCTTGGGCACGTGGTGAATGAAAAGGGTATACATGTTGATCCTTGAAAGATTAAAGCAATCAAGGATTGGCCGGCACCAAAGACGCCTACTGAGGTGCGACAATTCCTTGGTTTGGCAGGCTATTACCGGAGGTTTATCGAAGGATTTTCTAAATTGGCGCAACCTTTGACTGCCCTAACACATAAGGAAATAATTTATAAGTGGGGCAGCAAAGAGGAGACAGCGTTTCAGGCGCTTAAAGACAAACTTTGCAGCGCACCAATCCTAGCCTTACCAGAAGGAACTGATGACTTTGTTGTTTACTGTGATGCATCCATCCAGGTTTGGGGTGTGTATTGATGCAACGTGACAAAGTCATAGCTTATGCATCTAGACAGCTCAAGGTGCATGAGAAGAACTACACAACACATGATCTGGAACTGGGAGCTGTAGTGTTTGTCTTGAAGATCTGGAGACACTACTTATATGGAACCAAGTGCATGATATATACAAATCATAAGAGCCTCCAGCACATATATGATCAGAAGGAACTGAATATGCGGCAACGACGATGGTTAGAATTACTCAATGATTATGACTGTGTGATCAAGTACCATCCGGGTAAGGCTAATGTGGTAGCCGATGCCCTTAGTCGTAAGGAAACCCTAAAGCCTCGTTGGGTGCGCGCATTACAAATGACTATCCACTCTGACCTACCAGTGCAAATCAAAGCTGCTCAATCTGAGGCCTTGAAGACGAAGAATCTCAAAGCAGAATCCATGCGAGGCATGGAGAAACAATTGGAGGTTAAAGCTGATGGAATCCGTTATTTTATGAAAAAGATCTGGGCACCACAGTAAGGCAATTTGCGAGAGCTGATAATGAATGAAGCTCATAAGTCACGTTACTTGATCCATCCAGGTTCAGACAAGATGTATCAGGACCTGAAAGAATTTTACTGGTGGCCGAAAATGAAAGCAGAGATAGCCACATACGTAAGCAGATGCCTAACTTGTTCAAAGGTTAAGGTGGAATACCAGAGACCATCTGGTTTACTCCAACAATCGGAAATTCCAGTGTGGAAATGGGAGCAGATCTCAATGGACTTTGTCACGAAGTTACCTAGGACTCCCAGTGGATGCGATATCATTTGGGTTATTGTAGATCGTGTAAAACCTTGAAATCTCCCCAGAAACTGTTAACACACGATCTCAATCACGTGAATGCGGAATGTAAACATGATTGGGTATAAAGAAGAATCGAATTAATCTCAAAAGGATATTGTATTGAACAAAATCAACCTAGAACAGGTTTGTGCGATTTCGCACAGTACAGAGATGAATAATGAACGAAAGCTTAATTACAAAACGAAAACTTAATTACAAAACGAAAACTAAGCAATTTATACTAAACAATAAGGTTCTCGCGCGACAGGCTTGTCGCACGGCTAAGTCTTTCGCGAGGAAGTCCTTCTCGCGTGGAGACAGTTCTCGCGTGAGAGCTGCTTCTCGCGTGAATCTGTCTTTGGCACAAGCTTTCTTCAGAATTAGTCTTTATTCAGTCTTCAAATGTTTTGCCGAGCCTTGATTAGTCTTCTACAATCTCCCCCTAGGCTCGGTGAAACATCATTAATCAAAATCAACGTTAGCCCTTTTGTACGAGCCTGAATAAGCATACCATTTGTTCCTAAGGATTCGATCCGTCATCCACACATACTGGCAAGATAGAAAGTAAACTGACTCATCAGCTGAAATGGGGCAGTGTAACAGCTTGATTAAGTCGTCTTTGCCAAACTTCATTAAGTCAGCTGGATCAATGATTCTAAATGACCTGTCAGTACATCTGATCACAGCATGCCCTGAATCCTTCTCACATCTCCATGAAAGTAATTGCTTCAAAGAATTTGGGGGAACAGGAGCATGAACTGGAACCTTCCTTTTCTCGTAAGAATTTTCAAAATGAGATCATATAGTTCTTTTATCAAGTCAAGACTCTGTCCAGCTTTATTTAAAATAAACTGGTTAAGTTGATTGTCAATATATTTTGTCCCTTTTAAACTTGTACTTCAGGTTTTACTCAGAAACATAAGGAGTGATCTAATCATGTTTTGTTTGATTTAAAATAATTCAGTGGATCCCATAATCAGAACTTTTGTAAGAAACTTATTATCCTTCAAGACACTGTTGAGATTTCAAGTCACCCCAATTTGACTTAAACCATGCATTGTTGATCAGTGATACCATTTATTTATTCCTAAAATATAACTATTTGAGCATAACTAGCCTGAGAAATATTTCTTAATCCGGAATATTAACAAGTTTAAGGACTTACTGACAGCCATCCGGACTTACGTCTGCCCTCTCAAGATGTTTAGGACTTACAAGCCATCCGGACTTACATGCCATCCGACTTACATGCCTCATCTTTTGATTTTGCCTTCCATGGTCAGAAAATATTCTCAAAATAGAAAATATATACCACATAGTATGTATGTCTTTTAGACATATCTTTTGATTTGTTGTGCTTCTTGGCATCTTATATCCTATGTGGCCTTTTTGGCATCTTTTTGCTCAATTATTTTCTTTTTGTGTTTTCTTCCTTTTGTCTTTTTGTATTTTTATCTTTATATATATATATAGTCATGATAATCACTGAATCAAACACATACAGGCTTGAGTATGAAAAGATTATATCTCTTAGTCTGTGTTAGAACATTTTTGGCGCAGAATCCTGATATGTTCCCCACTAAATCATATGTCTTTAATTCAAGTTTAATCACTCAATTATGATCTTTTCATTTCTGAAATCAAAGCCTATTGACACATCAAACATAATCCAAGTCTATTCGTATTTAAGCATTTTGAAAGTACTTAGACTCTTTTTGAACTGTGTAAAATCATTTCTCATTTAATCATGAAAATTCCTTTTTTATTGATCCAATCTTGACTCCCCCTAAGACCAAGAATATTTTTCAAAGTGTATTTTAAAATTTCTCCATTATATGACTGAACATGTTGAAGCAATTGTAAGTTTCCTGTCATATGTCTTTAAACAACCGCTGTCTATATGCCATAAGCTTTCAATGATCCTTTGCGGTTGTCCCTGCATAAGTAACAAATTACTTAGCTTTCGGTACCCAAGTCAAACATGACTTGAGCACATTATGTGTTGCAGCAAGACAAAATGATTTGAGATTATTATATTTGTTTGCACATCAGCCTTTTCATTTACACTTTTCAACTTGATGTTTTCTTTTAAATCATTAGTCAAACTCTTAATCTTTTTGACAATTTAATCATTAACAACTTTTGATTTCATTTGTTTGGCAAATTTTCCACGAGTAAAAACAATTTTCTATTATGAGCAATATAATTATGAAATCGTTGTTTGCTTAATGATTTTTCTCGAAACGGACAATTATTTGCCAAATGATTTATGTTTCCACACTGATACATCTCCTTTGTTATGTGTGAAAGATAAACTATGGATGACAATTATGAAAATTGTCATAAAAACCAAAGTAAGATTGACTTTTTGGTTTAACATTCTGCACAGTCTCTCGAATCTTTGCTTCATTTGATAATTGCTTGTTCATCTTTTGCAAATTCGAGGAAATTGTTGAATTATGACCACTTTGGCTTTGAGATTTAGCAGCTGTGACTTTGGAATTGATGATGCTGGAACAGGACCAGTCTTAGAATTGCTGGAGTAGGACCAGGCTTTGATATACGAATTGGTGCTGGAGAAGGACCAGGCTTTGATATTTTCAGATTTGATGAAGAAGGAGCATTCTTGTGTACATCTGGGCTACAATATTTTGGTTCACAAGGTTAGAATTATGATGAAGTTTATTTTTAATGTTAGGATCTCAGCCTCTAGTTTGATCAATTAGATTATATTCGCAGCGGATTTAGCATGAATATTAGCAATTAAGCAAGAACATAAAGAATATTGCATGCAAACCAAAAGTAGAGAGAGAGAATAATTCTGCCTTAAAAGGAATAATATTCGTTTATTTCACATGTTTCGGCGTGGAATACATTCAGGTCACTGCCCTTTTATAGGCAAATGACCCATACTGTTGTCAGATTCCACTGACATTAACAATTATTTAACTAACTACTGATAGAACACAACTACTGAAGATGTCACAACAGCTGACATCTTCTTACAAAATTTCCTAAGTGTTCTACCTATTACAAGTACTGAAAAGGAAACTACTGAAAAGCTACAACGACTGAAGAACAAACTCTTCAGTCGTTTACAACTACTGAACTATAACAGCTGAAGAACAAACTCTTCAGCTGTTGTACAAACTACTGAAATGAAAAACATAAAACTACTGAAAAGAAAATAAACCATCACAACAACTGAAGAAGACTTCTTTAGCTGTTGTGACAAACTCTGAACCTTCAGCACTTTGGTCTTCAGACTTTGGTCTTCAGATGATTCATCAGCTGATGACTTCAGTAGTTGTCATCAGCTGATGTCTTCAGTCGTTGTCTTCAGACTTTGTGCATCAGCAGTTGGTCATCAGTTCTTCAGTTCTTCAGACTTTGATCTTCAGCACTTGTCTTCAGTACTTGAAGTCTTCAGTACTTGTGTTTATCAGTACTTTAGACTTCAGTACTTATCTTCAGTACTTTGGGATCTTCAGCTGTTGTACTTCAGTTCTTTGAACTTCAGCTGTTGATTCTTCAACTTTGTCAGAACAGCTGATGGGAGTCTTCAGCAGTTGTTGTGATGTCATGTGGGACTTAGAGGTTTTCCTGATCTTGGCTCATTGGTTCTTTTGGTCCAACAAACTCCCCCTGAACCAATGCAGCCAAAACCTCTAATTATTTGTTGTCCCACTTATTGTTGGCATAAAGATTGGTCTATTTCCTTCTGGATCAGATCAGAAGTTCACCCTGATAAGCACTGGCTTGGGAGAAGGTTTCTGGTATTTGTTTGGCTAAGTATGGATGGGAGCTCTGTTTTGGGGAATTGGACACAGAGCTGTTATCCCATCCATGAAACCTACCTCCCATGTACTAGCCTGTAGGATTCTCTGGTGTAGGCTCGGACAAAGATCATTTGTTCTTCTTTGGTCATGCCTTCAGCCCCACCATCGAACAATCCTTCACGGCCGTACATCTCTGAGACAAACTTGACCTGTTTGCCATTCTTGAGCTCAATGTTGTGATTTGCTTATATGCAAATTCATCTGGATGTCTGCCTTCTAGCAACAGTTGAGCTCATCTTTGCGGAAGTTCTCAAGCTTCTTATAAACTAAGCCTTTCCTCACCATCCTGTTCCCCATCATTTCAGGAGGTTGCTTAGATTTATAAGCTTTCTCGAACTCATCCACAATTTCCCAGGGTGTTACTACAAGAGCCACTGTGATTACTTCATCTACAATCCTCTTCATCTGGCTCTTGTACCTTTCAGGAATATCTTTCTTTGTGATCCTGTGAGCCACCCTAGGATCAGGCCAAGTCCTCACTCTCTCTTTGTTATATTGGAAGGTTTGTTTGAGAGTGAAGAGTCTCAGAGCTTCTTTCTTCATATTCATGATAGAGGTAGAGGCAACATATGCTTGGTCAATTGACTTAAGCATTTCAGCATCATGAAGCTGCTGTTGTGCCTCTTCCTCTATCTTTACCCTCACAGTGTCCATCTGTGAGGTGGGAGTGATGGTTTGGGATTTGGCTTTTGGTAGAGGGATGACTGCTGAAAGAGGCAGTCTATCCTCCTCATCCTCTCCTCTTCTTCTTCTTGCAGCCTCAACACCCTTCTCTTCTTCTTCAAGGGTGGATCATTGGCTGCGGGTTTTGATGGTGAAGGGGTTGGTTTAGTGGGTTGTGGTTGGGTTGTTGGTGTGGGAATGTTGGCAGGCACTGCTAGTAACCTAGAGATAAGGGCTGGTTTGGTCTGTTTACTAGCAGTGTCCTGTTCCCAGCACCGGCTTCAGAGAGGGCCTCAGCGACCAGTCCCTTAGTGAAATCACCAGCCGAACAGATCTTGGTGGTTATTGCCAAGAGTCTGTCCCTGGTCCATGCCTTGACATCAAGGACTGGCCTGCCCAGGTACTTCAAAGTGAACCTACTCATAGCCTCAAGTTTCTTTCTTTCCTCTTGGCTATAAGTATTCCATCGGTACTCAATCTCTCTTCTCTCCATATTCCTGATCTCTTGATCTAGCAAGGCAGTGTCCTTGTCAAAGCCTTGCCTGAACAGCTGTTCAATGACAGAGTCCATTGAACGGCTATGCTCAGCATCAGCCTCCTTGACAAGGGCTGCTAGATCAGGATCAGCACTCTCCCTCACCTCTCCTCTCTTCTCTCCTTTCTTTTGATAAGTGACACTGAAATCCTTTTGGATTCCAGTCACTTCTTTTTCAGCTCTCTCCTCCTTCTCCCTCCCCTTCCCCTTAGTCTCCTGAACCTTCTCCCTCTCAATCACCTCCTTTCTACCTACTTCTAACTCCTCCTCTCCCCTCTTCCTCTTAACTTGCACTGAGGTCTCCCCCTTTTTGGGTGCATTGGTTGGGGTTTGACTCTCAGCAAGTGCTTTAGCAACAGCAACCTCCACCAGAGGTTGGATATGTGTGGGAAGCCTCTCATCAATGGTTTTCATCACAATTTCTGTGATTATGGGTGTGATGAGAGGCAGGGATTTCTGAAGGATAGCATCTAGCTGCTCAGGGGGGTTTTGGCCCTGAGAGCTAGTGCCAGAAGCAGGGGCTGGTGGCTGAGTTTGTGGGAGTGGCTCGGTGTATGTGAGACCTTCGGGTGAAGGTGCCATCTGTGGGTTGGTGGTGGCAGATGGACTTCTATCTTGAGTCATTTGAGCAAGCAGCTCTTTGAGTCTGCTTATCTCATCCTCTAAGATAGTGTTGTGAGCAACTACATCATAGAAGAAGCTCAGGTCATCATCAGTATGAACTGAATCACCTGACCTCCTGACAATGTCAGGATGTACATGCTCTGAGTGTGGCTCAGTAATAGCATGTGCCCCTTGTTCATGGTACTGGGGACTTCCAGCCTCCGGATTGGATCCATCATCGGCAGTTGCCTCTGGTGAGGTCTTATTGCTTGTACCAGCTTCACCCTGCTCATGTGCTGATGCAGGGGAAGTGGCAGCCTCACCAGATTGTCCTATCTCCCTAGCCACACTGGGAGATTGGACATGTGATTCTCTGTGTTGGGGCTCCCACCAGCACTTGTATCCACCCTCTCTTCGGTTGGAGTCTCCCCAGTTGTAATAGGTTTCTGGGGAGAGGGTGGAGTGCTCAGGTGGGTCAACACTTTGGCAATCATTAGGGTTGGACTTTGTGGGGCGGCTTCTGTGGGAGATGGGCTAGAAGCAGAGTGCACATGGGGAGGAGTGTGCATTTCAATGGCAGTCTCCTCAAGTGAGAAAGACCCAGATGTGTAGGTGCCCCAGTTATGGTTGCATCAGGCTCCTGTTGAGAGGAAACCTGTGCGGTTGAGGTGGGTGGAGTCATGGTAGCTGCTGGGAGAATCGAACCAGCAGCCACATCCTGCCTTTGTGTTGCAGGGGCATCCTCAGGGGACTCATTTCCCTGAGTAGCCTTTTTGGGCTTCTTGGCTTTTGGCTTGGTGGGGACTTTGGATTTGGAGGTGGAGGCTGTGGGTTCCTGCTGCGTGGGTTTTCGCAGCCGGCCAGCCTGTTTGAGTGTGTGGTCGGTGTTGTGCCTGGAGTATACCTCGGCTAGAACAGCCATGGCAGGGACTCCAGTGCCAACAAGTCCCTCAGCTTGAAGCTGGCTTTGGATGATGGCCATTATAAACCGAGGATACAAGATCCAACGGTTAGAAATGGTTTTGTGGCCATATCCCTGAGTTCCCAAAATATAATATCAGTAAAGTAGTGGTTGTTTCTCAAGGATAGAATACAATACCTGTTGCCACCTTGTTGACATCTGGTCCCATGAAGAAGTTTTGGGAGCCAGACACACATTCACCATGTGGAAGATCAGTCGTTGGGGATCTGGGAAGTGTTTCTTCAACAAGGTGGTGGCAGAGAGGTCGCCCTGATAGTCGTTTGCAGTGAAGCATAGATCGAGGGCGCCTTTGGGGTAAGAGGTTGGGTAGGTGGCATCCTCCAGCTTTAGGGTTTCTCGAAGAGTAGCTGGAGTAATAACCACTGGGTGGTTGTTGACGGAGGACCGGAGAGAGACCTCGCCATTATTCTCTCCGGTTTGGACGGTGATATTCGTGCAGAACTCCGCCAAGGAGTCGGTGTATATGGTGGGGTTGAGGAGGAATGTCGTCTGGTATTGTGAGTCGGTCATCTGATCGACGGCATTGTGAAACTTGGCCCAGAATGGCGGTTTGGTGAGATGAGCGACACAGTTGTGTCGAGGTTTGAGTTGCATGGACGCCATTAATGGTGTATGGGAATTTCAGAAGTTTTTGAAAAGTTAGGTCAAGTGAGAATGAAAGCTCTGAAGGTTGGGTATTATAGGGTATGGCAAAGGCTGAAAGAAAACTACTGAAGGTTTGGTGTTAGTTATCAGTTGTTGAAACTACTGATGACGTGGTTTTAACCTTCAGTGGTTGTAACATCTGAGGACTTGGTGTTAGTCTTCAGTAGTTGAAACTACTGAAGCCTTGGTTTTGTCCTTCAGATGTTGTAAACGGCTGAAGACTTATTGTCAGTCTTCAGTAGTTATAAACTACTGAAGACCTAGTTTTCATCTTCAGACATTGTAACAACTGAAGACTTGGTGTTAGCCTTCAGTAGTTGTGAACTACTGATATCAGTAGTTGTGAACTACTGAAGACATGGTATTGCTTCAGTTGTTGTAAACAACTGAGGACGTGGTGTTAGTCATCAGTAGTTGTGAAACTACTGAAGACATGGTTTTGTCCTTCAGTTGTTTGGTATGAAACAGCAGCTGCTGGCATCAGCTGAAGAGTAAAAGTACTCATCAGCTGTTTCCGTCAAATCAGTTGTTTCATGCTGACCTCCACATTTACTCATCAGCTCTTTGGCTGACTTTCAGACGTTTCATTGACCCTTCAGCTCTTGTGAGTATTTATGCCTTCAGCTCTTGTGATCAGATGTTCACAAGTGCTGATGAAATACTCAGAGCTGGTGAACAAATTTTGTCTTCAGTACTTGTGTAAATTACACATCAGTACTTGTGAACAAAATTTGTTCTTCAGTACTTATTTGTTTGAAAATGATACATCAGTAGTTGTAATCCACCTCACTACATCAGTTGTTTTCAACAAATAATGTACATCAGTACTTTGAAGCCTTTTAGTCTTCAGTAGTTGTGAAAATGCTGAAGACTAAATTACTCATCAGTACTTATATTTGACCTTTGCATACTAATGCTCATCAGTATTTGTGAACTGAAAGCATCAGTATTGGTCAAATTATTCTAGCTGCAGCATACCAAGCCTTAGTACCAAGTTTTGAAATGTGGCACTATCTAAAGGCTTAGTAAATATATCTGCAAGCTCATCAGCACTAGGCACAAACTTTGGATCAATCAGACCTTTTTCATAGCAATCCCTAATAAAATGATGTCTGATCTCTATATGTTTGGTCCTAGAGTGTTGGACTGGATTTTTGACAATGCAAAGAGCTGAAGCACTATCCATTAATAATGGAGTCTTAGTCTTTGTAATGCCATAATCCAAGAGTTGGTTCTGAAGCCAGAGTATCTGAGATGTACAACTTGCAGCAGCAATGTACTCAGCTTCAGCAGTGGATGTAGCAATTGATGTTTGTTTCTTACTCTGCCAAGAAACTAAACAATTGCCTAGGAATTGGCAACCACCAGAAGTGGATTTTCTGGTGACTTTGCATCCTGCATAGTCACTATCAGAGAAAGCAACTAATTTGCAAGAATGCCTAGTTGAATACCAAAGACCTAGTGATTGGGTACCTTGCAGATATCTAAAGATCCTTTTGACTGCAATCAAATGGGATTCTTTAGGTGCAGCCTGAAATCTAGCACAAACACATGTTGCAAACATGATGTCTGGTCTAGAAGCTGTAAGGTACATCAAGGACCCAATCATACATCTGTAAAGGGTTTCATCAACCGCTTTACCTTTTGATCTACATCTAGTTGTGTGATGCTGCTCATGGGAGTAGAACAGGGCTTACAGGTTTGTAAATCAAACTTATTCAACAACTCTTTGGTGTATTTGGACTGATGGATGAAAATTCCATCATCCCTTTGTTTGATTTGCAAACCTAGAAAGAACTGTAGTTCCCCCATAGCACTCATTTCAAACTTTTGCTTCATGAGCATTGTAAATTCATCACACAACTTTAGATCAGAGGATGCAAAGATGATGTCATCTACATAAATTTGAACAAGGAGCTTATGTTGTCCCACAGTCTTGATGAATAAGGTTTTATCAATGGTGCCTCTAGTGAACTTATTCTCTAAAAGAAAAGTTGAGAGTGTCTCCTACCAGGCTCTAGGAGCTTGCTTCAGCCCATAAAGAGCCTTATCAAGCTTGTCCACCCAATCAGGATGTTTGTTGTCCTCAAAGCCTGGTGGTTGACACACATAACTTCTTCTTTTATTTTTCCATATAAGAAGGCACTTTTGACATCCATTTGATAAACCTTAAGACTGTGAAAGGCAGCATAAGCTAAGAACAGTCTGATTGCTTCCAGTCTTGCCACAGGAGCAAAGGTCTCATCATAATCGATGCCTTCCTCTTGTGCAAATCCTTGGACAACCAGCCTGGCCTTGTTCTTGACAATTTGGCCCTTATCATCTGTTTTGTTCCTGAATACCTATTTGGTGCCTATTGCACACTTCCCTTGGGGTAAAGGAACAAGCTCCCACACTTGCTGTTTCTTGAACTGAAGAAGCTCAAGCTGCATTGCTTCAACCCATCCATTGTCTCTTAAAGCAACATGATAGTTCTTTGGCTCTTGCTGACTGATGAAGAGAGCATAGAAGCAGAAATTGGACAATTGACTCCTGGTTGAAACTCCAGCATTGATATCACCAATGATTTGAGATGTGGGGTGATTCTTCAGCTCTTGATAGACTATAATGTCAGTGCAAGTGTTTGTAGGACTTTCAGCAGCAACAAATGGTGATGGAGATTCCTGAAACCATGTAGGAGATGGCAGCTCAAATGAAGTAGAGCTTGCAGAAATCTCATCAGCATTTGTTGTGGATGGGGCTGCTGAAGCTACAGGAGCATCAGGTTTAGTGAACTCAGGCAGGTTGTCACTAAACCTGAAGAGGTGAGTACTGACTACATCATCATCAGTACCACCAGGTGGAGAACTGTTGACAGGCTCAATAGCTGGAGGTTGATAAGGAACATATTGCAGTATGTCTAGATCAAACAACTCCACAGGGTTTTGTGGAATCTTGTCCTTTGGAGATTCATTGAACTTAACATGCAGAGTTTCTTCAACCACTTTTGTCCTACAGTTGAAGACTCTGTATGCCTTGCAAGTTGATGAATAACCAACAAAACCCTGCATCCACCTTACTATCAAATTTCTAGAGTGGGTTGCTAGTGTTGAGAATAAAACATGGACACCCAAAGGCTCTAAAGAATGAAATCAGAGGAGCCAAATGATAAAGTACTTCATAAGGAGTCTTCATCAACCTCTTATTCACTAAGGTTCTATTTTGTACATAGCAAGCTGTATTGACAGCTTCAGCCCAAAAGGTCAGTGGCAATCCTGAGTCAGCCAACATTGACCTTGCAGCTTCAATGAGAGTCCTGTTCTTTCTCTCCACCACTCCATTCTGCTCAGGAGTTCTAGGAATACTAAACTGCCTCTTAATTCCCTTGGACAGGTAGAAGTCATCAAGTGTGTGGTTTCTAAATTCTGTTCCATTGTCACTCCTCACACACTTGACCTGTAGGGAATACTGCTTTTCTACAAATAACACAAAGTTCATGATAGTCTTGGCTGCTTCATCCTTAGAGTGCAAGAAGAAAGTCCATACATACCTGGAATAATCATCCACAATTACCAGGCAGTATTTCTTCTTTGCCATGCTCATCACTCTGACAGGACCAAAGAGATCCATGTGCAGGAGCTGCAAGCAGGCAGTGGACTTTGGTTCTTCTATTGAAGGGAATGAAACTTTGTGTTGTTTCCTTTTAAGCAAGCAGTGCAGTTGTCTTCACACTTGAACTCCTTCAAGGCAATCCTACTAAACCATGGCTTATCAACTGATTCATGTTCTTGAAATTAACATGCCCCAGCTTCTATGCCATAGAGTAGATTCTTGAGAAGATGCCCTGGAGAATAGGCAAGGATGGCCTTTTAGATCTATCTTTTGGAAAGATCTAAGGCATACACTCTTCCTGTCCTGTTGGCCTTCAGGAGAGTGTTCATCCAACACCTTGTCAATCAAATTTAGAACTTTGGATGACAGAATCCGACAGTTCTGGCTTGTGAAAAGGGCAACATGGCCTTTATCACACATTTGACTGACACTCAAGAGGTTGTACTTGAGATTCTCCACATGGTTAACATCATCAAACCTTATTTCCCCATTGGAAACAAAGCCTTTTCCGATGATGTAACCCTTTGCATCATTGCCAAAGGAGACAAATCCCTTCTTTCCTTGAGAGTAGTCATTAAGAAGGGAGCTGCTTCCTGTCATGTGCATAGATCCTCCACTGTCTACATACCAGATGCTCTTTTGGCATGTTGAAGAACCCTGCAATCATAACCACATGTTAGTTAGTTTTAGAGACCCAAACTGTTTGGTTTTGGGTCTGTTCTCAACTATAGGTGCAACACTAACAGGTGTGTTATGTGTAACAGCCTGAGGTGAAGAAGATGGTGTAGAAGAGGAACCCTTGGGCTTGGACTTCCTTTTCTGTGGTTTCAACACAGGAGCATCTAAATGGTTGACTCTTCCCATTAGATGCTGAACCATCATCACCAGTTGTGTCTGACTTTGTGATAAAGCTTCAGCTCTTCAGACACACTGGAGTTTGCTGATGATGGATTCCTATGTTGTACCATCTTTTCTGAGCAACCTCAGCTGTTGCCTGAGTATTCCCTACTTTCTTTTTAGATTAGCTTTGGGCTTAGGGATTTCAGGCTTTGATGTTGCTAGTACAAACTTGGTTTCAAACTCATTTTTCATTTCTTTATTTGCTCTTAATTTCCTCCTGTTGTTTGAGTTTGGAACCCCTTTTGTACCAGCAATCATCAGTAAGATGATTGAACAAGCCATATCTCACATGGCTTCTTCTTCATCTTGTGTTGATCATCAACCAAAGAAGATGAAACTGCTGAAGACTTGTTCTTCAGCTGTTTGTTATCAGTACTAGCAGTTTTCTTCCCTTTAGTACCTGCTTTCCTGACCTCTTCTTTAGTTGTCTTCAAACCTTTTCTACTGTCAGTTTTCTTCTCTTCAGTGCTGGCAGTAGTTGAGGTTTGAACTTCAAGTGTTATCACTTGCTCTCTAGTACTTTCAGTACTTCTAGAGACAACACCTGAGTTGATCAACCTTTTGATCATGTGACAGTCAGCATTTGAACCATCAGCTCTTGTAGCATCTGCTGATTGGTTGCTGACTTCTATCTCTGATGATGCTGAATCAGAAGATAGTAGGTCACATGATGAGAAGGATTGGTTATTGCTCTCTCCATCAGATTCAACTTCTGCTCTTAAGTGAAATCTGTAGGAGGAGCAGTGTGATTATAACCAATCCCAAACTTCACATTGGAAGCTGATTGCTTCTTAGAAGCATTTCAAAACCCTTGCATGATTGCACCCATCGATCACACTCTACTTGGGTGTTTGCAAGAGTTTCCTTGAGGTCTCTGTACTTCTCTAGAAGTACATCTTCCCTAGCTTTACCATCTTTGATTTGGCATTTAAGCTTGTAAATCTCATCATTTTTCTCTTTTAGTACAACCTCAAAATCAGCTTTTCTTTTGGAAATAGTGTGCTCTAGCTCAAGATTTTTATCTATTAAAGCTACATTTGCTTCTCTAATAGAAGCAAATGCTGCTATGCATGATTCAGAACAAAGCTTGGCTTTGGCCTCAGATGATACCTGTGATGAGGCATTAGATGATGACCCCTCAGCAGACTCAAGGGCCATCAGAGCAAGATTTCCAAAAGGACTATCACCACCATGTTGACCAGCACCTTGGAGTAGTTGTTCCTGACCAGATAGATCATCTGGTAGACTACTCCAGTCAACAACTCCTGGGGTGAAGAAGCTGTGTTGTTGAGGTTGTGTTTGATGATGAGATGGGGAAGATTGAGGCTCAGGAAGAGCCTGTGGTGGTTGAGCGAAGGTGCTTGAGTTTGACTGGGCTGAGGCACATAGTAGCAGGGGTATGAGTATGGCATATACCCCTGAGGCACAAAATAAGCAGGTGATGCCTGTGCTTGTGATGGATGACCAGAACTGGAGGAAGGTTGCCCTCTGTGCTGTGAGCTATTGCTCGAAAAGTCACAAAGGGTGCAGAGGAGTTAGATCCAGATGATCTACACTCTCTAGCAAAGTGTCCAAGCCTTTGGCACTTGTGACACCTCAACTTGCTCTTGTCAAAACCAACTTTGGTTTTGCCAGAGAGACCAGGGAATTTCCTACCAGTTTTTGTAGAACTTTTGAGATCTGATATTGATCATTGCCATTTGGCTCAAATATCCATCTCCTCCAGATCATCATCTGGAATGCCCTTCAAATCCTCCATCAAGAAGCACCAGTTATCACTGCAGCCTCCTGAACTACTACCTACACCAACAAAAGCTTGTTCTGAGTTGGTAGAGAATCAATATGCTCATCATAAGAACTTTCTGATGAAGCATATTCTGACTCCTGACTTATCAAGGCAGCATTTCCTTGAACAAAGTCATCAGCGAGCTTTCCAGAGGTAACAACTTCCTCTTTTGCTCTATCTCTCTCTCAAAGGTGAGCAGTTTCCCATGAAGTTGGGTGAGAGATAGAGTTTCCAGATTTGCACTGGAGCGTAGGACAATGGTATAAGTGTCCCATCTCTCAGGCAGTGATCTGAGGAACCTGTTGTTCATCTGGCTGTTGGAGTACTCTTTTTGACCATCTTCAGCTCAGAAATCAAACAAGAGAACCGCTCAAACTGCTGGGTCAGAGTCTCACCCTTTCTATATGAGAATGTCTCATATTGTTGGGCGAGGATTTCCTATTGTTTGCTAAGACCGAATCGTTCCTCCAAATTGTTCCTTTAGAGCAACCCATAGGTCATGAGCAGTTTCATGATGCAAGAGCCCTGAGTAAATCTCATTTGGAATAGCCATGGCTAAATTCCATGGGCTCTAGCATCAATCTCGAACAGCTTTAGATCTTCGTCCGAATATTGTTCAGGTTTCTTGGAACCTGTTCATTAGATTCAGGGACGCTCACCATAGGCTTGTATGGTCCATGCACCACTGACTTCCAACAACCAGCACTGTTGACAGACAAGTGGTGAAGCATACGTCTTTGCCATATGTTGTACTCATTCCTCACAAGCATCGGTGGCTTGGTTGAGGAACACAGTATTGTGAGGATCGTTTGTTGGTGTAGTCATCTCAGTTATTAGTCAAACTCAAGTTTAAACAAAACAAATGTAGCTCAAACCACCAAGAAACCTCAAGTTTTTGGCCAGAACAGCAGAATCTCTCTCTCTACAGCTAATTCTTGCAAATTGCTAATTCGATCAAACTTAGAGATCAAAAGAGCAGTTTCAAATGATCAATAGTGAAATCGATCAATGATTAACCTGCTCTGATACCATTTGTTAGGATCTCAGCCTCTAGTTTGATCAATTAGATTATATTCGCAGCGGATTTAGCATGAATATTAGCAATTAAAGCAAGAACATAAAGAATATTGCATGCAAACCAAAAGTAGAGAGAGAATAATTCTGCCTTAAAAGGAATAATATTCGTTTATTTCACATGTTTCGGCGTGGAATACATTCAGGTCACTGCCTTTTATAGGCAAATGACCCATACTGTTGTCAGATTCCACTGACATTAAACAATTATTTAACTAACTACTGATAGAACACAACTACTGAAGATGTCACAACAGCTGACATCTTCTTACAAAATTTCCTAAGTGTTCTACCTATTACAAGTACTGAAAAGGAACTACTGAAAAGCTACAACGACTGAAGAACAAACTCTTCAGTCGTTTACAACTACTGAACTATAACAGCTGAAGAACAAACTCTTCAGCTGTTGTACAAACTACTGAAATGGAAACATAAAACTACTGAAAAGAAAATAAACCATCACAACAACTGAAGAAGACTTCTTCAGCTGTTGTGACAAACTCTGAACCTTCAGCACTTTGGTCTTCAGACTTTGGTCTTCAGATGATTCATCAGCTGATGACTTCAGTAGTTGTCATCAGCTGATGTCTTCAGTCGTTGTCTTCAGACTTTGTGCATCAGCAGTTGTTCATCAGTTCTTCAGTTCTTCAGACTTTGATCTTCAGCACTTGTCTTCAGTACTTGAAGTCTTCAGTACTTGTGTTTATCAGTACTTTAGACTTCAGTACTTATCTTCAGTACTTTGGGATCTTCAGCTGTTGTACTTCAGTTCTTTGAACTTCAGCTGTTGATTCTTCAGACTTTGTCAAACAGCTGATGGGAGTCTTCAGCAGTTGTTGTGATGTCATGTGGGACTTAGAGGTTTCCTGATCTTGGCTCATTGGTTCTTTTGGTCCAACAGATTGGAATTGATGATGCTGGAACAGGACCAGTCTAGAATTTGCTGGAGTAGGAAACAGGCTTTGATTACGAATTGGTGCGGGAGGACTAGGCTTTGATATTTTTTTAGATTTGATGAAGAAGAGCATTCTGGTACATCTGGGCTACAATATTTGGTTCACAAGGTAGAATTATGATGAAGTTTATTTTTAAAGAATCGAAAATTCATTTCTTTAAAAATATGATCTTCATTTTCAATTAAACCTTAGAAACAATCTACTTTTAAATCATTTTCAATTCGTGCCTTTTTGATTTGCCCTTTGATTTTCATTCAAATTTACATTTATTATTTGATTTAATCTTATTCATCAACAGTCTTTTCATTTCCTGACAAAGTTGATTACAACCGATCTTAAACATTTTACTTCTTATTTTTCTAACTGTCATTCTCATTTTCTTTCTCACTATCACTATCCTTCTTCAACCAACCCTCTACCTTCACATGATCTGCACAAAAATTTCAGTTGATTGTTTAGGTTTTGTTATTATGATAGGATCAACAGAAAGATTTACTTTACTGAAGGTTTAATTCTAAGGATGGAGAGAATCTTATCCCATAGCTATATCAGAATCAGAAATGACATCAGATGAAGGTAAACATGAACCACTTTGGCTTTGAGATTTAGCAGCTGTGACTTTTGGAATTGATGATGCTGGAACAGGACCAGTCTTAGAATTTGCTGGAGTAGGACAGCTTTGATATACGAATTGGTGCTGGAGAGGACAGGCTTTGATATTTTCAGATTTGATGAAGAAGGAGCATTCTTGTGTACATCTGGGCTACAAATATTTTGGTTCACAAGGTTAGAATTATGATGAAGTTTATTTTAAAGAATCGAAAATTCATTTCTTTAAAAATATGATCTTCATTTTCAATTAAACCTTTAGAACAAATCTAGTTTTAAATCATTTCAATTCGTGCCTTTTGATTTGCCCTTGATTTTTCATTCAATTACATTTATTATTTGATTTAATCTTATTCAAATCAACAGTCTTTCATTCCTGACAAAGTTTGATTACAACCGGATCTTAAAACATTTACATTCTTATTTTTCAAACTGTCATTCTCATTTTCCTTCTCACTATCACTATCCCATTCTTCACCAACCCGTCTACCTTCACATGATCTGCACAAAATTTTCAGTTATTGTTTAGGTTTTGTTATTATGATAGGATCAACAGAAAGATTTACTTTAACTGAAGGTTTTATTCTAAGGATGGAGAAAAGAGATCTTATCCCATAGCTTATATCAGAATCAGAAATGACATCAGATGAAGGTAAACATGAACCACTTTGGCTTTGAGATTTAGCAGCTGTGACTTTTGGAATTGATGATGCTGGAACAGGACCAGTCTTAGAATTTGCTGGAGTAGGACCAGGCTTTGATATACGAATTGGTACTGAGAAGGACCAGGCTTTGATATTTTCAGATTTAATGAAGAAGGAGCATTCTTGTGTACATCTGGGCTACAAATATTTTGGTTCACAAGGTTAGAATTATGATGAAGTTTTTTTTTCAAGAATCGAAATTCGTTTCTTTAAAAATATGATCTTCATTTTCAATAAACCTTTAGAAACAAATCTACTTTAAAATCATTTTCAATTCGTGCCTTTTGATTTGCCTTTGATTTTCATTCAAATTACATTTTTATTTGATTTAATCTTATTCAAATCAACAGTCTTTTCATTTCCTGACAAAGTTTGATTACAACCGGATCTTAAAACATTTAAATTCTTATTTTTCAAAATGTCATTCTCATTTTCTTTCTCACTATCACTATCCCATTCTTCAACCAACCCTCTACCTTCACATGATCTGCACAAAATTTCAGTTGATTGTTTAGGTTTTGTTATTATGATAGGATCAACAGAAAGATTTACTTTACTGAAGGTTTTAATTCTAAGGATGGAGAGAATCTTATCCCATAGCTCATATCAGAATCAGAATGACATCAGATGAAGGTAAACATGAATACATGATTAATTGGAGGAGCAATGTTTGAAAATCCAACACCGCATTTTCCTCCTTTTATCTTCTGTGTCATTTGTGTCTGATAATTCCTTCAACCATAGTTGATGAAAGTTCAAACTTTTCAACAGTCAATTTAGCCGAATCTAGTTCACTGTTGAGTCTATTTATTTCTAAGGCGAGTTCATTGTTTCTATTTGTCAAATCATATTTGTACATTCTTTATCATGAAGATTTAAGTGTAAATTGTATATCGTTTTATTTAAACCTTCAAGTTTTTCTTTAAAAATCATTTCATTTGACTTGTGTTTTCGAGCTTGATATTGAAGTTTTTCAACTTCCATTATCAAGTTTTCATTATGAACTCTATACCTTTGAACTTTCTCAACACAATAATTTGTGCATAAACCATCATATACCTTTGTTCTGAACTTTCTCCTTCAGGCTCTTCACCCTTTTCACCGTTAATGCTTTCATAGCCTCAACTGTTCTTCCTTTTCTTCCTTCTCAGCTTCCTTCTTACATTCAACTTCTTCCTTCTCTTCTTCAACTTCTTCTTTCTCTTCTTCAACTTCTCCTTCTCAGCAAACACTCCATCCAGAGATCATCGATATAAACTCGGCAACAGATTTCTCATTTTCCACTGGCATAAGATGCTTCAAATTTGGTGTTGATGAAGACATGTTGATCAGAAAATCGAAAAATCAGACTTTTTTGTGCAAAAACTCAAATCGTGCGAAAGCTCTTTTCGCGCGAGATCTTCTATCACGCGAGAACTGTAATCGTGCGAGATTCCCACTTGTCAAGATGCGAAATTGCTTTTCGAGTGAAAACAATTTAACTGCCTGTGCGAAAATAGACACTTTCGCACGCGAAAATTCCCAGTTTCGTGCACAGTCAATTCACCAACTGTTTGTCAAGCCTAAATCACCTCCAATTCCTGAATAGGTCCGATTATACCAGTTTAGTCCAATTTTTGAATTAGTTCAATTTTAACCTTAATTATGATTAAAGTTCAACTAAGTCCACTAATCAGTCCAAATCAGTCAAAACTGCAAATTTGAGCGCATAACATCTCCATAGCTGAATCTCGCATAATCATGATGATATCACAGAAAAGAGTATAAATCAATCCAAAACTTCTTGAAATCGTGGTTCTAGAGCCTATTGCTCTGATGGTTCTAGAGCCTATTGCTCTGATACCAATTGTAAATCCTTGAAATCTCCTAGAAAAGTTAACACACACGATCTCAATCACGTGAATGCGGAATGTAAACATGATTGGGTATAAGAAGAATCGATTAATCTCAAAGGATTTGTATTGAACAAAATCAACCTAGAACAGGTCTTGTGCGATTTCGCACAGTACAGATATGAATAATGAACGAAAGCTTAATTACAAAACGAAAACAAAGCTATTTATACTAAACATAAGCCTGTCGCGCGCTAAGTCTTTCGCGAGGAAGTCCTTCTCGCGTGGAGACAGTTCTCGCGTGAGAGCTGCTTCTCACGTGAATCTGTCTTTCGCACAAGCTTTCTTCAGAATTAGTCTTATTCAATCTTCAAATGTTTTGCCGAGCCTTGATTAGTCTTCTACAGATCGCTTAACGAAATCCGCACACTTTCTGGCAATCCGAGAGACTGATCGAATGGAGAAGCTGACACGTATCTATTTAAGGGAAATAGTCTCTCGGCATGGCGTGCCGATATCTATCATTTCTGATCGTGACGCTCGGTTCACTTCTTATTTCTGGCAATCGTTACAACATCATTTGGGAACGCGGCTGGATATGAGTATCGCGTATCACCCGCAAACCGATGGTAAAGTGAGCGTACGATCAGACACTGGAAGACATGTTGCGTGCCTGTGTGATTGATTTTGGCAGCACTGGGAAACTCATTACCATTGGTTGAGTTCTCCTATAATACCATTTATCATACCTCGATCAAGGCAGCTCCATTTGAGGCATTGTATGGATGTAAGTGCCGATCTCCTATCTGTTGGGCAGAAGTAGGAGAAAGCCAACTTACAGGACCTGAACTTGCACGAAATGAATGAGAAGATCGTGCAAATTCATAACCGTATGGCAGCAGCACGTGATCGACAAAAGAGGTCGCTGACAAGCGTCGTAAGCCATTGGAGTTTCAGGTTGGTGACAAAGTACTACTGAAAGTCTCACCCTGGAAAGGTGTAATACGCTTTGGAAAACGGGGAACTAAACCCTAGGTACGTGGGGCCGTTGAGATTGTCAAACGGATTGGCCCGGGGCTTATCAACTGACCTACCTGACCAACTCAGTGGAGTACACAATGTGTTTCACGTGTCAAACCTAAGGAAGTGTCTTGCTGATGAATCACTCGTTATTCCATTAGAAGAACTGGAAATCGATGAACAGCTTCGTTTCGTTGAAGAACCAGTAGAGATTATGGATCGAGAAGTTAAAACACTGAAGCGCAGCAAAAATTCCCATTGTGCGCGTTAGATGGAAACTAAGCGAGGTCCAGAATTCACCTGGGAAACTCGAGGACCAGATGAAATCCAAATATCCGCATTTGTTCGTGTATACAACTTCGGGACCTAACTCCAGCTGAATTTCGGGATGAAATTCTCTCAACTGGGGGATACTGTAACACCTCGTAATTTTCTTTAAACAAACGTTAACTTTGTAAGTTTTATAAGGATTTGTGATTTGTGAAAATTAATTTGTGGGTAACAAATTAATTTAATAACAATAATAATAACAATAATAATATAATAATAATAATAATAATAATAATAATAATAATAAAATAAATAATAATAATAATAATTAATAATAATATAATAATAATAATAATAAAATAAAAGTCGAGGGGTTGTATTGTCATTTTTGAAACTTTAAAAGTGAGTTTTGACATAAAAGATACAAGTTCAAACTACAGGGACCGTTTCTGAAATTTTTATAAAAACCAGCCCCCCCCGTCGCCCTGTTCTTTCTCCGACCACTGTCGCCGGCGAGCCTCCGGCGAATCCGTAACACCCAACTAACGCGGATTCAGTGCAATTAATCACTCCCGACAACATCTTGTGGGAGATTCGAACCCGAGCCCCACCTTAATTTTTAAAACGCATTCGAATAGTGCGATTCATACTTTCGGCCGAACCAACCTGGCCACGATCGCCACTAAAACTATAATAATCCAATTAATCGAGTATAAATGACGCGTATCTGTTACTGATCGATACACCATTCATTTCAAACAAAACACACACAGACATCGTGTTTCGATCACTACCACCACCCGCGACCGTTCTTCGTGAGTTAATCATAAAACCGACACCAATCTGATAATCAAACACACCCACATGCTTGATTTTAGGTGGGGATTAAAAGCCCCATGTGGTTAAGGGAGTGTGTTGCAGGCTTAAGGTCCCGGGTTTGAACCGGGGACCCTTAACTATTTTTTAGGCTTTTTAAGCCTCTAAAAAATAAATAAAAATTCCTGAAAATTATATAAAATAATTTTTATAAAACTCTTCTTATTTAAAAGGTTACATAATATTTCTGTAAATTTATTTTATTTAAAACCTTAATAGTTTTATAAAAATAATATTTATAAATATGATAAATAACTATATTATAAAAATGAACTCTAAATCATGAGTAATTATGAAATAATTGTGAAAATCATAGAAATTATACATCTTATAATTTCACAATTAATTACAAACGCATTTATAGATTATATTTTTATACTTAATTAATAAATTATTATTGGATTATGTGTAATCGTAATCAAGTTAAATAATATTTATTCCAAAAGATTACAAAGAATATAGATATATCTAATCGTGTGCGTCAAATCCAAACCGACTCGAATCCAACCAAATATATCTATTCGCGTTGCGCATATCTAAAGATGTAATTACAATTAATAATAGGTATTGCTCGTGTTTGATCGTGCATTGCCTTATTCTTTGAAGCTCTTCTTGCTTTCATACATCAATTCAAGGTGAGTTTACAGCCCCACTTTACTTATATACTCTTTTGGGGGAGAGAAACATGCTGTTTTATAAACGTTACATTACATTTGGATTTCTGTAATACTGCATATACTTGATACTATGGTGTTATACTTTGCCCATTGGACCGTTAATATGGACTTAGCGAGGTGATTGTTAGTAGTACTATGGGATTGACATACCCCACCGGGCTAGTCACGCTAGCACAACGTTCATCAAAAGGCCGTGAACGGTTAGCCTAATTACAAGTGTGTGGTGTGTGATCCATAGCCGGGCCGGTTTTATTATTGATTACATGTCAGCTAGGTCGCGACTTCATACACATAGGGATCATTATGGATTAGCTACCATTGTATGCTTTGATTAAAAATCCAGGAATTTCAATACTGATATTACTGTTTTCTGATAAACCTGTGAACTCACCAGTCTTATACTGAGATGTTACATGTTTCTCTCAGGACATTGATATGGCACGTTTAGGAGCACAGCATCTACCGCATGTCATTCCGCATTCACCACAAACTTTTTTCAAGATTTAATTTGCATTTACTTTACATAAATTGGAGTGGAAGCATGTTTGCGTGTTCCAAACTATTGTTAACTGTTTACTGTATTCGCTTCCGCAATACTTAAACATAATTGGTTTGTTTCATTATTATTAAGCAATCTATATGTTTTGTAATTATCGAGTCGTTTGGTGTAACTGATGCTTATCTGAGATCCTGGTTATGTCACACGCCTGACGGTAAAAACCCCGTTAGCGGATTTTGAGGGTGTGACATTATTGGGAAGACTTGTGTGAAAATAACTGTTAACGTGTTTGAGCCTAGCATAATGGTGGATGCACACATCCACTACTACTGAAGACTAAAAAGCAGTTATTAAACTTTTGTATTTAGGTTACATGTTAAAAGTGTATTAGTCTTTGTTTAGACAAGTTTTGTATAAAACTTATATGAACCTAAAGATATATATATATAAATATGTGATATTATGTTTAAAGTTACTGTTATAATTGTTTGTCTATAATCAATAAGTTTTGAGCCAAAGAGTCACACCCAAGCATTTCGAGCTTCCGCCGAGACGTGACATTATAAGCTTACAAAAATTGATAATTATTAAAGATAAAATGAACATAATGTTATGTGATGAGAATATTATTTATGAGAAAAGTGAATAATACAATTTCACATATGGTTTGAAGTGGTAATATTATGAAAGATTAAAAACCACAAAGAAGAAAGTTATGTGGTTCTAATCCATTTCCTAGTGTGAGTGTAATTTATATAATGATCTCATGGCCATGTAAGTAATTGAGGGAATTGAATTGTTTCATCATTTAATAAGATCAACCATGTAATAATAAAACTAACCACAAGAAGTACACACTTAGGGAGTGATTGTTTAAATAAAATATGAAAATATGTTTGAAATAATAGTACACTATTGTTATGTGTATTATACGTGTATTAAACAAGCACGAGTAAGAGATATATGATCTAAAGTAGAAGAATAAACTAGAAGTTATGAACGTGAATATTTTATTGGTATGACGGTCTAGACCATCCCGAGTTTGATGATATGAAATGTATTGAGAAAATCAGGGATTCTTCAAACTGTTAAATTATAAATGTAATGTTTGCTCTAAAAAAAGGTTAGTTATTTCTAACTAGAGTAGGGTGTGAATCCCTAAATATTATAAAATTTATAAAGATATATATCATAAAGAGTATGACATTTAGTGTTTTTAAATAGATGCATCATTTAAATAGTTATCAAATTCGTAACTTGACGTTTGTATGCTATGTGACTTTGCTAAAAATATAAGCAAGCACATATTCTATAATAAAATATTATTTTGGTAATACAACAAATTAATCGCAAGTACTAATGATTATTGAAATAAGTGGTAATATCATATGTTCATACAAAATTGCTTTTGTTGAGACGAACACTAAAAGCCCAATTTATTGCAAATCCTATAATAACGAGAGCAACAGTTCATGTTATGCTTGGGATCGTGTTATGTATTGTTTTAATGGTAATTTACATCAAGCCTACAAGTTATTGTGTTTTCTTCCCATCACATAGTTTTTGTCAAAAACCAAACAACTCCTATTTGTGCGATATAAGTTATAATTAATCCATCACAATGAATAAAGATCTCAAAGGAGTTTATGAATACATATTGGAAATGAATATGTATCTATATAATTCACTTACTAGAGACATGAACAAAAGATTTACTTACAGCTCAATTTATTGATTTTCCTTATAAAAGAATCATCACTCCTACATGAGGGGGAGATATAAAGCAGTTGGATGAAATAAGTTAAAATGAATTTTCAGTCTCTATCTTGTTCCTTATATTAAGTTACGTGAATTAAAAGCTTAAAGGATAATTCATTTAAAAGATTTATACATGATTATCAGACATATCGCTAACTTAAAAAAGTAACTAGGTTGCATTTACCAACTACTATTGTTCCAATTAAAATTAAAGTCCTAGAAGAACAATCAATATTGGTTATAAGTTTAGATGTGTTTTAGTGATAAACTAGTCGATTCCATAAAGACAAATCTTTGAAAAACTGGAGCAAGCAAAGAAGATGATTAAGTCGAGGTAACAATCAAAAGATCCCTTGAAAAGAGATTAGGCATGATGGTTCTCAAAGAACTCAAGTACTTGAAGATAATTTATATATAATTGAGCTTGAAATAATGAAAATGACAAGGATCAGGAAATAAAAAATCTGCCTATGAATGAAAATAATTGACCAAAATGAAAAGACGTAATATTAAGAGTTAAAACTTTACTGAAGAATATACATAAGTTGAAAAATATGTTGGATATAAGCGAGGTCTTTATGCGAAAGAGTTATGTGAAATAAGAAATAAAGCTCAACTAAAATTTATGACACAAGATTTGCAAGGCCTAGAAATAGATTGTAAGGAGATATATTTTCAAGTGGGGGATGTAACGTTATTGCAACATCTTATTAGTCTATTAATAGTAAGAGAGAATGGATATGCCTCTTGTGAATGTTACAACTCACATGATAATAAGATTTATATGAAATCATGAAGGATATAAATTACATATCATGTAAAACAAGTTCTCGAGAATAGTATAGTTGTAAATACAAATACATATTCGGATATGTTATTATGATCATATGTATACATTGAGGCTTGTGTATACCTGAAACTCCTCATGAGTTTCCTAAGATGGTTGAATCCTTAAAAGATGATTCATGAAAGAATTGGTAAACTAAGTTTTGTATTGAGTTACAAGTAAACATCTTTAAGATGATCCTTGTACACCAATAAGCATCATAATAAAAGAAATTATAATGGATGATCATCATGTATTGATAAATAGAAATTTGTATAATATGGATACTAGATTGAAACAAATAGTAATAAAGTCTTTGCGTATGATAATAAATTGACTTGTGAAATGAAGAAGTTATACGTAAAAGCTTCTAAAAGTGAATGAATGTACATAACTTGTCACGATGAAAAATCTTATATGGCGCGTTGTAAAATGCTTAAAGCATAGTTAAAAATACATAAGTCAAGTCTAATGTGTTATAATTGACTCACTGTTTATCTCAGAAAAGAGAGATAAAGGCAATTGTTTCATGCATCTTTATTAAAACACCAGTATCATGTTACAAAAATATTATAATATATTTTGATTATATTAGTGTATCGTTTGTATGAAAACAATATAGTTTAAACTATTGGAACAAATTGGAAACAACGATTATATTACGAATATATGTTTTAGCTAGCATGTCGAGCATTTGTATAATGATATATCAATTGATTTACATTGAGAGATGTTGAAGCATTTAATTTAGAAAACTAGAAAAGCTTTCCATCTAGTATCGTAAAGATTGTACACATTGTCTCTAATAGAGATTAAATAATGAGAAAAACTTGATCCAAAGTAACATATATAACACTACTAGAAAATAGGTCTAATGTAACACTTTAGAAACAACTTTTTTTTGAATGAGTTGCATTCGACTCTAATACAACTTTGTCGAATGTAAAAGTTGCATTAGAAAATCTAATGCAATTATTTATAAAAGAGTTGCATAATGTTGTGATTTGCAATCTTTTTACTTAAAAGTTATAAAATTTGTTAATACTTGCAACTGTTTTATGAATGCTTGTAAATTTAGTGCAATTAACAACTTTGTTTAGGAGGTTGCATTGTTAAAATTTATATGCAACTTTTATTTTAAATGGTTGCATTGTTAAATGTTAAATGCATTCTCTATTCAAATGTATGAAAGTTATGATTTGTAGAATATATTAAAATTTCATATGCAAATAATACTTTATATATAATTATTTTTATGATACTAGTCTTATTAATAATTTTTCATATTTTTCATTAGATCTAAGTTAAAATCAGAAAAAAAATTGTTAAATACAAAACATGATAGTTTTTTATAAATTGTTTTTTTTATCATGAATATCTTAAATTACTTAGTTTTTGTGTTCCCCCCGATTTTACTTAAAGAATTTGGATTTCCCTCACGATTTTCAAATTAATCTAAATTCCCTGAATTTGAAACTTCCCTCTAATTTTTGTAAAAATTTGGACGCTAATCACATACAATTTCAGTGTGACTGGTTGAATTCACGTATCAATTGTAGTGCCCGAGAGCAAATCACGTACAATCCGGTTGAAATCACGTTGCGTTGCACGAGAGCACAATCACAAACTGAAAATTGTAAGTGATATGATCAAATTGATGATTGCACGAAAGTTACATTGATTATTTGATTTTGACATGTATATATTTAATATGATTTGTATGAGATTCTATCCTTCATTGAAGTTCTAAATGAGTTTTTTTAGAAAACCAGTTATGGATTTCCAGAAGTTAACAAATTTTGATCTAGGATGCATTCTTTTGATGAGTCACGAACCTGATTTGTTCTACTTGATGGAATCATACGTGCCTTTTCAGCTGTTAGTTAATCAATGTTCTTTTTTCACAATTGAGTTTGAGGAGGATCATCGTTTCTTTATTTTGTTTTGTATAAATCTTTGATAAATCAATTATAGTGACTGGTTGTCAATGCAATCAAACACAAAGTCTAATTTTAGTGGTGTATAGATATGCAATAGATGTAAATTATAATTATGTCAAGCTCTCAACTAACTGTACTTTCCACTATGTTAGGTAACTTATGATTCTTCAGAGGACAAATTAGGGAATTAGTTTATTCACTCCTCTAAGTGTATTAATGTTTTATATTCAGCATATAGCTATTGTATTGATATAATAAAGTATTATTGAGAACTGCTAGCTTCCTTGTGATTATGTCATTACTAGAATCTTAGCACCTGATGTGTTTTCCTTTTTGGTTATAGAAATCATTAAAACAAAACACTAGATAAGCATAAAATGTCATATTAATCAAGAAAAGTACAATCATGCTCTTAGTTTACAATACTTCACATGTGAATGGAGATAATTAACTGAGTAACAAGCTTGTGCTAATCTACTCTGTACTCAGATTCGTATACAATATAATGCAAACAATAAAGAGAACAATATCTTATAAGCCTTACGGTTGTTCGGTTTGTGCTAATCCTTGATGTTTTGGAACATACATGTTGCTTATGTTAGTGTACATGAAATTTATAGACCATACTGTTTCGGCTTATTCTTTGGTTTTCATAATGTTATTCAATGTAGTAATGTTTTCTGTTGCACGCAGAAGAAATAACCACTTGCTATTATGACCACTTAAGTACATTCTTATGACAACCCGGAAAAATTTTGTTAACTAAATAATATATTATATATATATATATATATATCTATATAATATATTTGATTAATAATAATAATAATGATATTATTATCACTATTATTAATAATAACATTATAATATAATAATAATAATATAATAATAATAATAATAATAATAGTGTTGTTATTAATAAAAATAATTATAAAAGTTTATTTAACTTTAAATATTTAAAAACTACTTAAAACTTAAATAAGAAGTTAAGGGATTATTTTTTAATTTAAGAAACCTAATTTAAAAGGTTTTCATATGAATGATAAACCAGTAAACTACAGGGACCATTTCTGTAAATTGTTTTAAAAATCCCAATCCGCCGCCCATTCCCGTCGACTTCCTCCGGCCAACCTCCGGCATGCTCTGGCGGTCCTCAACACTCAAATCACTTGATTTCACTCGGATTAAATCGCCCTGACACTTTCAAGTGGAGATTCGAACCTAGACCCACCTCAAATTGAAAAATCGGAGTGCGAATCACCCACCAAACCCACTTCGGCCACTTTCCAACCATTATCGCGCATTACACCCATTAACAATTAAATTAACTCTGCACTAACGAATGTTTATCCTATATAAACTTCCTTTGATCGTTGATCTGAAACATACAACACTCAATCGAACAGAATCTTCGGCGCGACCTGCAACTTAAGGGGATCCATGCTTAGAGCTTCCAAACACGAAATTGATAGAGGGCTTTGCATTAAGAACCTCATTCGAAGCTAACCTCAATGTTAATTTGATTAACAACAGTTTGGGTATCGAACCGATCTCATGACAGTCGCGACTGTTCTTGATGCCTTCTACATTAATTCGAACTCAATTCAAGGTAATTAAACACACCATTTTACTCGTTTCAACCTTTAGATCAAAAGCCTATGGTTCTGATCGCCAACAGATTTGATTTGGTGTTCAATTTGGTTGATTCGTGAATCTAGGGTTCATGGGGATTGGGGGTTTTCTTTGTTGGTGCTTAAAAAGAAATGGAACCGGTTCATAATGCGGCTGTATGCCTTGGTTCACTGGTTTTGTGTGTGGGAGTGTGGGATGAGGTCACGGGTTCAAACCCGTGCACCTCACTTATTTTTTTAAAAGCCTTTGACATTTTTAAAAATATACAAAAATTCCCAAAAATTATAAAAATAAGTTTTAAAAACTTTCTTTATTTTGAAAGTATCTAAGTAATTTTCCATAAAATTTATTAAAAACACCTCCATTTTTAAAAAGGACTCTAAATGTAACATCCCACATTGGTTTGGGAAGGAGAACGAATGCTTCTATATAAGAGGCTTGAGACCTTCCCCACTGTGACGCGTTTTGCCTGAGCGATGGTGGTACGTCCCGGTTCAGGTGAAAACAAAACCGTGAGGTGATGGTGGTTCGTCCCGGCCAAAGGGACAATATCATGGTGCGGTTACGTTGGGCTGTTACAAGTTGGTATCAGAGCCAAAGTTTAAGTGAAATGGGTAAATCTTTTTAAAATAAACCTAAACTTAAACTGAAAATGGGACAGAAGAGGGATGTCAGCCCGAGTAGCTACGTGCCATCATGTATTTTCTTTTCTTAAGTCAACCAGTATTATGTGCGTGTGCTATATGGCTTATGTGTCTTAGTAGATTTAGATACTGATGTAGTCAGGATAGGAAATGCTTGGGGTGTGAAAGGTAAAGTAAGTGGCTAATCACAACTGGCCACCGTAATTAGGGACTTACTATACTTGACATAAACTGAGCTATTCCCTTGAATGACCGTGTTGGTGTTTGAATCTTTCAGTGTGTGTCAAAAGATGGCTAGCGGTAGACCTTCTAAGTTTTGCCAGATAAGGATTGTGGTGAACGTGGAGCTGAACCGTGTGTCACGAGAAGCATGGCTAGGGTGGCTGAAATGGCACTTGAAGAGCCTAAGGCCCCTCACTGGAGGGCAGCGATGATGGCACTAGTTTGAGGATCGCCATGAAAGAGGCTGTTGTTGAGGGAGTCCAACAGGCCTTACAGGCAATTTCTGCCATCCATGGTGACTGAGGTAATTAGGGCGGTGAAAGAGACAATGCTATTGAAGAAGCACGAAGGATAGCGACGACAAGAACTGGCACGGAAAGCGGGTTGGACGTGACTGGGCCACCCACAACAAAAAGGTTGCGAGGACGGAGGACCGGTGTGTAGCTTCGTCTGGTGCTAGGACGAGGAAGTGTGATAAGTGTGCCAAAGAACACCTCGGGAATGTAGATGGGGACCAATGTCTGTTTCAAATGCGGGAAGCGTGGTCATGTGGCCAGAGAGTGTGGGGTGGTACAGTGCTACAACTGCACGGGAAGGGGTCACATAAGCAAGGAATGCAAGAAGCCAAGGGCAGAGAGCGCAGGGCCTTCACGATAATGCCAAAGCAGGCTGGGACGGGCCCCGATATAGTGACAGGTAGTGTTTAGTAAATCAAAACTCTGTTTCGTGTTGTTGATTCCGGAACTAGAAAGAGTTTTGTTCTGTTGTTTTTTTTATGCTAAGTTGCCCACTAGGAGTAGAAGTATCGATAAGCTCTTGGTGTAGAAACCGTCATAGGTAAGTCTGTCAAGATTTCCGAAACGCTAAGAGACTGCGATGTGGAGTTAGAAGGTCATAGGTACCCGGTCAGACTAGTTGTGATAGCTAGGGTGATTTTGATTTGGTTCATGGGTTGGATTGGTTGGCAACCTACGAAGCGAATATTGTATGTCGAAAGAAGATGATTAGATTGACGGCATTTGACGGAAGTCTGGTGACAATATACGGTGATCGGGTAACGATGATTCCGAAGGTGATTTCAATGGCGGTGGCGGGGAAGTGCATGAGGCGTGGGTGCAACGCCTACCTATGTTATGTGAAGGATGTGAAGCGCCAACACCACAACTATCCGATGTTCCGGTTGTGTGTGAGTTTCCAGATGTGTTCCCGGAAGACTTATCGGGATTGCCACCTGACCGCGAAATTGAATTTCAAATTGACTTAATACCCGGTGCCCCAACCTGTCGCCAAGGCACCGTATCGATTAGCTCCTACGGAGATGAAGGAGTTGATGGAGCAACTGCAAGAGTTGCTTGACAAGGGCTTCATTAGACGAGTATCTCTCTTGGGGTGCTCCGGTCTTATTTGTGAAAAAGAAGGACGGTAGCATGAGAATGTGTATCGACTACCGTGAATTGAACAAGTTGACCATAAAGAATCGGTATCCGTTACCGAGGATCGATGACTTGTTCGACCAGCTCAGGGTGCCAGTTGGTTCTCGAGGATAGATCTTCGATCTGGTTACCATCAATGAAGGTAAAGGAGCAGGACATTCCTAAAACAGCTTTCGGACGCGCTACGGTCACTACGAGTTCTCGTCATGTCTTTTGGGTTGACCAATGCGCCAGCTGCTTTTATGGATTTGATGACCGAGTGTGTCGGCCAATGTTAGATAAATCAGTGATTGTGTCATCGATGATATCCTGATTTATTCTGTAAGGGACAAATATTTGGATTAGAATATCGTTGTTGGTCGCGCGAAACAAGTCGCGAGAGGCTGCATGAATGCATGCGAAAGACGAACAAATCGCATGCGTGCGATTTGTTGATGCGAGAATCGTACGCGACAAACTTCACTCGCGCGACAATTGAAGAAAAGAATTGTACTGCATGTGAAAGTTGTAACAAACTACATGCATGCGATAAACACATGCATGCATAAGAGTCGCATGCGAAAAGAATTGTACTGCATGTAACAAACACATGCATGCGAAATGCATAAGAGTCGCATGCATGATGCAAAAGTGGGATGCGAAATATTTGGAAGCATGCGACAACTCATTTTCGACAGTATATATAGTTGCATGCATTAGTAATTAGTGTGTGTGCCATTATTCAAATTCAACCGAGAGTTCAAATGTATTAGTTTGTAGTTTTCGCTCATGTTGAGCAGATCACCGTTGTGTGATTTCCACCTTCGGGTGAGATCGATCTAGTATCGATTTTCATTGTAATCATTCGACAATATACGTTTGATTTACAATTGATTTGTGCTGAATGTTTTTGTTCTTTCGGTTGATACATCCAAACCGCGCACCGTCCTCGCGTATTATCATGTGCAACAATCTAACGAAGTGAGTTCGATCGGATTCTGGACTTTACATTTGGTATCAGAGCAAGGTGTTGCTCTTGATACAACGGATCATTATTCCGCGATCTTCCGTTCGAGGACGTTAAACAAGTTGCAAGTTATCCGGTTTCATCAAAGTTCCATCCGAAACCAAGAACACACTAGAATTCAATTCGAGTTGGATGATTTCATGAAGATTTGAAGCGTACAAGTTGCATCCAATTCGAAATCCGCGTCTGCGAGACCTTTCATCCGAAAGGTTTTGTTGAAGATTCAAGTTGTGTTTATCTACAAAACGATATCATAATCCAAGGGGGAGATTGTAAGGGACAAAATATTTGGATTACAATATCGTTGTTGGTCGCGCGAAACAAAGTCGCGAGAGGCTGCATGAATGCATGCGAAAGACGAACAAATCGCATGCGTGCGATTTGTTGATGCGAGAATCGTACGCGACAAACTTCAGTCGCGCGACAATTGAAGAAAAGAATTGTACTGCATGTGAAAGTTGTAACAAACTACATGCATGCGAAAAACACATGCATGCATAAGAGTCGCATGCGAAAAGAATTGTACTGCATGTAACAAAACATGCATGAGAAATGCATAAGAGTCGCATGCATGATGCAAAAGTGGGATGCGAAATATTTGGAAGCATGCGACAACTCATTTCGACAGTATATATAGTTGCATGCATTAGTAATTAGTGTGTGTGCCATTATTCAAATTCAACCGAGAGTTCAAATGTATTAGTTTGTAGTTTTCGCTCATGTTGAGCAGATCACCGTTGTGTGATTTCCACCTTCGGGTGAGATCGATCTAGTATCGATTTTCATTGTAATCATTCGACAATATACGTTTGATTTACAATGATTTGTGCTGAATGTTTTTGTTCTTTCGGTTGATACATCCAAACCGCGCACCGTCCTCGCGTATTATCAAGTGCAACAATCTAACGAGTGAGTTCGATCGGATTCTGGACTTTACATATTCGAGGAGCGAAGAAGAGCATGCCGGCCACATTCGGGAAGTGTTGGAGACCTTGAGAAGGGAGAAGCTGTATGCTAAGTTCTCCAAATGTGCTTTTTGGCTACGCGAGGTGCAATTTCTGGGTCACGTGGTAAATGCAGAGGGAATCATGGTGGACCCAGCAAAGGTTGAGGCTGTGATGCAATGGAATCACCAAAGACGCCATCCGAGATTCGTAGCTTCTTGGGATTGGCGGGCTATTATAGGAGATTTATTCAAGACTTTTCAAAGATAGCCTCACCTTTGACAAAATTGACTCGTAAGGACGTAAAGTTCGTGTGGGGTCGAGAACAGGAGGATGCTTTTGAGGAATTGAAGACGAGACTGACACAAGCTCCTGTCTTGACATTGCCTGAGGGAAATGAGGACTTAGTGGTCTATTCAGATGCATCTTATTCCGGGCTAGGTTGTGTGTTGATGCAACGTGGAAGGGTGATCGCCTATGCATCTCGACAACTGAAGACCCATGAAGTCAACTATCCCACACACGATCTAGAATTAGCTGCGGTGGTTTTTGCATTGAAGATTTGGCAGCACTATCTATACGGGACGAAGTGCACAACCTTCACCGACCACAAAAGCTTGAGTACTTCTTCGAGCAGAAAGATCTGAACATGAGGCAGAGGCGATGGTTGGAACTAATAAAGGATTATGATTGAGAAATCCATTACCATCCGGGCAAGGCCAACGTGGTGGCAGATGCCCTCAGCCGAAAAGAAAGGCCTGAGCCGATCCGTGTGAAGGCTTATCAGTTAACATGACCTCCGACGTGATGACACAGGTTAAGGAATTTCAAGACGAGGCTTTGAAGAAGATCGTCTTAACTCCGAAAGGATGAGAGGTCTAGTTACGGAGTTGGGTGAGAACACTCTAGGTGTAAGACCCGATTTGGGCGAATGTGGATTCCTCGATACGGGGATCTACGTGAAAAGATCATGGATGAGGCCCATAAGACCCGATACTCCATTCACCCCGGTGCTACCAAAATGTACCACAATATGAAGAAAGATTACCGGTGGCCGGGTATGAAACGTGACGTAGTGGAGTACGTGAGTAAATGCCTAACTTGCTTACAAGTAAAGGCAGAAACACCAGAAGCCTTACGGGAAGATCCAACCGTTGGATATACCCGAGTGGAAGTGGGAGCACATCACCATGGACTTCATCACGAAGTTACCACGTACCCCTAAGGGGTATGATGCTATATGGGGATAGTTGACCGCTTGACAAAGAGTGCCCACTTCCTACCGATCCGCGAAACGTACTCATCTGAAAGATTGGCGGATCTGTTCATCAAGAAATTGTAGCTCGTCATGGTGTACCGTGTCCATTGTGTCTGATCATGACACCCGGTTACCTCCAAGTTTTGGAAGAGATTTCATGATGCAATGGGGACGAGGCTACACATTAGTACAGCATATCACCCTCAGACAGTCGGTCAGTCTGAGAGGACGATCCAAACACTCGAAGACATGCTTCGGGCATGCGTGATCGATTTTGGAGGAAGTTGGGATGATCACTTGCCGTTAGCAGAATTCTCGTACAACAATAGCTATCATGCCAGTATTGGCATGCCACCCTACGAGATGCTATACGGTAGGAGATGTAGGACGCCCGTATGTTGGGGAGACATTGGGCAGAAAGAACTGGGGGGTGTTGAGGTGATTGAAGCAACGACTGAAAAGTTAGAAAAGATCAAAGCCTTCATGAAGGCGGCGAAAGATAGGCAAAAGTCGTATGCTGACAAGAGGCGAAGACCGATAGAGTTCAAGGTTGGTGACCGAGTCATGTTGAAGGTCTCGCCCTGGAAGGGAATCATTAGATTCAGGAAAAGAGGTAAGCTAAGCCCGAGATACATAGGACCTTTCCGAATTGTCTCACGAGTAGGAGAGATGGCCTATCGACTTGAACTGCCAGATGAGTTAAGTGGAATTCATCCCACATTCCATGTATCTCATCTGAGGAAGTGCTAGCTGATGAAGATATGATTGTTCCACTAAAGGATATTGAAGTAGACAACGGCTCAATTACGTGGAGCAACCAGTGGCAATCATTGATCGTAAGGAGAAGAGGTTAAGGAATAAAGTGGTTCCTCTTGTGCGTGTACAGTGGAAGCACAGGAAAGGATCCGAGTCTACGTGGGAGACTGAAGAGGAGATGAGGCAACATTACCCACATCTGTTTGAGGAATAACAGGTTTCGGGGACGAAACCTATATAAGGGGGTGGACTTGTAACACCCGTAATTCTTATTAAAGGAAATAAAGAATAAAGAGAAAGAAAAAGGAGGGAAAGGAAGTCAACCCCAAAGTGAGGGACCAAAAGTGTAAAATGATAAAAATCTTAAAAAGTTGGTAAAAAGTTGGTGAAAAGGTGGCATGGCCGCCCATTTTCACTCTGCACACCCTTTCTTGTTCGGATTTTAGAGAGAGAACCAACAGAGACTACGAGCTTTAGAGAGAGAAAGGAGAAGAATTTGAGTTTGAGGTAAGATTAAATGTTTTAAGTCATTTTTGGTTGATCTAGCCTCAGTTGTAATGCTCATAGGTGTTATTGCATGTTCAGGTTATGTGTTTCAGCGGGTTGTAGGTGTTGAGAACATCTGAGAAATTCAAGTTTTAGAGTTTGAAGGTTTTAAAAACAGCAAAGGTGAGTTTCTAGACCCCCTTTTTACTCGTTTTTAAAATGATTTGGGGCTGGAAAATGCATGTATGTATGTTTTTATGGATTTGAGTATGAAACCCGTATGTTATGTACCTATGTATGATTATAGAGTATGTTTTAGGGTGAACGTATGCCTATGTTGGTGTTAAGTTTATGCCTGAATCTGTATGTACATGCTTAGAAATAGGTATTATGATGTTTGGGGACTGGAATATGACTTAGACACATGAATAGGCTGCTAATACGACTAATAAGACCATATAGTGGTCATATGTCTGAAATTTTGATTTAGAAAACCAAGTACAAGGTAATATGTCTGAATAGTGCTTATACGCCCATGAAATTTGCCTTAGAAATATTCTCAGGGTCATATGCCTGAACAGTGGTCGTATGACCAGTAGAAATTTTCTAAGTATGGGGTTATATGTCTGAACAGTGGTCGTATGACAGTAGAAACTTTCTAAGTATGGGGGTTAAACGACTGAACAGTGGTCGTATGGCCAGTAGAAATTGCCTAAGTATGGGGGATGAAACGACTGAACAGTGGTCGTATGACTAGAAAAATTTCCTAAGTCTGGGGGATGATACGACTGAGCAGGGCTCATACGACTGAGCAGGGCTCATACGACTGAGCAGGGCTCATACGACTGAGCAGGGCTCATACGACTGAACAGGGCTCATACGCCCAAACACTTGGAATTTTTTACAGAAATTTTCTGGAAATCTGATTTACGGGGTTTTGACCAGAGTTGACTAGGGTTAATAAATGATGATGTTTTATGAATGTAATGATGATAAATGATTAACCCTTATTAGTACTGATACTATTATCAGTATTTTATTATTATTAACAATATTATATTTAAATATTGTTATGCATGGAATGACATGATGAAAAATGTTTAAAATTTAACGAAGAGTATAATCATTAATAAGTAAAATATTAATGATGAGGAAAATGAAACGAATGTAATAAGAACGTAAAGTGAAAGATAATGAAAGAGGGACATGACGAATGAATGCATACATTAATGAATGAATGAATGAAAGAAAGTCATGCATGGTCTAAGGGGTACGAGATGGATTGACGGTTAAGAAGTCTTGGAAATGGTGCTTGGTTCTAGTAACTAGGCCTATTACGAGCCTTATGGTAGATTATGGACAGTGAGCCATAGTTGCCTTAAGAACAACGGGGCAGTGTCTTTGTGACCTGTCACGGGATAGTTGTTACAGCAGGAGTGGTGACGATCACTCGCGGGGTTAACCTGACCCCGGGAAGAGGTGTTGTCGGTCTATGGACAGAGAGCCATAGGGGAAACCAGGTGTCGGTCTATGGACTGAGAGCCATAGGGCACCAGGTGTCGGTCTACGGACTGAGAGCCATAGGGCACCAGTATGTTACAGTATGCTTTGTCGCTCATGGGTTGGAACCATGAGGGCAGAGAAGAGAGGTGACCCTTAGAGATTGCATGCTTGACGACTGAAAGTTAAAGAACAAATGATGAAGATAATAATAATATTATCTACGTGTACGTACGATGTGTGATTGCGTGTATGAAAGAACGGTTTATAATGAATGAAAGTATGTTTTAATTACAAAACTAGAACTCACTCAGCATCGCTGACTTTTATGTATTTTCTAGTTGGCAGGTAAACGATGCTGAGGATGGCACACTGAGATGGCTACTCGGTGGGACAAGACTGACATCCATTCATGTTTTGACGATACTGTTGTTTCGTAATTCATTCAACTAATCTTTTTGTAACTCATGAACTACGATGTATTGCTTAACAACAGTGTTACCAATGAAATGAATGGTTTTGCTAAACAAATTCCGCTGCTTAAATTTATAATATGCAATGTCTTATGTAATTATTGCTGTGAATGACCAACTGTGAGGTCTCCGAGAACCGGGCCTTACACTAATAATAATTTAAATTATAATTTATTATTTAACACTATATTATCTTTAATATGGATAAACCATGATAATTGTGGAAATTATAAAGATTTTATAATTTCATAAATTATTTATAATTGTTATTTGTTATTTCTTATAAAATATACCAATTAAATGTATAGATTAATAATAAATTAAAACTTGTAAACATTACTTATTTAAGATAAATACAAATTAGATTTTATAAATTTAATTATAAATCTTATTAAATTAAATACAAAATTACATATTAAATAATGTCTAAAATTTATTTAGAACATAATGATATGTTAAAATCATTATTAATCAAATGAAATGCAAATCTTTAGTTATTAAAGAATCAACAAAAATAATTAAATGATTTAATTATATATTTATAACAAATCCCAGAAAATCAAACCTAGATCAATTGAAAACCAGGTTCAATGTCACACCCACAAAATCCACGTGCGGAATTCTACCGCGAGGCGTGTGAACAAACCAGGATCACAGTCAATAGTTACTTGGCACGACTCTATATGCAACGTTTAAACATAACAAACCAAAGTTTAAACTTTAAATTCATGCGGAAGCGTTTAAACAAATAAAACAAACCCAAAATATAAAGATAAACATAATATATCATTGTTTAAGCGTTAGGATGCATGCTTGACCCGTGTAGTGCTCCTAACAGCAGTCCAGATTTAATGACCTGAGAATAGCATACTAAAAGTCAACACACGGTTGGTGAGTTCAAGAGTTTGCGTTTAAACATAACAGTTTAACAAAGTGTATATCAACCCAATGGTTGGTAAGTTCAAGAGTTTGCGTTTAATCATAACAGTTTAACAAAAGTGTAATCAACCCAATGGTTGATTAGTTCAAGAGTTTGCAGTTAAACATCCCAGTTTAACAATAGCGTGTATCAACCCAACGGTTGATCAGTTCAAGAGTTTACAGTTAAACGTCACAGTTTAACAATAGCGTATATTTAAGCATGTGCATTGTAATGGCTAGCTAGTCCATTCACAAATGATATAAATAGTGATTTCGACATTGAAGCTGACTGTGTTATGTTTGCCTCCAGCCACGATGTCATATCGTGACAAATGTTCATAGGACAAATTGCACCCGGTTGACCTCGAGTCACACAAGTGGGGATCGGCACACCCAGTAGTACTACCAACTTTCCCCGCTATCCAATATTAACAATTCGAAAGTGTGAGGACTTTTATCATAATAACAGCACTATATTAATATCCATACACATCTTAGATATATAAAAAGCGTTTGTAACATTACTAGTATGCTATCTCCCCCAAAAGAGTTTTAATAAAACAGTGGGGCATGAACTCACCCAAAAGAGATTTAGTAAAACAGTGGGGCATGAACTCACCTCAGTTCTCGTGTGATGTTGATAAGCTAGTAAATTCCTCCTAAGGAATTATAATTCACATAAGTAATTAAGTACAATTTATAACCTAAATAAGTTAGATCTTGAACCTGGAGTCAATCGATATAGGGTTTGGTTTTCTGGAATTCATTATAAACATTAAATCATTTAATCATTTTGTTAATTCTTTTATAATTAAGGATTTGCGTTTCATTAATTTAATAATGATTTTAACATATCATTATGTTAAAATGAATTTTAGACATATTTAAATATGTAGGTTTGTATTTAATTAGTAAGATTTTATAATTAAATTTATAAAATCTAATGTGTATTTGTCTTATCAAATATGTAATGTTTACAAGTTTTAATTAATCTCTACCTTTATATATTTTAAAAAAATACTTGAAATAATGCTCGTAATAATTTATGAAATTATAAAAATATCTTTATAATTTCCATAATTATCATGATACAATATCCAACAATGAATTTATAATTTAAATTATTATTTAGAGTCCATTTTTATAAAAATTTATTTATAAAATTTATAAATAATATTTTATAAATATTATTAAGATGTTTTGGTAAATAAATTTACAGAAAATAATTATATACTTTCTAAAATAACCAAAGTTTATAAAAATTATTTTTATAATTTTTCAGAATTTTTCTGTATTTTTAAAAGTCTCAAAAAGGCTTTTTAAAAAAATATGTTGGTGGCCGGGTTCGAACCCGTGACCTCCAACCCAATTGCACACGCACCAACCAGTGAGCCAAGGGACTCACCCGCGTTTAAACCTCGTTCCAATTTCTTATAACCTCTGTTTTCAAATAACCCCCAAATCAACCAAGAACCCTAATTCGAATCCCAGCCAAATTGAACCCCAAGATGATTTCAATAACGAAATTAAACATAGGGCTTTTAATCCCCATGTGATTTCAAGTCTGTGGACACCCTTATTACCTGTTTGTGTCTGAATCGATGATCAATGCTCGATGAACAGGTCGCGATTGGTATAATGATCGATGGGTGAGTAAACCTTGCTGGAATTCAAATTAATTTCATAGGAAGCTTCATATGATGATAGAGATTAAAAACCCTTTATCTAATTTAGTTAAAATCGATCGGGCAGTGGGTTTCTATAGAGTTGCAGGTCGCGGTTGTAGTGGGAATCGAATGTGATGTTTGTGTTTGATTCGGATGAAATTGTGAGTTGTTCTCGATTATATATTGGTAGATGATGGTTCACCTTTGTTTAATTTAATTATAGTTGAGTTTTTAGTGGTCGATTAGTGGGTGGTCGGCCGAAGAATCGGGATGAGTGGGTTCGGTGGATTCCGCACTACCATTTTCTAAATTAACAAAGGGTCCGAGTTCGAATCATCCTTGTGATCATGTCGGTACCTTTTAATTCGATTGAAATCGTGTATTTTGTGTGTTTGTGGCTTGCCGGAGTTTGGCCGGTGTGTGGCCGGAAATTGGCCGGAGGGGGAAGTCGACGGGGAGGGGGGGTTGGTTTTAAATAATTTACAGAATGGTCCCTGTACTTTTAAAACTTATTATTTCATGTGTTAACCTTTTAAAACAAGTTTCAACATTTACAAAACTACCCCCTGGACTTATTAAATTAAGTTTAATAATTTTTATAAATTATTTTTATTAATAATATTATTATTATTATTATTGTTATTATTATTATCATTATTAATATTATTATTTTAATAATATCTATTATTATTATTATTATTATTATTATTGTTTCATTATTTTATTATTATTTATCATCATTAAATAATAACAAAAATATAAAAATAAATTGTAAATTCTCGTAAATATTATAAAAAAAATTTTCGGGTTGTCACATTCAAGATCTAACTTATTTAGGTTATGGATTTGTATCTATTTGCTTATGTGAATTATAATTCCTTAAGAGGAATTTACTAGCTTGTCAACACCACACAAGGACTGAGGTGAGTTCATACTTAACTACCCCTTTTTAATCATTTAAATATTTTGGGGGAGGATACATGTTGTAATTGAAATTTGTGAGTTAGTACTTAACTATTCCCCTTTTTAATCATTTAAACATTTTGAGGAGGATACATGTTGTAATTAAAATTACAAATTATTTTTGTGTATTATGTTACATAATAATTGAATCACATTTATGATTACATATGGTTATAATGAAAATCTTTCTCTGTAAGCTGGACTATAAATAAGCAGGGATCTTTTGGATAGTACTATCGGGGAGTGACTTACCCCCAAAGGTTTGGACATGTGATCCTTACCAAGATGCACAAAGATCTTATTATCATTCGGGATGACTGTTCTGGGTTGAGAAGACAGATGTGCGCTATGTAAAGTTTGCCATTATTAGTTTCACTTACAACCCATATGAGGATAAATGTAAAGAGAGGATTCGCGCCCTCTGATTTGAATTATTATAACTAGCATAATATACACATAAAAAGGAAAAGGGAAAAATCAACTATGATACATGGGCAATTCCTATGTGAAGGTTTTGTTGGCTTGTACATAGTTAGTATATGGGATAGGGAGTTCACCTTATAAAAGGGTTCCGACAGGCTATTCATATACAAATAAACTATGATACATGGGCAAATCCTATGTGAAAGATTTGTTGGCTTGTACTTAGTAAGTATGTGGGATAGCGGGTTCACCTTATAAAAGGGTTCCGACAGGCTATCCATATACGGAGTGATATCAGGGATATCGCAAGGCTCAATTGAAGATATGAAATGACCATATCTTCATAAAATAAACCCTTCTTTGAATGATAATAGATGATTTATCAAATATGTTTACTCACCTATGAACTCACCAACCCTGTGTTGACACTTGATTTTACATGTATTCTCAGGTATCTACTAGGAGCTTATGGACCTGCACGTAGGATCATATAAGAGCTCAAGATACATTTTACTTATTATTAAGACATGATTAGACGTATCGTTATGAAACAGTCTATCTTTTATTTTCCGCTACGCATGATATTTAATACTCTGAATATTAATGAAATGGTTATCTAAAATTCATCATATAGATAACTGCATCTCATGTGTAACTACTGTGTTCGATCCTGTTTGCTCACCCCTCCGTGATAGATTCCAGACCCGGAATTTGAGGGTGTGACAATTCTCGACTCATCAAATTATGTACTCATAAACTTTTGGGAGGTGTTGGGCTCTAATAGAGCCTAGCGAAAGGCTATTTGTTACTAGTCAAATCATAGCAACTCCTTGACCCAATGTAATTATTTCTACTGGTTTATATAGATAGTCTTAAATAATTTAATATGGATGTGTAATAAATTGAAATTTTACTTTGAGCAGGTCTAATGACAAATAAAACCAAGCAAAACCAAAGTGTACAATGACATGTCAATGATTATGTGATAAGTAGGCTGTAGAGGGTTCAAGAAAACAAGAAAGAATGCAATAGAAGCGAAAAGTAATAAAGGGGAATCAAAGTACGATGGGTTGTTGTTGATGAGGATAATGAAGAGGATGATGGGATAATTCAAGGCATCTTTTGTTGATCTCAAATATTATTTAATTAAAATAATTTTTACTATTAATTTACACTTGTATGTTTTTATATGTTGATGGATTTGATATGGAACTTGATGGTTTTGAAAATACTGAGTATGAAGGGGATATGATGAAAGCTCAAGGTATGTATGTTAGTTATTTAACTAGATCTTTGATTTTAGTGTTATATTTTTGGTATTACTATATATTGATTGTATTCACGTATCTATGCTCATTAAGATGAAGATTATGAAGACTTGGTAGATATAACAATTGCAAATAACCAAAATGAGATACAAATAGATGATAGAAACGATGAATTAGTATATTCTTGACAATATCTCCATCGTTAGTATTTGCCATTTGAAGTGTCTATTATTTGAGTTGTATATATCAACGTGTGTGCATAATGGTTGTTTATGAGCCAAGGATCATGTATGTCTCATACAAATATTCATACAACTTGTTTAAAAATTTTTGCTAATATTTATGAGAAGATAGAATATGTTTTCTTTTACTCTTAATTTGTGTTTTTTGTTGTTTATCATGCTATTTTTTATTGATTTTTGTGTTATTATGAATACAGACTAATGAAGACTTAAACCCAGAATTACCAACTTTAACGAAGTTGTTTGAATGTACTCTTTAAAGAAAAAGAGGTTGAGCTCAAAGCAATGCAAAAAAATATCAATAGCCAACTGATAGGCTTGGATGCTACGTTGTGAAAGCTTGCGCAACAACTACAAGTTGGAGATCAAGATGAGTAGAGGGTATTTATGACTCTTTATTATTGTAATCAACATTTTGTGTTGACTCTGTTATTTTAGTTTGGACAAGCATGTTAAAGTATCATTTGACTAGCAATACTATCAATGTTATTATTGTTTTTAATGCTATTAAGATTGTATGCATATTAATTAATAGCAATTGAATTTATGATACAACAAAACTTGCATTTGAGTATAAAAGAGGTTGCATTTGTTGTAAGTAAAACCTGTAAAAAAAAGTTATATTTAATATAAAAATTGCATTTATTTTATTAAAGGATAATAATGGTTGCGTTAAGTCTAGAGAAAAAGTTACAACTTTGTAACTAAACTATAATAAAGGTTGCATTTAAGTATATAAAAAGTTGCATTTGAGTGCAGAAAATGTTGCATTTTTATAACTAAACTACAATAAAAGTTGCATTTGAGAATAAAAAAGTTGCACTTTTAAGTAAAAAAGGTTGCAGTAGAATATAAAAGGTTGCATACTAAAAAGGTTGCATTTAAATAAGAAATGCAACAGGCCTAATGCAACATTTCAGAAAATGTTGCATTAGGTCTTGCAAAAGTTGCATTAGGTCTAATGCAACTGCTTCTAATGCAGCCCCCAATAAAAAGTTGCATTAGGCCTAATGCAACATTTACAAGGCTTAATGCAACATTTTATTAGAGTTACAATAGCTTTGTTTTCTATTGGTACACTATTTTTATGCTAGCTTGCGTATAGAAATGATACAATGAAAAATGATAAAACAAGTATTTAGATATCATTAAAGTATGAAAGGTATGTGATTATACTTTACTAACCCATCGGAACAAGTTTGGCTAGTGTTTTCATGCAGGGAACGTAATACAACAAGATCATGGATCGTGTGGTATATATAAACGAGATGAGTCAATTCAAGTCTTGCATGAAGATAATACATTATTACTCTGCATAACAAATTATCACTAAAAGATCAAGAGACAAATTGTTAACTATAAAATTATTCAATAATTTTTATTCGAGTTTAAAACTCATCAATTGAGATTATATAATTCAAGGGGAGTAATACGCGCTACACTCTTTTTTCTTAGCTATAGTTTTGTCACAATGGATTTTCTTAGCATGGTTTTTAACAAGACAACATCTCTAAGCATATTAATAACCAAGTGGTAGTGTAATAAATATTTTATAAATGTGGTTATCAATACCACTTTGTAACTTCCAAAATTATTATGTTTGTATTAATATTATAATCCTATAAATATTGGCTTTTATATTTGACATTTTATCTCAATATGAAAGAGTTCTTTTAGTACTCTTCATATCTTTTTCTCTCTATAATAATAGCGTCCCTAGTTGCTATTAGGTTGTTGTTTCACAACAATTTAATTATATTAGGGTTTGTTCAATATTCGAATTGGGTTTGAAAAATTGAAATTGGATTTAATTTGATTTGGAAACCACCAAATCGAATTCGAATCAAATTTTCAAATTCGAGTTCGATTCCAAGAAAACATGAAATTTTTACTTAAAAAATCTAGTGAAAACTCATAAAAATAAACATCAATTTGACTTTATGAGGTACGTAACTTTTGCAATACGATTATCAAAAAATTCAAACCATGTCGGATTAAGTCAATTTCATGTGTATTTCATAGAACATTCATCATCGATAAATATAATCCACTATTATTGAGACAAAATTCACTACATCGTACGCCTAACATATAATTCATCGCCCATAAAATCACTTCAAGCTAAAATATAAGTTTTTATCTCCAAGCTAGCACATGATGTAAAATAAGATTAAAAATTATATCATTTGAAATAAATTGATAAAAACACGTATATGTTTTACAACTTACAGTTGACCTTATATAACTGTTCCCTTACAACCCTAAAATTCTCCGTCAAGTGACGTAAGCCCATATTATAGAGTATAGACCTTACAAATGGGCATCTTCGTTTTACAAGAACTGGACAATATTTCACCACCACCTCCGTTTGGAAATGTTAGGCATGGTTCTTTACTATGCCGGAATGTTGTCACCATAATGGGTACATCAAAAGATGAGGTCCAACGTGTTTTCTTTCTTTTGTTTCTTTGGCTTCTTTCGTTATATGGCATCTTATCTTATATCACATCAATAATTTGACACATATTGAGAATAGTATGGCATGCCAAATAAATTACAAAAAAAATTTAAATTTTAAGAAAATACTAATATTTCTGTATATAACCCCTAAAATTACCAGTAGTATTAGGGTTGCGTAAAAATATCTGAATCTAAAATCAAATTCGAAATATTCGAACTCCTAATCTAAAATATCTGAAATTGGATATCCGAAATGTGGATTCAGATTCGGATAGTGTTTTTAAAAAGTTTCAAATATTCGAATATCTGAACTATCCGAAATAATTTATAATAAATTTAAATAATAAATATTATTTAGAAAATTCAGATTTTGGGATATTTCAAATATTTTTATAAGAAATCCGGATATCTGATACATTTTTATAGTTAAAAATATTTATTTTTTAATAAAGTTGTAAAATGATGCATATATTTAAAAATTTGGATATCTATTTGGATTTCCGAACCTGTATCTAAAATTTCGAATATTACAATTTCAGATATCCAAATTTTTGGATTTGAATATTGAAAACCAGTATCTAAAATTTTCGGATATTCGAAATTTACATATAAAAATTGGATATTCAACCCCTAGGTAGTACATGGCTTTATATGACCCGTTATGGGGAATGATTTGACAAGTGTAAATTCATTCGAACTTGTACGGGTGCATATTGTGCAATACGGTCGGTTATCTTTTAATGATCAGGGTCTTCCTTTTAACACAAGAGCAATAGGACCGATTATCTTTTTAAATAAGGGTCCTAATAAAGGGACACCCAATATTTTAAATCGACACCCACCTATATGTCGCGTATGAGTCCATACGCGGCCTATGCCCGACGTATAGGTATAGATCATTAATGCGCCATTAATGCCTGACATTCCACGTCACATCAGTCGACCTATACGGGGGCGTATAGGACCATACGCGACGTATAGGTCTGTGTCGTATATGACAAGTGGGTAGGTCCCCACTGCTCCACCGATAGCTATATGCGGCGTATGGGCCCATACACCGCGTATAGCTGTGGGTGGAGCAGTCGGGGACCTACCCACTTGTCATATACGACACGAACCTATACGTAGCATATGAACCTATACGCCCCGTATAGGTCCATTTTCGTTGTATATATAAAGGGAGGCAACGCATTCGCTAGTCTAAAAAAACGTAAAGGTTCAAAATCTCAAATTCATTTTTTCGTGATTGATAGTTCGATTTAAGATCGCAAGAAATTTGGGTTATGTGGTTCAACATTTTTGTCTTGTAAATAATTTACACAGTTATATTATATATTCTTACTTTAGTAAGTATTTACATACATATATACATATATCTGAATTGGATACTTAAGAATCATTTCAACTGACTCGGGTTCCATCAGTGTTACTCGGTTACGGTTAAACTGAATAATTTTCACGATTTTATCATAACCGACTAATACCGTGGAACCCGTGTTTTTTGAAATGATTATTAAGTAATCAAGACATTTATGTGTGCGTAAGTATGTATATAAATGAAGTAAGAGTTATAGTTTACCTAAAAACTATTTTGAAGAAATAGTTAACCCATTAACCCTATTTTCTTTCCAAGTCATGCGCCTAAGTCTTGGGCGCATAAGCACTATACGTGGCGTATGGGCCCATACGCCATGTATAGTGCTCATGCGCCCAAGACTTAGGTGCATGACCATTATAGGTGGGCGTATGGACCCATACGCAACATATAGTGCTCATGCGCCTAAGTCTTGGGCGCATGAGCACTATACGTGGCGTATGGGACCATACGCCACGTATAGTTATCATGAGCCCAAAACTTGGGCGTCCCAACTATACGTGGCGTATGGACCCATACGTCACGTATAGTTGTCAGACGTACTTTTAAAGTGTTTTGTACCATGTACGAATATACGCAGCGTATGGCGTCATACGGGGCAAACCTGGCAAGCCCATACGTGGCGTATAGGGCCATACGCTGCGTATAGGCGCCATACGCAAGCCTATACATGGCGTATGGGGCCATACGCCACGTATAGGTATCAGACGTCCTTTTAAAGCGTTTTTGTACCATGTACGAATATACACAGCGTATGGTGCCATACGTGGAAGACATGGCAAGCCTATACGTGGCATATAGGGCCATACGCTGCGTATAGGTGCCATACGCAAGCCTATACGTGGCGTATGGTTCTATACACTACGTATAAGTAATTTCAAATATGACGGGGCACAAGATTCGTTTTCAAATATATAAGAACGCTATCGATAACGCTTTCCATCTCTGTAAATCTCAAACGTGAAAATCTCAAACGTATCTTTCTCTCAAAATATCTTTTATTCGTTCGTTATGTCGTTTTGGGATGGTAACTATTTGTTTGGTGAATATTCAAATATTCAAGCGTTTCGTACGTGGCGGATAGTAATCAAGATGATTCGTACGTTCAATTTTTCTTACGAGACAAGACCGCCAGATTTAAACCAATCGTATGTTCCCGATGATGAATTTGAGTTTTGCCGAGAGTCAAGTTATTACACGCAACAAAATATTATAAACTTTCTCTCGAGTGATGAAAAACAAACGACGAAAGTATCGTGTGAAACCTATCAAGAATTTTTATCACTCGATGAGCTAGTCTGTTGTGCTGTTAATAGTGGACATGATAATGGTTACGTTATTATTACATGAAGATCAAAGAAAAAAGAAGGCCAGGTCGTAAAGGTATGGCTTATCTGTGATCATGGTGGTGAACACAAAAGTAAAGCAATAGTTAGACGATCTGGTAGCAAAAATGTCGGATGTCCTTTTAAATTAGTAGGGATATATGACAACAAACGTCGTTCGTGGAAATTAGAGGTGAGAAGTGACGAACATAACCATGATCCCGCTCAACATATGGAGGGGCACCCATTTGTAAGAAGGTTTTCTTAAAACAAATACAATTTGGTGGAGCAGCTTACTGATCAGAACATGGAGCCTCGTAGCATCTTATCAGCTATAAAAAACAAATCCTAATAACGCATCAATAACCAAAGACGTATACAATGCTCATATAAGATAAGAAGTGAAAAAAAAGTCGGTGAAACACCAATACAAGTTTTAGAAAACCTTCTATCTTCTAAAAGGTACGTTTATTACACCCGAGAAGATCCCGATACAAATGTCCTAGAAGATATATTTTTTGTCATCCTAAATCATACGACACTTCGGCGGGCATTTCCGCACGTGCTGATGATAGATGCTACATAGGAGACGATACGCCATGGGGTCGTTTATTTGAGATCGCGTTCTCACCTTCTTACCAGGAGCTGACAGTAGAGTTTCTATCCACCTTTACTTATTCGTCCTGATGAGATGGAGGAGGACGATGAGCGTTTTGAGATTTCATTTATGCTATGTGGACATTCACATCAGATGTCCATTGAGCAGTTTGCCATTATCTTGGGACTTTATGTTGAGCCGAAGACTGTTACCCCTCTATTCACCGATGCTATTACTGAGATGGAGGAGACTCGATTGAGAGATTGGTGGCCTCAGATTGTCGGAGGTATGTTTCAGAGGACTAAGGGCAGGGTCACTGGCATTAAAGATCCTCTCATTCGTTAATTGCATCGCATGATCGCCACATCCATCACGGGACGTGGCAAGAGTCGGGAGTGGTGTACCATTCCCGACTTATTTTATTTATATTATTTGCTTACAGGGACTAGGTTGTGACAACCCTAAAAATTATTTCATTATATTACGTCAAAAAAATTTATTATATTACGATCACGATTAATGTACTATTTAGTATGTATACCTTATGGATATACATGTGCATGTTTGCATGCATGTCTATATAGTGGTAAATTACGTATGCATGTATGTATATATACCCCGAAACTCACACCTACATGTATATAAACACAAAACTTTACGTGTGCATGTTGGCATACATGGAAAATTTCCTTGGAATATTTTTATATTAGTATAAATATTGTACATATATTAAATATACATGTATATGTGTATGCACATTAAATATATATGTTGTGTATATATGAATAATTATGATCTATGTACATAAAGCTCACTTGTATGTATATATATATGTATAAACCCATTAAAACAAAACTAAACTAAAACTTAAAACCTAAAACTAACACCCAAACCACCCTCCCAAACACCCTCGGTTCTATAGTTACCTCACTACCCGAAACCATCAAGATACCACTCGAAACCACCACCACCTTCGGTCACCTTACTTAACCCACTACCACATCACCTTATCCTATCCATGTGACTAAGTAACTTGCTCTACTTGACTTCTTTCCCCAAACCGCCACCCATGCCTTGGTTTCCTTGCTTTCACACACCACAACCCGCCACCACATCATTCTATCCTACATCTAGATGCTTAGGGTGACTAAGGAACCTAGCTTTCACACTAGAACTCTTCCATTAAACCGCCAACACACCACCATAGTTATTGCAATGAAGCAAGGTGGCAATCTCTTGGTTCAAAGCATCATAAAACCGCCACCTCCCCCACTTGACTCACCTAGGCTATTTGGTGACTTACTAAGCCTAAAACTACTCTCTTGTATGCATAAGAAGGGCTCTCGACAGCCACATTCCCTTGTTCCTCGACTTATATACAAACAACCATCCACCATCTTTGTCTTTTGAAGCATATTCATCACCCATCACCTTACCCCCTCTTCTCTTGGCTTTCACCAACCGAACAACCAAGAACCACCTTCTGTCCCTCCCACCCTCGATTTGTTTCACCAACATCACCACCACCCACTGCCTTTCCACTCTCGGGTACAACAACCAACAACATCAACAAACAACAACAACAAAAACCGACAACCACAACAATAAACAAATACAACCACGCGCTATCAGCACCTACCATCACCATCCACGACCTTCACAACTTTGCCTCGGGTTTTAGGAGCTAAGATACCATTAAGATCACCATCACAAGGTATAAAAGAATTTTTGTTACATATATGTTACAAAACACATATATGTATTAGTTTTGGTATTCAAACACCAAAACCAATTTTGAAAGTCTTTAGTTCATGAATTATAAGTGATGAGTTGTAAAACTCAGAAACTTATGATTAAAAATATATATTTTGAATTTACAAAGTTAATATTGTAAATGTTTAAGAAAATCTAGAAAATATTAAACAACTGCAATTGTGAGAATAAATATTGAAAAATTCTCACTTATATACTGAAATATTGATCTGGAAATTTGAACAAAGTTTTGATAAGTATATAATTTATATAAATTATTTTATAATGAAAAATAGAAGAAAGTATCAAAAATAGAAATAATTTCTGGAAAATTCTGATAAATTCACAGAATGATTCTTTTGGGGTATAAAAGCCTCTGGAATTATTTCAGACTTTTATTCCTTGTTATGATTAAGATATGAATTTTTATATGTTCTGTAGTAAATAAATCTGAATAAATAATTAACTTAAATAATAAATTCTGATAAAATCATAGGTGCAATATTAAATCAGCGAATATAGAATATATAATTTTTATAATTTTTGGAGCAGTATAACTATTTTTGCTAAATAATGCAATTATTGTGAAAATTACAGAAACTAATCTGTTATTATTTGGACTTTGAGATAATTATATGATGTTAGCTTTTGTATAAGAAGTCTTGTGTAAAAGTTTGGGAATTTATGAAGAATAGAACCTATTTTTAACCAATTATGGGAATATTATAAAGTTTATAGAAAATAATATGTTTGGATTTGGATGTTATAAAAATTATGAGATGTTACTGATTTTTGCGATGAGATTCTATGAATTTTGGTGATTTTTGGACAATAGTAGGTATTTTTGAGGATTTATGTAGTTTTTGTACTAATCTTGAACAAATTATATATAAATAATTTGTTGGGAATTTTTATGATAACATTATTGGCAGAACTTGCAGAAGGTACTTCCATCCGAGGTTCTGAAAATTTTAAAGAAAATATTGTCTGACACTGTGAACTATTTTGTTAGGTTCAAGTGGGAAGACACGGTGAGTTCATAGCCCCATTTTCAACCGTTTGGTATTCAATAAAGTTTTGGGGGAAAAGGTATACTGTTTGGGTTGATGTATCATTTTTGAAAATATTTTTGTTGCTTACTGTCATTTGCGATACAACCATTAGTTCGAATGAGGAACCGTCCGATAATGTTAGTAGCGCTACTTAGGAGAATATTTGTACCAACCGGATGAGGGTTGCCACTATTTTCCTACATCTAACCGAATGGGGGTTAGGATGTAATATTATCTGATTTTGTGAATTATTTCATGACAGTATGATTATGTTGTGAGCAGGTTTGGTTGTAATTGATACATCAACAAAATATTTGTCTGGCTATAAACCTATGTTCTCACCAACATTTTTGTTGACTGGTTTAAGTGCACTTTTTCAAGAAATGAGTAACTCGTTTGATTTCAGCTTTGAGGTTCATGATGGATGGGGTGAAGTTGTGGGAAGGGTCTGTGTTACGTTGACCGTCAACATTGTTGACGGAAGCGTGTATGTTGATGCGCATTTTCATAGGTTTAGACATGCTGTAAAGTAGTGTAACTAATTACATCAAATTTTGTAATAGTACTTAAATGATGTAATTCCTCTAGCATAAATAAAAGCATGTCTGTGTTATGTTTCTATTATAAATGTGTTTATTTACTATAAACAATGCACTCTGATAAAAGCTAGTCACATTCCACCCGTATCGTTCACGCTTCCGCCGGGATGTGACAGGTTGGTATCAGAGCTATTGGTTATAGAGAATTAGTTATTTTTAAGGAAATAACTAGACTATAACCATAAGCTCAAATATATCATTTTATGATTTTATGTGAATTATGTGAATTATGTGAAATTCTATAATTTTATGATTAAGATTCTAACAAAATTTTGATAAGTTATTTGACTAACTCTTTTTATGAAACATTGTTAAGAAATTGTGCAGTATGAATTCAGATAGTTATCGTTATGAGACCGATCCTTCTGAAGGTTCATACCATAGCAGTCCTAAGGAGATAACACCTGAACCAGAACCTCAACAGGCTATGGATGTTTCCCCAACAGAAATGAAGAACAAGACAAAATTTTATGTTAGACGTGCACCAGTACACGTGGGAGGATATACAATTAAGACTCCTAGGAAAAAGATACTACGTGGACATAAACTTAAAGCTAAGCCACCTGAGGATCTAGAAAGACAACCTCCTGATTCTCCTAAAGATGAAGATAGAATTATTAAGCCAAAGTTGGATCAGGGCAAGACAGCCCGACAGACTCTTAAGAAACTTAAGAAAATACAGCTGGGAATCTGGAAAATTCAGAAGGACATCAAAAAGCTCAAGACCCCCAAGAAAAGTATTTTCATCAGGATCTGGAAATGGCTTAGCAGAAACTGAAAGTTTATAGTCTAACTTTTTAGAATAAAAGAAATAAGAGTTTAATTGATATATGTATTTTTGTGACAACATGTTTATTTGATTTGTGTTAAATAATTTTTGTGTTAAGATATTTATTTGTAATACTAACATTGAAATTCACTATAGTGAATCATGCCGCCAAAAAGAAACACTCAGCCTGTCAGGAGAACAGCTCGAGTGGGACGACCCAGGACCAGACATGGGGAAGAAACACCCGTGAACCCTGATACCACTGAGAATGATAGGATATCCCAGATAGTAGCCCAACAACTGGAAGCTACCCTACCTACCTTAATTACCCAACTCCAGCAGAACCTAAATATTGGAACTACCTCAAACCACCAGCAGGGCCTGAAAATATGAATATAGAAGAAAGACTGGAAGAAGAGATTCTAAATGGAATTTCAAAAGGATGCTCCTACAAAACCTTCATGTCTTGTAGACCTCGGGAATTTGATGGAAAAGGTGGAGCTGTACAAGCTTTAAGATGGCTAGACGACATGGAAGGAGTCCTGGAAATCAGCAACTGTGCTGAAAGCTTCAAGACACTGTTTGCTTCCCATTCCTTTAAAGAAGAAGCACAATCCTGGTGAAAAATGGAGGTACACACTAGGGGTTAGAAATGTTATGAATAAGCTGAGTTGGGAAGAATTTAGAAATTTAGTGATAGAAAAATATTGTCCTTACAATGAAATAGAAAAACTAGAGGCTGAATTTTTAGCACTAGAGATGAAAGGGTCTGCACACCGGGAATATACTGATAGATATAATGAATTATCCAGATTAGTACCACATCTGATAATCCCGGAATCAAAAAGAATAGGAAGGTATATTTGGGGATTAGTGCCACAAATAAGAGGACTAGTGAAATCTGCTAGAACCAAAACCTTCCAGGAAGCAGTAATCCTGTCAGGAAGTCTGATAGATGAAATGATCAGGAATGGATCATTAGGTCATCAACAGGTAGGAGAGAAAAGGAAATAGACTGAGAATCACCCTGGAAGAAGATTTGGAGAAAGCTCCCAGAAAAGAGTAGCCCGACCTCCACCAAAGAACTTTTTGGGAACAACTCAAGGGAAGAAAGTAGAAAAACCACCACAGTGTAAATATGTCAAAGATATCATACAGGGAACTGTATGACAGTGGTTTGCTATAACTGCAAAAGAAGGGACATATTTCTCGAGATTGTAAAAACCCTACTAACACTAAAACCGTCTGTTTTTAGTGTGGAAGTGAAAATCATTTTCGGAATGAATGTCCACAACGAAAGGCCAAGGCTCCAGTTAACCAGAACAACCCCGTGGAAGAGCATTTGTGATACAAGCTGACGAAGCTCGTCATGAACCAGAAGTAGCTACGGGTACGTTCCTTATCAATAATCAGTACACTAAAGTATTATTTGATACAGGAGCAACTCGTAGTTTTGTTTCAAATACTTTTAGACCATTACTTAGCCTAACATCTGAGAAATTACGTGACACATATGTGATAGAATTAGCTGACGGTAACATAATTGAGGCTGATGAAATCATTCCTAATTGCATCTTGAATTTAGATGAATACTGTTTTGATATAAATCTGATACCTATTAAGTTAGGTGGATTTGATGTCGTAGTAGGAATGGATTGGTTGAGTACAAATCATGCTGAAATCATTTGTGATAAGAAAATGATTAAGATTCCTTTGATTAAGGAAGACAAAATTCTCTGCATATATGGTGATAGACCAAACAATACTGTGAAACTGATTTCTTGTGAAAAAGCACAGAAATGTTTAAACAAGAACTGTTTAGCTTTCTTGGCTCATATAGTTGATACAAAACTTGGTAAGGAAAATTTGGAAAGTGTTCCTGTTGTAAATGAATATGCTGATGTTTTTCCTGATGAACTACCTGGATTACCACCTCCTCGCCAGGTAGAATTTAAAATAGAATTGATACCAGGAACAACCCCTATTGCCAAAGCACCTTATCGTTTAGCACCAACTGAGATGAAAAAACTCATGACTCAGTTACAGGAACTATTAGATAAAGGATTTATACGTCCTAGTGTATCACCTTGGGGAGCACCAGTTCTGTTTGTCAAAAAGAAAGATGGAACCTTTAGAATGTGTATTGATTATACGGAACTTAACAAGGTTACCATAAAGAATAGGTATCCACTTCCTAGAATTGATGTCTGTTTGACCAACTACAGGGATCCAGTTATTTCTCGAAGATAGATTTAAGATCTGGATATCATCAATTAAGGGTACAAGAAGATGACATTTCTAAGACTGCATTTAGAACTAGATATGGTCATTATGAATTTCTTGTAATGTCATTTGGGTTATAGTAGATAGACTAACTAAGTCAGCTCATTTCTTACCTATCCGTGAAGATTACAAGATTAAGAGATTAGCAAGAATCTACATTAAGGAAATTGTGTCTAGACATGGAATACCTGTATCCATAATATTAGATAGAGATAGTAGATTTACTTCTAGGTTCTGGGAAACTTTACAAAAAGCTTTAGGGACCCAAGTAAACTTAAGTACAACATATCATCCACAAACTAATGGACAGAGTGAAAGAACAATACAAACCCTAGAAGATATGTTAAGGGCTTGTGCGATAGACTTTGGTGGAAATTGGGATAGTCACTTACCTTTAATAGAGTTTTCATACAATAATAGTTATCACTCTAGTATTGGGTTAGCTCCATTTGAAGTTTTATATGGAAGAAAATATAGGTCACCTCTATGTTGGAATGAAATAGGTGATAGACAACTTACAGGTCCTGAACTAATCCAAGAAACCACAGATAAAATCACTGAGATCAAAAAAAGGGTGAAAGCATCTCGTGATCGACAGAAGAGTTATGCAGACAAATGGAGAAAACCATTGAAATTCCGAATTGGAGACAGAGTCTATCTGAAAATCTCACCCTCTAAAGGTATCTTTCGATTTGGAAAATCTAGTAAGCTGAACCCTAGGTATATTGGTCCATTTAAGATCATTGATAGAATTGGTCCTGTAGCATATAAATTGGAATTTCCACAAGAATTAAGTGAAGTACACAACACTTTTCATGTGTCCAACCTCAAGAAATGCTTAACCAATGAAACTTTAGAAGTACCAATTCAAGAAGTCAAGGTAGATAAGAAACTGCATTTTGTGGAAGAACCAATAGCCATTGTGGGAAAAGAAATAAAGAAATTAAGAAGAAGTAAAATTCCCATAGTGAAAATTAAGTGGAATGCAAAAAGAGGACCAGAATACACCTGGGAAAGGGAAGATGAAATCAAGAAGAAGTATCCCCACCTGTTCAAAGGTAATAATTACTTAAGTTTTCTAATAAATTTCGGGACGAAATTCTTTTAACGGGGGGAGAATGTGACAACCCTAAAAATTATTTCATTATATTACGTCGAAAAATTTTATTATATTACGATCACAATTAATGTACTGTTTAGTATGTATACCTTATGGATATACATGTGCATGTTTGCATGCATGTCTATATAGTGGTAAATTACGTATGCATGTATGTATATATACCCGAAACTCACACCTACATGTATATAAACACAAAACTTTACGTGTGCATGTTGGCATACATGGAAAATTCCTTGGAATATTTTTATATTAGTATAAATATTGTACATATATTAAATATACATGTATATGTGTATGCACATTAAATATATATGTTGTGTATATATGAATAATTGTGATCTATGTACATAAAGCTCACTTGTATGTATATATATATATATATATATGTATAAACTCATTAAAACAAAACTAAACTAAAAACTTAAAACCTAAAACTAACACCCAAACCACCCTCCCAAACACCCTCGGTTCTATAGTTACCTCACCACCCGAAACCATCAAGATACCACTCGAAACCACCACCACTTTCGGTCACCTTACTTAACCCACTACCACATCACCTTATCCTATCCATGTGACTAAGTAACTTGCTCTACTTGACTTCTTTCCCCAAACCGCCACCCATGCCTTGGTTTTCCTTGCTTTCACACACCACAACCCGCCACCACATCATTCTATCCTACATCTAGATGCTTAGGGTGACTAAGGAACCTAGCTTTCACACTAGAACTCTTCCATTAAACCGCCAACACACGACCATAGTTATTGCAATGAAGCAAGGTGGCAATCTCTCGGTTCAAAGCATCATAAAACCGCCACCTCCCCCACTTGACTCACCTAGGCTATTTGGTGACTTACTAAGCCTAAAACTACTCTCTTGTATGCATAAGAAGGGCTCTTGAAAGCCACATTCCCTTGTTCCTCGACTTATATACAAACAACCATCCACCATCTTTGTCTTTTGAAGCATATTCATCACCCATCACCTTACCCCCTCTTCTCTTGGCTTTCACCAACCGAACAACCAAGAACCACCTTCTGTCCCTCTCACCCTCGGTTTGTTTCACCAACATCACCACCACCCACTGCCTTTCCACTTTCGGGTACAACAACCAACAACATCAACAAACAACAACAACAAAAACCGGCAACCACAACAATAAACAAACACAACCACGCGCTATCAGCACCTACCATCACCATCCACGACCTTCACAACTTTGCCTCGGGTTCAAGGAGCTAAGATACCATTATGATCACCATCACAAGGTATAAACGAATTTTTGTTACATATATGTTACAAAACACATATATGTATTAGTTTTGGTATTCAACACCAAAAACCAATTTTGAAAGTCTTTAGTTCATGAATTATAAGTGATGAGTTGCAAAACTCAGAAACTTATGATTAAAAATATATATTTTGAATTTACAAAGTTAATATTGTAAATGTTTAAGAAAATCTAGAAAAATATTAAACAACTGCAATTGTTAGAATAAACATTGAAAAATTCTCACTTATATACTGAAATATTTATCTGGAAATTTTGACAAAGTTTTGATATGTATATAATTTATATAAATTATTTTATAATTAAAAATAGAAGAAAGTATCAAAAATAGAAATAATTTTGGGAAAATTCTGATAAATTCAAAGATTGATTGTTTTGGGGTATAAAAGCCTCTGGAATTATTTCAGAATTTTATTCCTTGTTATGATTAAGATATGAATTTTTTTATGTTCTGTAGTAAATAAATCAGAATAAATATTTAATGTAAATAATAAAAATTCTGATAAAATCATATGTGCAATAATAAATTAGAGACTACAGAATATATAATTGTTATAATTTTGGAGCAGTATAATTATTTTTTCTAAATAATGCAATTATTGTGAAAATTACGGAAACTAATCTGTTATGAGTTGGACTTTGAGATAATTATATGATGTTTATTTTTGTATAGGAAGTCTTCTGTAAAATTTTGGGAATTTATGAAGAAAAGAAGCTATTTTTAACCAATTATGGGAATATTTTAAAGTTTATAGAAAATAATCTGTTTGGATTTCGATGTTATAAAATTATGAGATATTACTGATTTTTGGGATGAGATTCTATGAATTTTTGGTGATTTTTGGACAACAGTAGATATTTTTGATGATTTATGTAGAATTTGTACTAATCTTGAACAAATTATATATAAATAATTTGTTGGGAATTTTTGTGATAACATTATTGCAGAACTTCCAGAAGGTACTTCCATCTGAGGTTCTGAAAATTTTAAAGAAAATATTGTCTGACACTGTGAACTATTTTGTTAGGTTCAAGTGGGAAGAAACAAGGAGTTCATAGCCCCATTTTCAACCGTTTGGTATTCAATAAAGTTTTGGGGAGAAAGTATACTGTTTGGGTTGATGTATCATGTAAGGCCCCGCTCACCGGCACCTTACTGTTGGTGGTTCATCGTACGTAAAACATACATAATGTATATAATCATAAAATAACGCAGCGGAATTAATAAAATATACATTCTCATTCATTCATAGAAGTCATTACATCATTGACATGATTACAAATGCAGCTTTCTCTGCTTTGTCTATCTTCGCTATGATTGCTGCTGGAGCATATGAAACCTTTGATTACGTAAGTAATCTCGTTCATATGAATCCTCAGCAATCATAAGGTCATACAGCGACCTCTATAGAAGATATTAAGTTCAAAAATATAAAAATTATATTTTTATACTAAAGAATATTCCTTAAGTAATTCCGTACATCGGAACCCTTAAGGAACACTCTTGACACTCTCATGCAACATATTTTGTTGCATGTGCTATGCACACGCACTTCTAGTGCGTGGCAGCATTATCAAAATTAAAGGAGATTTCTTAAGTAATCCCTTTCATGGGAATCCTCAAGAAATCTCGTAATGGCATGCAACGTGATGAGTTGCGTGCGTTATGGGTCCACAACGCATGACGTTGCAGCATTATCAAATGGAGAATGCCATCCCAAAAGAGCTGAGTAGCCGCCTCGTGCCATCCCCAGCAACGCTACCTGCCAACTGGAAACACATAAAAAGTCAGCGTTGCTGAGTGAGTTCTAGTTTTATAATAAACATACTTTGTTCATATTAAAACCGTTCATTCTTTACACGTGATCATACATCGTACATACATAGATAATATCTTTATTATCCCATTCGTTCATTCATTCGTTCGTCATACATCGTTATCTTTCACTTCTCGTTTAGGTCCTGTCAGGCTTTACCCACTTCATGGCACGCAGCCATGATTACTGTGGTCGAATGACAAGGACCCCGTTACATCTTTTCTTGCACATTGGATATCTTTTGTATCACTACTTCTCCTATACCCCAAACGTTATTAGCTACCGGGCCGAAGTCATTAATGAACAGCAAAACGTATGCCACGGTACTAGAGGTAAGCGGTAGGGATACCATACATATGGTCAATCACTAAGAAGGACCCGTTAAACTTATCCAATGTTTGCAAGACATCTTTCGTTCGTTCCTTCGTTCATTAATGCATGTATTCATCATCTTTTAATCATTCGTTCATTCATTAATACATGCATTCGTCATCGTGTTCCTCTTTCGTTATCTTTCACTTTACGTTACATAATACTTTGTTCGTTCGTTCATACGTAAAGCCATAGAAAGATATTCATACATTGTGATAAGGAACACACACATCATACATACATCATCATACATATCATCATACGTACATCGTCATACATAACATCATACATGCATCATCATACATCATCATACATAACCTCGTACATACATAGCCTACATCATCAATCATCACTAGGCACTTACTCCCGTATCCTTCCCGAATCTGGGACTTACTACGCGTCATCTTGGTGCAGTAGCACTAACTGTCCCTCCAAGACCGTGGGGACTCATACTAGGACCTTATATAACGTGCCGAGTCCACAACCATACCTTAGACGTATAACACAACATTATACCCAAATGGGTAATACATACATACGTCAGTAAACAGGTTTATATGTGTTCCAGCCCCAAAAATCATTTAAAATCAGTAAATGAGGGGTCCTAGAACTCACCTGTGCTTGACAAGCAGCTTCTCAATCAAGCCTTAAAGTCGCGGGTCACACTACACTGCCTGCAGATAAGTTAACACTCAAAAGAGTTAATTTCTGCCTAATTTCGCTACCAAGTTCGCAGGTAGTTTCGCCCGTAAATTCGCCTGCAGTTTCGCTGGGCATATCAGCAGTTTCGCTGCTAGTTTCGCCAGGCAGCATTCTGCCAGTTTCGCTGGACAGATTCGCTACCTCGAGCGCCCAACTTTCGTTGGAATTCCCTAGTTTCGCAATATCTAAGGTCAACTTGGGCATTGGCATAGTCATCAGCGAAACTATAGTTTCGCTCAGGCGAATATGTAGTTTCGCTGCAGCGAAACTGTAACTTCGCTGTAAATCCTTCCAGTTTCGCTGGACGAACTCACAGTTTCGCTGGTCGAGACCTTAAATTCGCAGAACGAGCTGAAATTTACGAATCAGGTCGTTTTAGCCCAAAAATCCAATCCTTTCCACCCAAACCCTTGGATTATCATCCAGGAAGCTATATCTAAGCTCATTACGCGTTTTCTTACTCTAAAACGTGCGTTTTGGGGCGATTTTTGCCACTTTAAAACCCAAAAACCCCAAACTCGGGTTTTTCACCAAATGCAGCAATTTAGATACGTTTCTTACCTTGATTCTTGTAAAACCTCTGAAATTCTCCCAGAAACAATAACACACGATCTCAATCTTGTGAACGCGGAATATAAACAAGATTGGAGTAGAAGAAGAATCAAATTGAACTCAAATGATATTGAATTGATGAACAGAAACCTATTACAGGTCTTGTGCGATTTCGCACAGAACAAAATGATAATATGAACAAAAAGCTTAATTACAAAACGAAATCTAGCTATTTATACTAAACATAGGGTTCTCGCGCGAGATGCCTTTCGCGCGGCTTGGCTTTCGCGTGGAAGCTTCTCTCGCGTGGAATCTTGCTCTCGCATAGGCTGCTTCTCGCGTGACTTCTTCCTGTCGCGTGGATCTGGTTTCGCATATGATGTTTTGCCGAGCCTTGATTTATCTTCTACAATCTCCCCCTAGGCTCGGTGAAACATATTCAATCAAAGTCAACATTCGCTTTCTTGTACGAGCCTGCATAGGCATACCATTTGTTTCTCAGGATCCGGTCAATCATCCATACGTACTGGCAAGATAGAAAATAAACAGACTCATCAGCTGAAATAGGGCAGTGTAACAGCTTGATTAAGTCGTCTTTGCCAAACTTCATCAAGTCTGCTGGATCAATGATTCGATAAGACCTGTCTATACATCTGATCACAGCGTGACCGGAATCCTTTTCACATCTCTAAGATATAAGTTGCTTCAAAGTGTTGGGAGGAACTGGAGCATGCACAGGGACTTTTCTGATAAATTTGGGATGTTGATAGACTCGTATCTTCATAGGAGCTTTAGTATTTTCATCAATTCTTGTTGAGTCATCAATCAACTTTGATTTTGTAGTCTTAAAGTTTTTGAAATTTGTGCGCATCTCCCTTCTTATCATGGATCTCATGAGTTCAGCTTCACTGTAATTACTCTCATTGAAGAATGGAGCTTTGCCCATGGAGTATAAATCAGCAGCACGTAGAGTATGGAAGTCTTGAGTGCTCTTTAGATAATCAATCTCTCCATTCCTTCTCTTTATGACATACATCCTTTTCTCGCTATCATAACCCCATCTAATAACATGAGACATTTCACCATACTTCTGTTTTGGCTTTGATATAAACAGAAAATGAGCTTCAGTAGGTGGTGGTGGTGCTTTGAATTGTAAACCTCCTCTAGTGTATAGGGCAATCTGACCAGTAGTATCTGCCTTTGTAGCATCTGTAGGAGTTTCACCACTCACAGTCTCATTGGGGATTTCTCCTTCTTCAAGATTGATGTCTTTGAATAGCTCTTGAAGGTTGTTCCCAAAAATGTCTGTATACTCATTCTGCTCTTCCAGATCATCAAAAATATCAAGTTTTCTTCAACAGCTCCAGATGAAGTTTGTTGAAAAGAATACAATTCCTTTTCATACACACTTTTCGTGGCAGGGTCCAGTGGATCATATCCTTCTGGATCACTAACACTTGGTCGATCGACATTATCAGTGTTAGTATCTCCAGTTGGACTCGAAGAAGAACCTGAAGCATCACCCCATCATCATTATTACCATTATTACCTCCATCATCTCCACTATCATCATCATCTCCATTTCCACCATCGTTATCATCATTTTCATTTCCACCATCATCATCATCATTTTCATCGTCATCTTCATCATCATCATCCTCATTATCATCAGAATCAGCATAATCAACTAACTCTTCATCCTCCCTTTCATGAACAATAGGCATAGAAACCATGTGTTCCGGCTCAACGAAAGCTGTAGATGTGTAAGCTTCGGTGATAGGTACTTCAGATGAAATAGGAACATCTTCAGTAGTGCTAACACTTGGCTGTACAATAGATGCTTGTGCTTCGTTGACCGTTTCCTTCTCAGGAACAGTCTCAGTAGGAGGTGGGCTTGGAGAGCGTCTACTTGATTCACCAATTACTGTTGTAGACCTTATGATTGGTGGCTGATGAAAATAAGTCTGTGAAATGAATTCTCTCAGCTCGTTCAGTTGTCTCTCCAACCCAGAAGTGTAGTCAAACATGCTCTTCATTTGTTGTTCAAGAGAGGCCAATCTTGTGTCTTTGATAGCTAGTCGAGATGAATCATGTTGATTAGATTTGTCTTTTCATCATTGCCTTTCTTTAATTCAGCAATCAACTTCATATTCTCAAAGTTTTCTTTCTCCAGGTTCTTTATTCTTTCTTCCAATGTGATAGAACCAGGAGTGCTTGATGATTCCTCTCTCCTCTGAAACTCAGGAGGAGTATTCAAGAGTGTATCGACATCAAACTCTAAATTTTCTTGATGAGGTGGTGTAGAAAAACCTGAGCCAGAAATATTAGCTGCTCTAGAAACATGAACTGTTTCTGTTTCAGGAGCAGAAGAAGTCACATTGGCTGCCTGATCTTGCTCTGTCTCGGTGACAACCACATGTGTTCTTGGTCTTCTGGGTATAATACCACGACCTCTCTTTCTAATTTGATAATCTCTCCTTCTTGCCATACGTTTTCTTCGTGAGGAGGTACTTTGTGACTCTTCAGGGACATAATCAGTATCCCTGTCTTCATCATTTGGTCGAGAAGATGTTGGAGTAGAAGGGGTTGGATCAGTTTGGATCACATAGGGAACATTCCCTATTTGATCACTACCAGTCTCAGAACTGGAAGCAGAGCGAACAACTTCTTCCATTCCTCCTTCACGCACAGGCTCATCTTCAAACAACTTCTCAATCTCTTCATCCAAATTATCTCTAGTAGTAGAAGTAGAAGCACCAGTTTGTGCCTCATCAGTATGAGCACCTTCACCAATCTCATCAACATTTCTTCAATCTCAGAAAATTTTCCGATCTTCGCAAAACTTTCACCAGAGCATTTGTTTCCTCTGGCTCCAGTGAGGTGTGTAAAAATCTCCTTCTTAATCGTCTGTACAACATATTTTGGAGATCTCTGAGTGGCAAGCTCAGGAAATGCATCGTTGATAACCAGCTGAATGAATCTGGGATACATGATAAACTTTCTCCCTGGATTGGCCGTAGCGTTTTTCACCATCTCTTGAAATATAACGCCAGAGATACTGAATGGAATATCATCCACCAGAGAAACCAATAATGAACCAAACACAGCACTAAGACTGTCCATCCCAGCCTTCAGATTGCTTAGACAGTGTATTACCACGTGAAATAAGTATTTCCAGTATGGTGGTAACCACTTCTTTTCCAGACTTGGGTATCTATACTCGTATCCCATACGAGTCAAAGAATCTATCACAACATCATCCTCAAGTCTAGTTGGAGCATTATCTTGATCATCAAACAGTAACACTCTGTTTAGAATAGCCTGTGAGACAGTCACTCTTTTCTCCTTGACTGTGGCAGTGATAATCTGATTACCAGCTTGGTCTTTTTCTAGAGCAGCCGTGCTCCAGAAAGAATCAATAAGCTCAGAATATATTGCTGGATCAGCAGATATGGCATATACAATGCGAGAATTCTTCAGACCCTCGATCATAGAAGAAAACATTCCTTCCCTTCCGGAACCTCATCCAAGTATGCAACACAATTATGATTCTTATTAAAAATCATTTGTGCATCTGCATTGTCAAATAAGATCAAGATTAGAATACTTAGAATATAACTTAATTATGTCAAAATAGTTTCAACACTTATGTTTTTTTACACTTAGAAAAAGTTAACACTTTGAAACTATTTATTATTTCAAAGTTTAGTCACTTGTGAATACATGTAATACACTTAAAGTTTTATCAACAAAAGATGTATTATGCGAAAACTAAGTAAAGTGATTAGTCCAGTAGATACACCAACATCAACACTTGAGAAAAATTTCAAACATTTTGTCATGCGAAACACAGTTCATGCGAGAACTCAGTTTGTGCGAAAAGTGTAATTTATGCGACAAACTGGTTTCGGGCGACAATACTATTCACGCGAAAACATTTTGCGAAAAACTGGATTCAAGCAAAATTGTATTTCATGCGAAACCAAGGTTCACGCGCGAGAACCAGGTTCACGCGACAACCCTTTTTTTTCGCGTCTGTTCATTTCTTGTGCGATTCGCAAAACCCAAATTCAAATTAACAGTTCACAAATCGATTTTAATCCATGAAGTCCAATCCATTGCTGTCGCCTAGGTCTATTAGGTGTATTTCATCGTTCAATTTCAACTTTAACGTCCATTTATTAAGATTTTAATTTCAAGATGTTAGGTTCCACTTAACATTTCATAGCTACAGTAACCGGATCAAGCATGTTATACCTTTAAATCACAATCAGAGAGTAATGATAACGAAATGAGAAACACAACCACAAAAGAGTGAAATGAAGTCTGTTTTGGTGTATGCGAAATGAGTATTCAGAGAATTTTCGGGTAAGGTTTTGAGCGAAAAGTGGGTTTTTCTAGAACACAGTGACTTTTATACCCCAGCCGAATCACGCGACAAGGCTTTTCGCAAGACCTGCTCTTTCGCGTGACTTTCCCTTTCGCGTGCGAAACAGTGATTTTCAAAAATTTCAACTTTTCAAATCCCTTTTATTTTTACACAACTTTCAATCTTTTATTTTCAAGAATTATGTCAACATAAAATGTTATGTACCAAGTGACTAATTAATTTAATGAATCTTCAATTTTCAAAAATTTTCTTGTTATTTATTTGTCCTAAAAATAAAACACTTAAAAGTGAAATAAAAACAAACACTAACATACAAAATAACAAAAGAATGAAAATAATGAAGAAATCAAGATCGGATTTGCATGTTTTTGTAAGAATTTTCATAATGAGATCATATAGTTCTTTTGTCAAGTTAAGACTCTGTCCGGCTTTATTTAAAATAACTGGTTAAGTTGATTGTCAATATCTGTTGTCCGCTTTAAACTTATACTTCATGTTTTACTCAGAAACATAATGAGTGATATATATCATGTTTTGTGTTGATTAATATAAGTCAGTGGATCCCACAATCAGAACTTCTGTAAATTAATTATTATCCTTCAAGACACTATTGAGATTTTCAAGTCACCCCAATTTGACTTAAACCATGCATTGATGATCAGTGATACCATTTATTGTTTTCCTAAATATAACTATTTGAGCATAACTAGCCTGAGAAATATTTCTTAACCCGGAATATTAACAAGTTTAAGGACTTACTGACAGCCATCCGGACTTACGTCTGCCCTCTCAAGATGTTTAGGACTTACAAGCCATTCGGACTTACATGCCCCATCTTTCGATTTTGCCTTCCAAAGTTAAAAACTATTCTCAAAATAGAAAATATATACCATATAGTATGTATGTCTTTTAGACATATCTTTTGATTTGTTGTGCCTTTTGGCATCTTATATCCTATATGGCCTTTTCCTTTGGCATCTTTTTGCTCAATTATTTTCTTTTTGTATTTTTCTCCTTTTGTTTCTTTTTGTATTTTTATCTTTTATATATATATATATAGTTATGATAATCACTGAATCAATCATATACAGGCTTGAGTATGACAAGATTATATCTCTCAGTCTGTGTTAGAACATTTTTGGCACAGAATCCTGATATGTTCCCCACTAAATTATATTTCTTTAATTCAAGTGTAATCACTCAATTATGATCTTTTCATTTCTGAAAGCAAAGCCTATCAACATATCAAACATAATCCAAGTGTATTCGTATTTAAGCCTTTGAAAGTACTTATACTCGTTTTGAACTTTGTAATATCATTTCTCATTTAAGCATGAAAATTTCATCTTTTGATTTTGGCAATCCTTTGATCTTAACTCCCCCTAAGACCAAAAATATTTTTCAGAACTTGTTTTTCTAATTTTCTCCCCCTAAAATTGTGATTGTTCTTTCAAGAAAAAGAAACAATTGCAATTTTATTCTTTATTAAAAAAATGAAAATCTTTTTGTGAAGATTCATTAAACCAATTTATCCAAAGTTAATCATTCCCAATGATTGCACAAGGAAATCAAATCGAGAATGATCAAACGCCTTGGTAAATAAATCAGCGATATTTTCAGTTGACGGCACTTGTTTTAGATGAATAAGTTTACGATCAAAACAATCGCGGATAAAATGGATGCGGATGTCAATGTGTTTAGTTTTAGAGTGTTGAATGGGATTTTTCACGATGTTTAGTACTGCCGTGTTATCACACCAAATTGGTGTGTCATAAATGTTGAGACCATAATCGAGAAGTTGTTGCTGAATCCAGACAAGCTGGGAACAACAGCTCGAAGCAGCCACATATTCAGCTTCGGCAGTGGATGTGGATACAGTGTTCTGCTTCTTACACTGCCAAGAAATGAGTCGGTTACCCAAGAATTGACATCCTCCTGTGGTCGATTTCCTGTCTAAGTTACAACCACCATAATCACTGTCAGTATAAGCAAATAAATTGAAATCGGAATTTCGAGGATACCAAAGACCAAGTTTAGGTTGACCCTTGAGATACTTGAAAATCCGCTTGACAGCTTTCATGTGTGATTCCTTTGGATCACTTTGATAGCGGGCACACTGACAAACAGGGAACATGACATCCGGCCTGCTTGCAGTGAGATACATGAGGGAACCAATCATCGATCTGTAAAGATGTTGATCAACTGATTCTCCTAATGGATCCGGAGTAAGAGTAGGACGAGAAGCCATTGGAGTTGGAGCTACTTTGGAATCTTGAAACTTGTATTTCTCAAGAATAGTCTGAACATATTTTTCTTGATGAATGAGAATACCCGTCTCAGATTGAGTAACCTGAATACCCAAGAAAAATGAAATTTCCCCAAGGGAACTCATCTCAAACTTCTTCTTCATCACCTCTTCGAACTCCGTGCACATACTATCATTTGTGGAACCAAAAATGATATCATCGACGTAGATTTGAACCAAAATGATATCATCGCCTGATTTTCGTATGAATAAGGTTTGATCAATTGCACCTCTTGAATAACCATTTGCAAGCAAATGTTCAGTCAGAGTTGCATACCAAGCACGAGGTGCTTGATGTAAACCATATAGCGCCTTATCCAACTTTATACATAATCAGGATGATCTGGGTCTTCAAATCCAGGAGGCTGACAAACATAGGTTTCTTTCTTCATTTCTCCGTATAAAAATGCAGTTTTAACATCCATCTGGTACACCTTGAAGTTCATGTATGAAGCAAAGGCTAAGAATATGCGTATTGCTTCTAGTCTTGCAACTGGAGCATACACTTCTTCATAGTCCAATCCTTCAACTTGATAAAATCCCTGCACAACAAGACGTGCTTTATTCCGAACTATAACACCTTTTTCATCCGTCTTGTTTCTAAAAATCCACTTTGTCCAATCGGAAGCTTATCCTTTGGAAGTTCAACAAGATGCCAAACATTGAGTTTCTTGAATTGCATCAACTCATCTTGCATTGCTTCTATCCAGCTGTTTTCTTTGAGTGCCATTTCCACATTCTTGGGCACTATTTGTGATAGAAAGCAAGCATATAGACATGTGTTGATTGCCCCTGATTGACTTCTGGTAATTACACCTTCGTGCAACGGACCAATGATTGCTTCAGTTGGATGAGTTTTATGTATTCTCAATTGAGGAATCTCATCTGCAATCATTCCATCTTCCAAATTTGTAATATGTTCAATATTATCATGAGCTTCTTCAGAGTGTTGAGATTGATACACAATAGTTTCTTCAAGTGTGTCATCTGAAACATGAGTTTCAGAAGCAGTAGACACATTTGGAGATTCTTCAAATGGAACTTGAATGATTTCTATCGGTGTATGTATAGTTTCTGAAGAAGAAGAAGATAATGGAGAACTCAATGATTCTTCCAGCTCCTGAGTAGGAATTTGTTCTGAAGTAACATCTAATGACTCAGAACATGCAGATACAGGTACAGAAGCTGTAGGAATATCTTTGGATGATGAAGCAACAGCAGAATCATCAGATATCAAAGATGAAAGATCCTCAATGATTTTGTTATCCAAGGAGATTGCTTGAGAAGTAGAATCTGCAGATGAAGGTTTAAAAATTTTAAAATTTATGAACAAAGATTCATAATCATAAACCCATGAAGGAGCTGAACCTGCATCAGTTATGTTAAGCTCGTGCCAATCAATGTTATATGACTCGACTATTTGTCTAGTTCTTTTATTATAAACACGATATGCAACTTTATTGGCAGCATATCCCACAAAGTAACATTCATCAGCCTTTTCAGAAAATTTTGAACTAGATTCAGTTGTATGCAACAAAGTGCAACAACAACCAAAAGCTTTAAAATATTTAACTTTGGGTTTGTGTTATAAAATATTTCATATGGAGTCTTATTTAATCTTTTGTTGATTAAAGCACGATTTTGAACATAACATGCAGTATTTACTGCTTCAGCCCAAAAGAACAAAGGTAATTTGGCAGCAGAGATCATCGTTCTAGCAGCTTCAATCAATGTTCTATTTCTTCTTTCTGCAACTCCATTCTGTTGTGGAGTGCCAGCAGCACTGAATTGTCTGGCAATTCCCTTGGATTCACAAAACTCATTCAGAGTTTGATTGCAAAACTCTGTCCCATTGTCACTTCTGATGCATTTTACCTTTTTCTCTGTCTGATTCTCCACCAAAGTAATGAACTTGATCAAAAGGTGTGGAGTCTCATCCTTAGATGCTAAGAAAAACACCCAAGTAAATCTAGAAAAGTCATCAGTAACAACCAGACAGTAAGATCTTCGACCCAAGCTTAAAACACTTACTGGACCAAAAAATCCATGTGTAAGAGTTGTAAGATTGATTCGACTGAGTTGTGTGCAACTGGTTTGTGAGGAAGTTTATGTTGTTTACCCTTTGAACATGACAAACAATGTTCATTTAATTGAAATTCTTTTTCGGGTAAACCAATAACATGATTTCCACGTACAAGTTTATTCATGTTTTTAAGATTGACATGTCCTAATCGACGATGCCATAACATGGAATCATTTCCGAGGCTTTGGATAGTAAGCACGAAGCTGTTACCAAAGAACTAGAACAATGCATATCAAGAAGATATGTATCATTGTCTCTCGGAGTCCTCATCAAAATCCATTCATCAGGAACAACAAAACCTGGTTTTAAAATTAAGCATTCTTTGTTAGTAAAGTGTGTAGAATATTGTTTGTCACAGATTTGAGACACACTTAGCAGGTTATGTTTTAATTCCTCAACAAAATTAACATTCTCAAAACTTAGGACGCCGTTTGTAACTGTACCACGTTTAGTAATTCGTCCTCCTCTATCTCCTGCAAATATCACTCTCCCTCCGTTGTATGATTGCACATCTTGTAGTAATGATAAGTTACCCGTCATATGTCTTGAACAACCGCTATCTACATGCCATAGACTTTCAGTAGTCTTTTGCGGTTGTCCCTGCATTCGTAACAAAATTACTTAGATTTTGGTACCCAAGTCATACAGGACTTGAGCACATTGTGTGTTGCAATAAGACAAAATGATTTGATAGTATTATATTTGTTTGCACATCATTCTTTTCATTTATGCTTTTAATCTTGACATTTTCCTTTACATCATTAGTCAATTTATTATCCCGTTTGACATTGAAATCATTAACAACCTTTGATTTCATATTATTTGAAAATTTTCCACGAGTGAAAAATAGTTTTCTATTATGAGAAATAGAATTATGAAATCTTTGTTTGCTTAATGATTTTTGTCGAAAAGGACAATTATTTGCCAAATGATTTGTGTTTCCACACTGAAAGCATCTCTTTTGTTGTGTGTGGAAAACAAACTGTGGATGACAATTATGAAAATTGTCATAAAAACCAAAGTCAGATTGACTAGGTTTAACTTTCTCCACAGTCTCTCGAATCTTTGTTTCGTTTAACAATTGCAAATTCATCTTTTGCAGATTCGAGGAAATTGATGAATTATGACCACTTTGGATTGTAGATTTGGCAGTTTTGACTTTTGGAATTGGTGGTGTTGAAATAGGAACAGTCTTTGATTCTGCTGGAGTAGGACCAGACTTTGAATTTGCTGGATGAGGACCAGGCTTAGATATACGGATTGGTGCTGGAGAAGGACCAGGCTTTTGAATTTTCAGATTGAATGCAGAAGAATCATTCACTTGCAAATCTGGGCTACAAACATCTTGATTCACAAGGTTAGCATTATAATGTAGTTTATTTTTAAAGAATTAGAATTCGTTTCTTTAAAAATATGTTCTTCATTTTCAACTATCCCTTTTGAAACAAATCTATTTTTAAAATCCTTTTCAATTCTTTCTTTCTGATTTACACTTAGATTTGCATTCAAATTATATTTGCTATTTGATTTCATCTCATTCAAAACAACATTCTTTTCATTTCCTGACAAGTTTGTTTACAAGCAGATTGTGAAACTTTTACATTCTTATTTTTCAAACATTCATTCTCATTCTCTTCCTCACTCTCACTTTCCCAATCTTCAACCAACCCATCCACCTTCATTTTATCTGCAAAAAGATTTTCAGGTGATTGTTTAGGTTTGGGTACTATGATAGGATCAACAGATAAATTTATTTTGACAGAAGGTTTTAAGTCTTGAGATGGAGAGAATCCAATTCCATAGACCATATCAGAATCACAAATGTTATCAGATGAAGGTAAACATGAATAATCATGATTAGTTGGAGGAGCAATGTTAGAAAATCTAACACCACACTTTCCTCCTTTGATCTTCTGAGTCATTTGTGACTTGATTATTCCTTCAACCATTATTGATGAAAGTTCAAATTTTTTAACAGTCAATTTAACCATGGCTAATTCACTGTTGAGTCTATTAATTTCTAGAGCGAGTTCATTGTTTCTATTGTCAAGTAATTATTAGTACATTCTTTATCATGAAGATTTAATTTCAAATTATATATTGTTTTGTTTAAACCTTCAAGTTTTTCTTTAAAAATCTTTTCATTTGACTTGTGTTTGCAAGCTTGATACTGAAGTTTTTCAACTTCCATTATCAGGCTCTCATTATGAACTCTGTATCTTTGAACTTTCTCAACACATGTATTTTTACATAGACTATCATATACCTTTGGTTCTGAAGTTTCCCCTTTTGTTTTTTCTACCTTCTTGACCATGAATGCTTTCATTTCATCAGCTGGTTCTTCCACTGGAGCACTATCAACAGTCTTTGGATCAATGCATGGGCTTTTGACTGGGAGCTCGACAGTCTACTCATCAATCACACTTTCTTCTTCAGCAACCTTTTCAACCTGATCTTCCTTCACAACAGTCTCCTTATCTTCTATCACTTTCTCATCCTCTATTTCAACTTTCTCCTTCTCTTCTTCCACCGTAGCAAACAAACCCTCCAACAAATCATCAGACACGAATTCAGCAAACAAATTTTCCTCCTCTTCTGGTTCTGGAACAATCTTTGCAACAAAGGCAGTAGACAAATGTAAATCAAGGGCCTCCTTTGATCAGACCAATCATATTCAGCATTAGTTTGAGAAACTAATGCTTTAGTACCACCCGAAGTACTTGCTTTGTCTTTCTTTGGCTCTATCTCCACAGTCACCATCTTCTTTGGGCCTTCATTTTGACTAGTTTTTGGTTCAGTACATTCTCTGGCGAAATGACCTGGTTTGTCACAGTTGTAACACCTCAGGTTAGATTTATCGAAACCAATTTTGCTAGAATTGTTAACGCCAAACATTTTCCTCCTAGTTCTTCTAGCAAATTCTTCTCCCTGTAAACTACCATGGCCATCTGATACTTGATGTCATTCTCTTCAACATCATCCGGATTAACTTGTTGAAGATCATCAACCAGAACATTTGGAGCAGTAAGTCTTCCGGCCATGAAAGCTTCATAACTTGACATGAATGTGGTGAAAAGAGCAAGATGCTCCTCAGCAATCTGAACAGTTTGCTTTGATGGACTAGTGGTAGCAACATAAACATGTTGACCACTCTGAGAATCTTGAGATTGAGAGACTTGTTGATGGATGATGGGGGAATAATGTTGAGCAGCTGGAACATGGACTTGGTGGTTTACTGCTAGTTGAATAAAAGAAGATGCTGCATTTCCAGATTGTTGTTGCTGACACATTTGTGTATAACTGACATAGTAATACGGATTACTAGCCATCTTTGCATAGAGAGCAGTTCCTTCAGCACCCAGAGAACTGAGATGATTAGCAGCACGCTGCTTATCGTCCATAGCATAAGACTTGATTGTTGAAATGAGATCGGTCAACTGAAGAGTATACAAGTCTTTGGTTCTCTTTATCAAAGTACAGTTGTTATTCCAACTGTATGGAAGTGAATTGAGTAACTTCTTGTTCACAGTGATGGGTTCCAGAGTAATACCCGCACTCTTCATCTTTGTTACCAGTCTAACAAACCTGGCCATCTGAACTTCCAGCTCTTCACCAACAATATGATTGAACATGTTGAACTCTTGATTCAACATATCCTTTTTGCTCTCTCTCATGTCTTTGTTGCCCATAATCTGAGACTCCAGAGCATCCCAAAGCACTTTAGCACCCTGAACTCTTAAACTTTTGTGAAATCTCAGTAGTAAGTGCCATAGTGATGGCAGCATAAGCTTTATCATCAAGTTCCAACCTCTTGATGTCATCTTCATCCCACAAATGTTCAGGTTTCTGAACCGTCTCTCCTTTATCATTTTTATACAACGGAATGTAAGGACCATACTGGATTGATCTCCACATCTTCGGTTCCGTGTAAATAACATATCTCTCGAATCGGAAAGCCCAATCAGAATAATCATCTTCACAGAGAAGCCTCGGTGGCTTGTTACCAGTACCAATTTCCGTGTCTAAATGAAGTGAAGCAGTAAGATGCTTCAGATTCGGAGTCGTTGAAGCCATAACGATCAGAAAGTCAAAAATCAGGTATTCGTGCGAAAACAGAACTTGTGCGAAAACCAATTTCGCACGGATTGAGTTTTCGCGTGAGGAAGCAGTTCGTGCGAATTTCCAAAATTATCTTTCACGCGAATCGCACAAAAAGGTGAAATATCTAACTGAGTGAAAACACCACTTTTCGCGTGCGAGAACTTGCAGATCAAGCGAAAACTTCGATTTTTTGCAGAAACAAATTTCCAACCGTTTGTTCACGCGAATGTCACCTCCAATTCACTGATTAAGTTTGATTAAACCCATTTTAATCCAATTTTAATGAATTTAAGTCAATTTTAAGCTTAATTTGATTAAAATTCACTTAAAGTCCACTAATTCAGTTCAATTCGGTCCAAATCAGTCCATAACCTCCGAAATCGAGCAGCATAACATTGCCATCTCAGAATCTAAAGTGATCAATGATGAATTCTTCAAAAATCGAGTAGAACACAATCCAATTCTTCTCTAAATCGTGGTTCAAGAGCCTATTGCTCTGATACCAATTGTAAAACCTCTGAAATTCTCCAGAAACAATAACACACGATCTCAATCTTGTGAACGCGGAATATAAACAAGATTGGAGTAGAAGAAGAATCAAATTGAACTCAAATGATATTGAATTGATGAACAGAAACCTATTACAGGTCTTGTGCGATTTCGCACAGAACAAAATGATAATATGAACGAAAAGCTTAATTACAAAACGAAATCTAGCTATTTATACTAAACATCGGGTTCTCGCGCGAGATGCCTTTCGCGCGGCTTTGGCTTTCACATGGAAGCTTCTCTCGCGTGGAATCTTGCTCTCGCATAGGCTGCTTCTCGCGTGACTTCTTCCTGTCGCGTGGATCTGGTTTCGCATATGATGTCTTGCCGAGCCTTGATTTATCTTCTACACACCAGCCTTCGATTCTTGACCACCCGAGCTTCAATCCAGCACTTTCTCTCTCTACACTTTCTCTCTCTAGAATGGACGTTTGAGTGAAAAGAGAGTTGCTCAGCTGATCCATCTATTTATATGCCAGGCGTTCCCGGGACCCTGAACTCGTTAAACTCGTGACCCGGAGGGTTAACTCGGTGTAATACCCGCAACCATTTTATATTCATTAAATGGTTTTCATCCGAGCCCATCACTATCATTTGACTCGATTAGAAAATTTTCCGGGTGTTACAAGTCCACCCCCTTATTTAGGTTTCGTCCCCGAAACCGGTTACTCTTCGAACAGATATGGGTAATGTTGTCTCATCTCTTCTTCCGTCTCCCACGTAGACTCAGATCCCTTCCTGTGCTTCCACTGTACGCGCACAAGAGGAACCACTTTCTTTCTTAGCCGTTTCTCTTTTCTATCGATGATCGCTACTGGTTGCTCCACATAGTTGAGCTGTTCGTCTACTTCGATATCCTCCAGCGGAACAACCATATCTTCATCGGCTAAACATTTCCTCAGATGAGATACGTGGAAGGTCGGGTGAATTCCACTCAGCTCAACTGGTAGCTCCAACCTATAGGCCACTTCTCCCACACGGGCGATAATTCGGAAAGGGCCTATATGCCGCGGGCTCAGTTTACCCCGCTTTCGGAACCTAATAATTCCTTTCCAGGGCGAGACCTTCAACATGACTCGATCACCGACCTTGAACTCTATCGGTCTTCGCCTCTTGTCAGCATACGACTTTTGTCTGTCTTTCGCCGCCTTCATGAAGGCTTTGATCTTTTCTAACTTTTCAGTCGTTGCTTCAACTACCTCGACACCTCCCAGTTCCTTCTTCCCAATATCTCCCCAACATACGGGCGTCCTACATTTCCTACCGTATAACATCTCATAGGGTGGCATGCCAATACTGGCATGGTAACTGTTATTGTACGAGAACTCTGCTAACGGCAGGTGATCGTCCCAGCTTCCTCCAAAATCGATCACACACGCCTGAAGCATGTCTTCGAGTGTTTGGACCGTCCTCTCAGACTGACCGTCTGTCTGAGGATGATATGTCGTGCTAATGTGTAGCCTCGTCCCCATTGCATCATGAAACCTCTTCCAAAACTTGGAGGTAAACCGGGTGTCACGGTCAGACACAATAGACACCGGTACGCCATGACGAGCTACAATTTCTTTGATAAATAGATCTGCCAATCTTTCAGAGGAATACGTCTCGCGGATCGGTAGGAAGTGGGCATTCTTCGTCAATCGATCTACTATCACCCATATAGCATCACACCCTCTCGGGGTACGTGGTAGTTTCGTGATGAAATCCATGGTGATGTGCTCCCACTTCCACTCGGGTATATCCAACGGTTGGATTTTCCCGTAGGGTTTCTGGTGCTCTGCCTTGACTTGTAAACAAGTCAGGCACCTACCCACATATTCCACCACATCTCGCTTCATGCCCGGCCACCAATAGTTTTCTTCATGTCTTGGTACATTTTGATAGCACCGGGTGAATGGAATATCGAGTCTTATGGGCCTCATCCATGATCTTTCCACGTAGATCCCCGTACCGAGGAATCCACACTCGCCCAAATCGGGTCTTAACACCAAGAGTGTTCTCACCCAGTTCTGTAACTAGACCTCTCATCCTTTCGGAGTTAAGACGATCTTCCTTCAAAGCCTCGTCTTGGAACTCCTTAACCTGTGTCAGCACGTCAGAGGTCATAATCAGCTGATAAGCCTTCACCCGAATCGGCTCGGGCCTTTCCTTCCGGCTAAGGGCATCAGCCACCACATTAGCTTTGCCCGGGTGGTAATGGATTTCACAATCATAATCCTTTATCAGCTCCAACCACCGCCTCTGCCTCATGTTCAGATCCTTCTGCTCGAAGAAGTACTTCAAGCTCTTGTGGTCCGTGAAGATGGTGCACTTCGCCCCGTATAGATAGTGCCGCCAAATCTTCAACGCGAAAACCACTGCAGCTAGTTCTAGGTCGTGCGTGGGATAATTGACTTCGTGGGTCTTCAGTTGTCGAGATGCATAGGCTATGACCTTTCCGCGTTGCATCAATACGCAACCCAGCCCAGAATAGGATGCATCGAATAGACCACCAAGTCTTCATTTCCCTCGGGTAATGTCAAGACAGGAGCTTGTGTCAGTCTCGTCTTCAATTCCTCAAAAGCGCCCTCCTGTTCTCGACCCCACACGAACTTTACGTCCTTGCGAGTCAATTTTGTCGAAGGTGAGGCCATCTTGGAGAAGTCTTGAATAAATCTTCTATAGTAGCCCGCCAGCCCAAGAAGCTGCGAATCTCGGTTGGCGTCTTCGGTGACTTCCATTGCATCACGGCCTCAACCTTTGCTGGGTCCACCATTATTCCTTCTGCATTCACTACGTGGCCCAGAAATTGCACCTCGCGTAACCAAAAGGCGCACTTGGAGAACTTGGCGTACAATTTCTCCCTTCTCAACGTTTCCAATACTTCCCGAATGTGACCGGCATGCTCTTCTTCGCTTCTCGAATAAATCAGGATATCATCGATGAACACAATCACTGATTTATCTAACATTGGCCGACACACTCGGTTCATCAAATCCATAAAAGCAGCCGGCGCATTGGTCAACCCAAAAGACATGACAAGAAACTCGTAGTGACCATAGCGCGTACGAAAGGCTGTTTTAGGGATATCCTGCTCCTTCACCTTCAGTTGATGGTAACCCGATCGAAGATCTATCCTTGAAAACCAACTGGCACCCTGAAGTTGATCAAACAAGTCATCGATCCTTGGTAAGGGGTATCTGTTCTTCACCGTCAGCTTATTCAGCTCGCGGTAGTCGATGCACATCCTCATACTACCATCCTTCTTCTTTACGAACAGAACCGGAGCACCCCAAGGTGAGATACTCGGTCGGATAAACCCCTTATCCAGCAGCTCCTGCAACTGTTCCATCAACTCTTTCATCTCCGTCGGAGCCAAGCGATACGGTGCTTTTGCGACAGGTTGGGCACCCGGTATCAGGTCGATCTAGAACTCGATCTCTCGGTCAGGTGGCAATCCCGATAACTCTTCGGGAAACACGTCTGGAAAGTCACACACCACTGGTACATCGCATAGCTGTGGTGTTGGCGTCTCTACATTCTTTACATAACATAAGTAGGCGCTACATCCGCGCCTCATACACTTCCCCGCCACCGCCATCGAGATCACCTTCGGAATCGTCGTAACCCGATCGCCATATATTGTCACCAGACTTATGTCGGTCGCCGTTAGTCTAATCATCTTCTTTCGGCACACGATATTCGCTTCGTAGGTTGCTAACCAGTCCATTCCTAACACTACATCAAATCCTCCTAGAGGCATCACATATAACTTGGCAGCAAACCTATGGCCCTCTAATTCTATGGTACAGCCCTCTATCACATCCGTAACCTTAGTGGACTTACCAATAGCGGTTTCTACGTCAAAGGACTTATCAAGGCATTTACTTCTAACAGGCAGTTTAGCACAGAAGGTAGTAGAAATAAAACTCCTACTAGCACCCGAATCGAATAATACAGAGGCTAAAATTTGGTTTATTAGGAACGTACCGGACACAACGTCAGGGTCCGTTCTAGCCTCCTCCTGCGTCATGGTGAACGCCCTAGCCTTTGCCCTCGGTGCTTCTCCTCCCGTCTTCTTCTCCCCTGAGCCCTCAGCCCTCGGCTTCTTGCAATCTCTGCTCATATGACCACTTTCCCCACAGTTAAAACACTTGCCCATTCGGCAATCCTTGGCCATATGCCCAGTCCTCCCACACTTGAAACAGATGTTGGATCCCCACTTACACTCCCCGAGTGCTCCTTCCCACACTGTCCTCACTTCCTCATCCTGCTCCCTTCGCGACCACTCAGCGGTCGTCTACCCTTGCCTTCTTGTTACTTGTCGAGGTATCACCTCGACCAAATCTCTTTCCCTGCCAACTCTTCTCTCCACCTGCCTTCTTTCCACCTTCAGCCTTCACCAACGCAGCTCGCTCATCGTACAACCTCCCCGCCAAATCCACCGCCGACCTGAAAGTACTTGGTCGAGCGGAAATCAAATGCCAACGTATTTCGGCTGGCAAACCCTGAATATACCGGTTGATCTTTCGAGACACCGGCGTCACCTGCTCTGGGACCAATCGCGCCATATCGTTGAACTTGGCGGTGTATTGTTGGTGGGTCATCGTCCCTGCCTCCAGCTGAAGAAACTCTCTCTCAACTCGGTCCATTTCCCGTCGAGGACTAAATTCCTCGATCACCATCCTTTTAAGTTCGGACCACTTCATCTTCCCAATGGCCCTGCTACCCTCAGCCTGGACAATATTGTCCCACCAGCACAACGCCGTCCCCGTAAACTAGTGGGTAGCAAACTTAACCTTTTTATCCTCCTGGTAATCACTGATATCGAGGACCGCCTCCATCTCCCTCACCCATTGGTGAGCATCCGCAGCCGTACCCGAACCATCAAAAGTCGGGGGCTTGCACCTCATAAATTTCCGTAGTCACAACCCCGGCTGTCTCCCGTACCTGTTCTTCCTCCTCTTCCTCTTCACTATCGGACAATACTGTTTCTGCCTCTGTCTGTTGCTGTCTACCTGAGGACCGATTCCTCCCTCGTCTCTCATCTTCTCGTACAGCCCTTAGCACCTCAGTCACTACAGACGGTAAGATCGTCTGCATGACTTGGTGCACCTCCTCGATCACTGTCTCTTTCACCGAGGCTCTCAAATCATCACTCTCATCCACTCCCCCCGAGGGAGTAGTATTAGGTTCTTCAGGAACCTTCTTCTCTAGTTTAGGTCTTCCTCTTGTGGCTCGTGGTTCCGCACCACTTCCGCCACCGCCTCCACCAAGTGGGGCTTTTGATGATCTACCACCGACCATCTTCTATCTCACACTGAAAGGTTCAAATACTAACACGGTCATTCAAGGAAATAGCTCAGTTTATGTTAAGTACAGTAAGTTGCTAATTACAGTGGCCAGTTGTGATTAGTCACTTACTCTACTTTTCGCACCCCAAGCATTACCCTTCCTGACTACATCAGTATCTAAATCTAACAGCACACATAACCCACATTACACACGCACATACTTTAATTAAATTTAAGAAAATACCTGATGGCATGCAGCTACTCAGATGGCATTCATCCCTTTCTGTCCCATTTCTCAGTTTAAGTTTTAGGTTTATTTTGAAAATTTACCCGTTTTACTTAAACTTTTGCTCTGATACCAACTTGTAAGGCCCCGCTCACGGGCACCTTACTGTTGGTGGTTCATCGCACGTAAAACATACATAATGTATATAATCATAAAATAACGCAGCGGAATTAATAAAATATACATTCTCATTCATTCATAGAAGTCATTACATCATTGACATGATTACAAAATACAGCTTTCTCTGCTTTGTCTATCTTCGCTATGATTGCTGCTGGAGCATATGAAACCTTTGATTACGTAAGTAATCTCGTTCATATGAATCCTCAGCAATCATAAGGTCATACAGCGACCTCTATAGAAGATATTAAGTTCAAAAATATAAAAATTATATTTTTATACTAAAGAATATTCCTTAAGTAATTCCGTACATCGAAACCCTTAAGGAACACTCTTGACACTCTCATGCAACATATTTGTTGCATGTGCTATGCACACGCACTTCCAGTGCGTGGCAGCATTATCAAAATTAAAGGAGATTTCTTAAGTAATCCCTTTCATGGGAATCCTCAAGAAATCTCGTAATGGCATGCAACGTGATGAGTTGCGTGCGTTATGGGTCCACAACGCATGACGTTGCAGCATTATCAAATGGAGAATGTCATCCCAAAAGAGCTGAGTAGCCGCCTCGTGCCATCCCAGCAACGCTACCTGCCAACTGGAAACACATAAAAAGTCAGCGTTGCTGAGTGAGTTCTAGTTTTATAATAAACATACTTTGTTCATATTAAAACCGTTCATTCTTTACACGTGATCATACATCGTACATACATATAGATAATATCTTTATTATCCCATTCGTTCATTCATTCGTTCGTCATACATCGTTATCTTTCACTACTCGTTTAGGTCCTGTCAGGCTTTACCCACTTCATGGCACGCAGCCATGATTACTGTGGTCGAATGACAAGGACCCGTTACATCTTTTCTTGCACATTGGATATCTTTTGTATCACTACCTTCTGCTATACCCCAAACATTATTAGCTACCGGGCCGAAGTCATTAAATGAACAGCAAAACGTATGCCACGGTACTAGAGGTAAGCGGTAGGGATACCATACATATGGTCAATCACTAAGAAGGACCCGTTAAACTTATCCAATGTTTGCAAGACATCTTTCGTTCGTTCCTTCGTTCATTAATGCATGTATTCATCATCTTTTAATCATTCGTTCATTCATTAATACATGCATTCGTCATAGTGTTCCTCTTTCGTCATCTTTCACTTTACGTTACATAATACTTGTTCGTCCGTTCATACGTAAAGCCATAGAAAGATATTCATACATTGTGATAAGGAACACACACATCATACATACATCATCATACATATCATCATACGTACATCGTCATACATAACATCATACATGCATCATCATACATCATCATACATAACCTCGTACATACATAGCCTACATCATCAATCATCACTAGGCACTTACTCCCGTATCCTTCCCGAATCTGGGACTTACTACGCGTCATCTTGGTGCAGTAGCACTAACTGTCCCTCCAAGACCGTGGGGACTCATACTAGGACCTTATATAACGTGCCGAGTCCACAACCATACCTTAGACGTATAACACAACATTATACCCAAATGGGTCATACATACATACGTCAGTAAACAGGTTTATATGTGTTCCAGCCCCAAAAAATCATTTAAAATCAGTAAATGAGGGATCCTAGAACTCACCTGTGCTTGACAAGCAGCTTCTCAATCAAGCCTTAAAGTCGCGGGTCACACTACACTGCCTGCAGATAAGTTAACACTCAAAAGAGTTAATTTCTGCCTAATTTCGCTACCATGTTCGCAGGTAGTTTCGCCCGTAAATTCGCCAGCAGTTTTGCTGGGCATATCAGCAGTTTCGCTGCTAGTTTCGCCAGGCAGCATTCTGCCAGTTTCGCTGGACAGATTCGCTACCTCGAGCGCCCAACTTTCGTTGGAATTCCCTAGTTTCGCAATATCTAAGGTCAACTTGGGCATTGGCATAGTCATCAGCGAAACTATAGTTTCACTCAGGCGAATATGTGGTTTCGCTGCAGCGAAACTGTAACTTTGCTGTAAATCCTTCCAGTTTCGCTGGACGAACTCACAGTTTCGCTGGTCGAGACCTTAAATTCGCAGAACGAGCTGAAATTTACGAATCAGGTCGTTTTAGCCCAAAAATCCAATCCTTTCCACCCAAACCCTTGGATTATCATCCAGGAAGCTATATCTAAGCTCATTACGCGTTTTCTTACTCTAAAACGTGCGTTTTGGGGCGATTTTTGCCACTTTAAAACCCAAAAACCCCAAACTCGGGTTTTTCACCAAATGCAGCAATTTAGATACGTTTCTTACCTTGATTCTTGTAGTTTAGGAGTCCACAAACACCAGCCTTCGATTCTTGACCACCCGAGCTTCAATCCGGCACTTTCTCTCTCTACACTTTCTCTCTCTAGAATGGACGTTTGAGTGAAAATGAGAGTTGCTCAGCTGATCCATCTATTTATATGCCAGGCGTTCCCGGGACCCCGAACTCGTTAAACTCGTGACCCGGAGGGTTAACTCGGTGTAATACCCGCAACCATTAAATGGTTTTCATCCGAGCCCATCACTATCATTTGACTCGATTAGAAAATTTCCGGGTGTTACATATTATTTTTGAAATATTTTTTGTTGCTTACTGTCATTTGCGATACAACCATTATTTCGAATGAGGAACCGTCCGATAATGTTAGTAGCGCTACTTAGGAGAATATTTGTACCAACCGGATGAGGGTTGCTACTATTTCTTGCATCTAACCTAATGGGGGTTAGGATGTAATATTATCTGATTTTTTGAATTAATTCGTGACAGTATGATTATGTTGTGAGCAGGTTTGGTTGTAATTGATACATCAACAAAATATTTGTCTGGCTATAAACCTATGTTCTCACCAACATTTTTGTTGACTGATTTAAGTGTACTTTCTCAGGAAATGAGTAACTCATTTGATTTCAGCTTTGAGGTTCATGATGGATGGGGTGAAGTTGTGGGAAGGGTCTGTGTTACGTTGACCGTCAACATTGTTGACGGAAGCGTGTATGTTGATGCGCATTTTCATAGGTTTTAGACATGCTGTAAAGTAGTGTAACTAATTACATCAAATTTTGTAATAGTACTTAAATGATGTTATTCCTCTAGTATAAATTAAAGCATGTCTGTGTTATGTTTCTATTATAAATGTGTTTATTTACTATAAACAATGCACTCTGATAAAAGCTAGTCACATTCCACCCGTATCGTTCACGCTTCCACCGGGATGTGACACAGGTGCAACCTGCCGAGATGTTTGGCGGAGTATTTGCTTCGTATTATCATCGCCAGGATCGAGGAGCGGTGTACGGCGGCGCGTACATCACGGTGATTGCACGGGCTTTTGGTTATCTTCCTCGGTATCTTGCTGAGGTATCTCCCCGATCGAGCCGGTCGGATTAGATCGTCATACGTTATCCGGCTTGCGTATTATATGCCAGTTTCCGGGTGGCATACGATTCTCTCTTCGACCCGGGGAGATCTAGCAGCCGGCACCTATTCAGTAGCTCGACATTGACGATCCACAACAGCAGCAGGAGCATATTCCGCATGATCAGCCTCCACCCGACGAGCAGCCGCATGACCAGCCGCCAGCACATCGGCAGCCACATCAGCCACAGTTCCCTCGACATATTATAGCGATGTGAGGTTGCCTGCACGTATGGAGACATTTATGCAGGAGATTTCTACGACCTTACGGCAGCAGGGTCGCCGGCTCGATCGAGTTGAGGATCTTATGGATTGGCACGTTTAGCTAGAGATTGCGCGAGCACGTGCTGCTGGTATTGATCCTCCGGAGTTGCCACCGCCTTGACATTACCCAGACTCGCCGTAGTTTTTATATTATTACTAGCATTGTAAGTTTTATTTTGTTATGAATTTTAAAACTTTATTATTTGTATTATCACTTCCAATTTATCTTATATGTTTTTATTAATTAATTAATATTTAAATTATCGGTTAATAAGTTACCAAACATAACTTATACGCAAAGATCTTTAAAAAATATATGTAAAAATAACACAAAAAATAAACACCATAACCTATACGCCGCGTATGGGTCATATGCGGCGTATAGGTTCATCACACTCCTCAGCCATATTAACAAAAAAAAAATTGGAACCTATACGCGGCTTATGGCCCCATACGCGGCGTATAGCTTTATGCGTCTGACAAACTGTCGGGGAATGTGTTTATTCCCTATACGCCGCGTATGAATCCATACGCGACGTATAGAGAATAAATACATTCCCCGACAACCCACTCTATACGCGACGTATGGACCCAAACGCGGCGTATAGGATACCGGGGTGTTGATTTAAAATGTGGGGGTGTCTAAATAACGGTACCCTTAAATAAACACATCATTTATAAGTTTAAAAAAAAGTAACTCAATAATATTGATTACAACGCCATAAATTAGTCACAATACAATTTTTATTCTATAGTTGTTACATTTAATAACGAAATTTCTTTAAAATTAAAGGATGCGAACAGTTAATTTGTCGTTTAACTAAATTCTTAAAATCGTTTTTATTTTATATGATTTCATATTTACTTTATTTTATAAATTTTTATTTAACCTGTAAATTATATATTAAACTACACCAATTAATTATTTAAGTGATTTACTAGTGGCTAATGATTTACTATGAGGCGGGCCTTGGCGCAGCGGTAAAAGCTGTTCCTAAGGGACCGAAGGTCTCAGGTTCGATCCGTGGAAACGGCCTCCCCACAAAATGTGGGGGAAAGACCGCGTACATCTTCCCTTAAATGGGACGGACCCTCCCTGGACCCTGCGAAAACGGGGGAGCTCTTTGCAGCACCAGGTACGCCCTTTTTATCTGGATAACAAGCAGTTTATGAGTAAAAAAATTTACTTATTTTTAAAATTAAAGGTCGGTGGTTATTCATTTATCTTTTTATTACTAGTACATCATATTATATAACTTGGTAGAGAATTTTATAAATAAACAACTTATAGCCTAGGGGTTAAATCCCTCTTTTTTTTCGTGCAGCAGAGTTTGGTTCGAATCCTGTAGTCCTATGTTTGCTACTTTTAATTTTTTTAGTTTTCGTTTTCTATTATATATTTGAGTTAAATGTGTTTTCATTCCTAAGGTTTCATAGAAATTAACATTTGAGTTCAACAGTTTAAATTTCATCATTTTCATTCAAATATTTCATAAAATTTTATAAAATTTTGTCAATTGAAACCATTTAAGTATTCATAATTAACACCGTTAGTTTTTTCCGTTAAATTTCCTATATTAGAGGTAGTTGTGTCAAAACAATTACAAAATAAAATATCAACACTATGTGAGGGGTTTTATACGTTCAGTTTCGTTTGGTAATCACCCTTGCGATTTGAATCCAGCTATTATATAAAATTAAATATAATGATAACCACCCAAAAATGACTTATCTCTAACTTTATAAAATATACACTCCAAATAATAAATAAATAAACAAGTCATATGAGACAAACCATTTGAATCATAACAATAAAAGACAAATCATCATAAAATTATACGAGTGGAGGGGACACTCTCACCACACACATCACACTACACTATAAACTCACCAATTAAATTTTATCATCTCACACTACACCATGATACACCACACTACACTATATGCACAATCAAATTTGATGGCGATGATGTTGCCACCATGCCATACTACTACATCACACACACATATAAGAGTCACAACCTCCCGACAAGAACATGTAAAGACTACTAAACCAAATAACAAAACAAACAACAAAAGACTACTATGCAGTTAAATCGGAACTTCAATTATCAAAAGAGACGGAACGCATAGAAGTCCTCATGTAGAGTTGATTTTTGTTTTGTAATTATGTTGACAAAAATACCCTAATGCAAGACACTTAATGGAAAAAGATAACGGTGTTAATTATAAGTTGTTAATTGGATTCACATAGCTATTTTTATGAAACATTTAGATGCAAATGGAAAATTTTCAACTTTTGGACTCAAATGATAATTTTTATGAAACCTCATGGATGAAAATTAACTCTATATATTTTAATAAGCTTTCTTACAATACTTAACAAGAATTCATCTACCTTAGTTGGTAATCACAATTATACTACTACCTAAAAAAAAGTCATATATATTTAAAGACTGTCTACATTTTGATATACATTTATGTTTTGACGTAAGTATTGTTTAGAGAATAGGTAGGTTTGATATTCATCTTTCATCCATGATTATCATTATAATTTGTTCATCAACATCAAAAAAATCATAACAATTAACATCATTGTAGAAGACTGTATAAGGCTCGGCAAAACAACAAACACTGAATAAAAATGGTGCTGATTAAGATGTGTCACACGAAATGAAGATGTCAAGCGAAAATGGAAGTCACGCGAGAAGGAAAAGTCGCTCGAAAGGAATAACCGCGTGAAAAGTTTTCTCACGCGGGAACTCTTGTTTTTAGTATAAATATGTATTTTCGCTTTTGTAAATAAGCTTTTGACAGTTCGGATAGTTCTAATTTGCTTGTAATCATTCTGTACAATTCGCACAAGATTGTAATCACTCGATTATCAATTGAAATCATTTTTGAACTATTGTTTCTCTTCTTCCAATCTCAATTACATTCCGCATTCTTGAGATCGAGATCTTGATTATTGTTCTTGGGAATTTACTGAGTTTTTGGTATCAGAGCATTTGGCTCTAGAACCAAGATTAGAAGCTGTTTTTGATTGATTTGACATATTCTTCATCTTGCTTATTCATTCGGTTACTTGAGAATTCAATATGGAGTGGTTGTGCTGCTGAAAATTCAAGGAAATTGATCATTTGCACTGAATTAGAAGAATTTGATTGAGTTTTAATCAAATTTGGACTTAAAATTGAAAGAAAACTGATTAATTTGAACTAAAATGAATCAAATTGGAATTAAGTTTTAAAGTGAATTTGAGGTGAAAAGTTGGTAAAATTCGCAAATTGGAAAACTGATTGTGTTAAAACATTTTGGACTTTTCGCGTGCGAAAACTACTTTTTCGCACAGGCAGTTATTCTGCTTTTCACGCGATTTTGCTTGGTGGTCAAGTAGGAATCTCGCACGAATTGGAATCTCGCGCGAAAGTGATTCTCGTGCGAAAGTGGTTGTCGTACAAATTTGGTTCTCGCACGAAAAGTTTGATTTTTGGTTCTTTGATCAACATGTCTTCATCAACTCCTAATTTGAAGCATCTTACTGCATCTCTTCACTTAGACACTGAAATCGGCACTGGGAATAAGCCACCTAGACTTCTCAGTAAAGATGATTATACAGATTGGGCTTATAGGTTTGAGAATCACGTTATATATACTGAACCTAAGATGTGGAGGTCAATCAAGTATGGTCCTTATATCCCATTATACAAGAATGATAAAGGGGAGATGGTTAAGAAACCTGAACACTTGTGGGATGAGGATGATATGAAGAGATTCGAGCTAGATGACAAGGCATATGCTGCTATCACTATGGCTTTAACCACTGAAATCTCTCACAAGTTTAAGGAATTCAGAGGAGCGAAGGTTTTATGGGATGCTTTGGAAACTCAAATCATGGGAAACAAAGACATGAGGGAATGCAAGAAGGATATGCTGAATCAAGAGTTTAACATGTTTAATCATGTTGTGGGAGAGGTGTTAGATGTTCAGATAGCCAGATTTGTGAAACTGGTTACGAAAATGAAAAGTGCTGGAATAACAATGGAACCAATCATGGTTAACAAGAAGCTGCTGAATTCACTTCCTTACAGTTGGAATCACAACTGTACTCTGATCAAAAGAACAAAAGACTTGTATACTCTTCCTTTGACTGATTTAATATCCACCATCAAGTCTTATGAAATGGATGATAAGCAGAGAGCTGTAAATTATTTAAGTTCTTTGGGTGCTGAAGCAACTTCTCTTTATGCTAAAATGGCTAGTAATCCTAATTACTATGTCAGTTATACTCAGATGTGTCAGCAAGAGCAAACAGGAAGTTCAGCATCTTCAGAAATTCAACCAGTGATGAATCCACAATTTCAAATTTCAGCTATTCAACAGTATTCCCCCATCATCCATCAAGAAATCCCTCAAACTCCAGCTCCACAGAGCATTCAACAAGCTTATGTTGCTACCACTAATCCTTCAAAACAGACTGTTCAGATTGTTGAGGAACATCTTGCATTATTCACTACTTTCATGTCAAGCTATGAAGCTTTCATGGCTGGTAGACTCACTGCTCCAAATGTTTTGATTGATGATCTTCAACAAGTAAACCCTGATGATGTGGAAGAAAATGATATCAAGTATCAAATGGTAGTGGTGGTGTACAGGGCTAAGAATTTTGCTAGACGAACTGGAAGAAAGATGTTTGGAGTAAACAACTCTAGCAAAATTGGTTTTGACAAATCCAACCTGAGATATTACAACTGTGATAAACCAGGTCATTTTGCTAGAGAATGTACTGAACCCAAGTCTGGTCAAGCTGAAGGAACCAAAAGGATGGTCACTGTGGAGGTTGAAACGAAGAAGGATAAAGCAAGTTCTTCTGGAGGTAACAAAGCATTAGTTTCCTAAACTAATGCTGAGTATGATTGGTCAGACCAGATGGAAGCTCTTAATTTAAAGCTATCTACAGCTTTGGTTGCTCAAATTGTTTCTGAACAAGAAGAGGATGAGAATTTGTTTGCTGAGTTTGTATCAGATGATCTGTTGGATGGTATGTTTGTTGATAAGGAATCAGAGAAGGAAGAAGTTAAAGTTGATGAAAGTATTGTGAAGGAAGAGAAGGAAGAGAAGGTTGTTGAGCAGAAGAAAGAACTTGAAGAGTACACTGTTGAGCCTCCAGTCAACTACAAGTGTGAAGATTCAAAGACTATTGATGTTGCTCCAGAGGAAGAACAAGTTGATGCTATGAAAGCATTCATGGTGAAGAAGGTTGAAGATTCTGAAGGACGAAGATCAGAACAAAGGTATATGATGAATTATGCATAAATATATGTATTGAGAAAGTTCAAAGGTACAGAGTTCATAATGAGAACTTGATAATGGAAGTTGAAAAACTTCAATATCAAGCTTGAAGACACAAGTCAAATGAAAAGATTTTTAAAGAAAAACTTGAAGGTCTAAATAAAATGGTGTACAACTTACAATTAAATCTTTATAATAAAGAATGTACAAATAATAACTTGACTAACAGAAATAATGAACTCGCTTTGGAAATTAATCGACTTAACAGTGAATTAGCCTCGGCTAAATTGACTGTTGAAAAGTTTGAACTTTCATCAAACATGGTTAAAGGTATTATCAAATCTCAAATGACTCAGAAGTTAAAAGGTGGAAAATGTGGTGTTGGATTTTCGAACATCGCTCCACCAATCAATCATGATTATTCATGCTTGCCTTCGTCTGATGTCATTTCTAATTGTGATATGAGTTATGGGATAGGTTTTTCACCTTTCTCAGACTTAAAACCTTCAGTCAAAATAAATTTGACTGTTGATCCTATCACAATAACAAAAACTAAACAATCGACTGAAAATTTTTGTGCAGATAATGTGAAGGTGGATGGTTTGGTTGAAGAGTGGGAAAGTGATTGTGAGAGTGAGAATGAAAGAGATAGTTTGAAAAATAAAAATGTGAAAGATTTCAAATCTGATTGTAATCAAACTTCATTAAGGAATGAAAAGATTGTTGATTTATATGAAACAAAACCAAATATCAACTGTAAATTGAATGAAAGACAAAGGGCAAATCATAAAGTGCATCTTGAAAAAGATTTTAAAAATAGATTTGTTTCTAAAGGTTTAATTAAAGATGAAGATTATATTTTTAAATAAACGAATTTTTGATTCTTTAAAAATAAATTTCATCAGAATGCTAATCCTGTGAAACAAGATATTTGTAGCCCAGATGTGCAAAAGACTGGTCATTCTTCAACAATCCTGAAAATTCAAAAGCCTGGTCCTTCTCCAGCATCAATTCGAATAACAAAGCCTGGTCCTTCTCCAGCACATTCTAAGACTGGTCCAATTCCAGTATCATCTGTTCCAAAAGTCAAAGCAGATAAACCTCACATTACAAGTGTTCACAAATCACCTATTTCCTGGAATCTGTCTAAGATGAACAAGCAATTAAACAATGAAGCAAAGATTCGAGAGACTGTGCAGAAAGTTAAACTAGAATGTCATTCTGACTTTGGTTTTTATGACAATTTTCATAATTATCATCCACAGTTTGTTTTCCACACACAACAAAGGAAATGTTATCAGTGTTGAAACATAAACCATCTTGCAAATAATTGTCCTTTTCGACAAAAATCTTTAATGTGACATCCGGTAATTTTCCGTTACCAAACTCCGTTAGTTTCGTTAAGTTTTGCATACACGTGTCATAAGCACACACTAGTTGTCGTTTGACTTTGGTGACTTAAAAATAATTAATAATGTCAATGTAATAATAATCTAGTTGAAAAGATGATTATTATGTTATGTTTATGTTCCTACGCGATTTAAAGACTATTTGAGAATTTTATCGCGTAACGCAGAAACGCGTGTGTTAATTCGTATGTTACGTGTTTTATAAAGATAAAAATATATAATGGTTATTACTAGTTTATATATTTGTTAGATGGTTAAAAATGCTTTTAAAAGAAGTTAAATGCTGAATTTTATAAAATACAAGTTAAAAGGGCAAAAATGGTAAATTGTGTAAACTAAAAAAATAAAAAAAAGGGAACCCTAGCCCCACCCCTCCAATTTGCGACCAGCAGCCTCCCCTCTCCCTTTCTGCGAATTTGAACAAGAACAAGGAATTAGAAGCTGTTTGTGATCGATTTCAAGTATTGCAACAAGTTAGAATCATCAAATACAAGCCATTACAAGTGTAAAGGTTAGATTTTTGTGAGTTTTGCATGTGTTCTTGTTAGGGCCGAAGCCTATGCTGCGAATTGGGTGTTATGGGGCTGAAAAATTGATGTTTTGTTGATGGTAATGAGTTAGTTGGATTTATTACATGTCGTTTAACGTTGATTATGCATGAATTGTATGTTTCTAGTGGATTGATCATGAACTTTGATGATTATGAACCCTAATTCGAAATTGATGATTATAACATGGAATTGATGATTGTTTGATGTTGTTGGGTTGTTAATTAGGTTGTATGAATGCTAGGAAACATAGATTTTGCAAGAAATTGGTGAATTGAGGGATTTGTTCATAGGTTACTAATAATAGTAACTTTATTTTGTATGTAATGTTGAATTGTTAATGTGTTGATGTTATAGATGTGTTTATGATGATAATTGGGTGTTGGATTGTTGCTATGAACATTGGTAATTCAAGATTACATGCTAGAACCCATACATTACTAAAGATAGTAACTTTTTGAGTATGAAATTTATGAATCATGTTAGTTAGGTGTTGTAGATCATGTCTAGGTATGATATGAACTTGATATGGTATATTATTGATGAATGCATGTATACATTGGGTGTATAATGGATTTTGGGTATTACTTTCCCAAAAGGGAAACTTTATTGTGCATGAACTTTGGATATTGGAAATTTGACTTGTTCATGGTTTTAGGGTCATCCTAGAATGATTGTTATGAATGTCTAAAGTGGTAGAATCTGTTAATTGGGTTGTATGGAATGTTTATTTGGTTATTGGGTGATTATTGCACTTTGATGGTCATGTATGGTTTGGTATGTTGATTAGTAACTAGGACATCATGTTTGGGACTGGAATGGATCATACTAATGTATGTTGCATGTATTAGGCATCTTGTATGCGTTGTGAATAGTATGAATGACTTTTTGGTAAATTATCTGTTTTGACCCATATATGCTAAATCATGGCTATAGGTCATGTAAGTAGGTTATGCATGATCTAACCTGTTATATGATACACTAGTTATGTTATGAACACACTGAGCATGCTAGATGCTAAGGAATTGGGCAACTTGTATGATATGTGCATAGTATGATGATTTAAGCAATGTATTAGGAATGTAGCACCAAATATGATTCATTGGAATGTTAAACATGTATACTTAAATGGTTTACAACGCATAATGTCACCAACGGGTCAAACGGGTCAACTAGGTCACATGTATGTTGTTTTTATAGAACCTTGAGTTCTTTGTTTGTAGAACACTTAAGGTTTCTCTTGGGATTTCTGTGTACATGTACTTATGTACTTGTGTGTTCTAGGTGACCTTTGAATGTTGTCTTTCCACTCGTTCTTGTCAAGTTAAGCCTTAGGTATCTAACACGCGTATCAGGTGAGTTCATGCCCCTCTGTTTTATTAAATCTCTTTTGAGGGAGATAGCATACTGGTAAATTTTACAAACGCTTTATATATTTAAGATGTGTATGATATTAATATAGTGCTGTTTACTATGATAAAGTCCTCACACTTTCGAATTGTTAATATTGGATAGCGGGGAAACTTGGGTAGTACTACTGGGTCTGACGAGCCCCACCTGTGTGACTCGAGGTCAACCGGGTGCAATTTGTCCTATGATTATTCGTCACGATATGGTGAAGTCGTGACGGGAGGCAAACATAACACAGTCAGCTTCAATGTCGAAATCACTATGTATTAATATCGTTTGTTAATGGACTAGCTAGCTATTACAATGCACATGCTTAATTATACGCTATTGATAAACTGTTATGTTTATACACAATTGATAAACTGTTATGTTTATGCGCAAACTCTTGAACTCACCAACCATGTGTTGACTTTTAGTATGCTATTCTTAGGTCATTAAGATGGATTGCTGATAGGAGCACTTCACGAGTCAGCATGCATTTTTTTTGAGATTTATAACTACCCGTCTTTTACTTATGGTTTAAACTACTTGGTTGGCACTTGTTTTGCCATATGGTACTTTCACATGTTTTGGGATTGTTTTATTTACTTTACGCTTCCGCATGTCTTTTAAAGTTTAAACTCTGGTTGATTTACATTAAACGTAGCATATAGAGTCGTTCCGAGTAACTATTGACTGTGATCCTGGTTTGTTCACACGCCTCGCGGTAAAACTCCGCACGTGGATTTTGAGGGTGTGACAGATTGGTATCAGAGCCATTGGTTATAGAGAACTAGGTTGCATACACACTAGACTATAACCGCACACAGTTAGTTAGTTACTTGTTCCTGATTTTTCTACTGCATACTCATTGGCATACAAATCACACTCTCTGCAGCATGGCATCGTCTTCGAGAGCACGTGATAAGCTACCAGCATCACCCACACGACCCGAGTCCCCACCTCCTGGACCGGTGCCTGACGATGGACTGGACTGGCCTCGTTTGGACTATCCACGAGGTGAATTCGACTGGGATCAACCATTCGTGCCACCTGAACGTGACCCTCCCCGTGACTGGAATTTCTACCCGAGTTTGTGGATCACCTTATGTACCGGGAACGCGTGCCTACATCAAGACCTCGAACTAGGACCAGTACTGAACAACCACTACCTACACTTCCGCGGCGGTGCAGTCCAATGAGCAGGTCATTGCTGCATTGGTGGCAGCACTGGACACGGAGCAACACCGGGTCCGGCGACTCACTGGCAATGTCTGTACACTACAGCACGAAGTGTACATACTGCGGCATCAACTGGACGAACTAGTGGAGCATCATGGTAAAACCTTAGAGGGGTGTTACCAAATGCGGGATGGTTACCAGACACTGAGTGGACGCGTGACGCACGGGAACAGCGCGATGAAGCAGTCGACAACAGGTTTGCTGCTTTAGAGGCCCAGTTGGCGGCACTTCAGATAGCCCTAGCTCCTGCTCCGGTGGAGGCCCCCGAGGAGGAGGAGGAACCTGAAGAGGAACCTGAGGAGGAATCTGAAGAGGAGCCTGTGCAGATGGATGATGACAGTGATGGCTCAGGCATAGTAGATTGATACTCTTTTATTTTCTTTAAACAACTTGGACTATGTAGCGTTTCTTATTTTGGAACCTATGTGGGAAGGGTTGTTTCCCCACTCGAACAACAAACTCAAATTTTGACATTGATAAATGACTTGTGACTTATTTGCAATTTATTTACATTTGGTTATTATTTTTGTTAATAATGTTGTGGTTGTGATGATTCATTACTTACTTATTGTTTATTATACTTCAATGAGATAAATATGTTTGATGTTACTCATTATTGTATTTGTGAATGTAAAGTGAATAATGGACGCCCGAGGACGTGGACGTGGCCGAGGACGCGGGCGCGGGCGTGGACGCGGCGCCGGTGACCAAGGTGCCGGTGACCAAGGTGCTGGTGGCCAAGGCGCCGATACCATAAATATAACCCCTGCGGAACTAGCAGCCCTAATAAATGCACAAGTCCAGGCAGCGTTAACTGCTGCTCAAGTAGGACAGGCCGCAGGTAAACGATAATGGAAAATTTTTGTCAAATCCTATAGTTAATCAAATAAGACATCTGATCAATATTTATCGTGTTAAAGCAGGACCGCCAGCATGTACCTACAAGTCCTTCATGGACTGCAAACCCTACACCTACTTTGGAACCGAGGGAGCTGTAGGGTTGGTAAGGTGGTTTGAGAAAACGGAGTCCGTTTTCTCGAAGTGCAACTGTCCACCTGCTGACCAGGTGAAATATGCTACGGGGACACTGGATGGTGCAGCACTGTCTTGGTGGAATGCTCAAGTGCAAATGCTAGGGCAGGCCATGGCAAATGAGCTCCTGTGGAATGAATTCAAAGATATGATGATCGAGGAATACTGTCCTCGAAGTGAAGTTCAAAAGTTGGAGATGGAATTTTGGCAGTTGAAAATGCAAGGTTCCGAGATCGAGGCCTATACAACAAGAACCCACGAGCTGGCCACACTATGTCCTGGAATGGTGAATGAAATGCACAAGCGGGTGGAACATTACATCCGGGGATTGGTGCCCGAAATTAGGAGCCTGGTGACTTCCTCTAACCCCGCCACTATACAACAAGCTATCCGACTAGCCCACAAACTAACTGACGAAGCTGTGGAGCAAGGGCGGTTGCCAAAACGGGGCACTGCTGCAAGTGTGCCCGACAACAAAAGAAAGTGGGATACCTCCAACAACACCAACACCAACAACAACAATAGGGCATCATCATCATCCGGTGGTCAACACCAGTCTCAACAACAACAACAACCACAACAACAACAAAGAAGGTTTGACAACAATCGTAATTTCAACCAGTCAAACTCAAACAATCAAGGACCGAGCGGCTATGGTGGTAAACAGCCGATGTGCACGCGGTGCAACTATCATCACGTTGGGAGATGTGACAACTACAAGTGTCAGCGGTGTGGTAAAATGGGACATTTGGCTAAGGATTGCCGTGGTGAGATGGTTAGGAACACAACAACCTCAGGAGACTCCAAAGGGTTGTTTCGAGTGTGGAAAGGAGGGGCACTACAAGCGAAACTGCCCGCAGTTAAGGAGGAACGGTAATGGCAATGGCCAGAACAACAACAACCAGAACAACAACAACAACAACAACAACAACAACAATAAAGATGGAAATGGCAATGGTAACGGTGGTAATAATGGAGCCAAAGGGAGAGCCTTCGTCATTGGCTCAGGTGAGGCTCTAAACGGCCCTACTACTGTTACTGGTAGGTTTTCTGTAAATGGATGTTTTGCTACCATATTGTTTGATACTGGAGCCGATAGGAGTTTCATATCCCTAAAGTTCTGTAGTCTCCTAAGTGATATCCCTTCTGCCTTAGAATCCAAATATACCGTAGAATTGGCTGACGGTAAACAGATCCACGTGACACACATTCTTAAAGATTGTAAGATAGAACTCGCTGGTCATATTTTCGCTATCGATCTTATGCCTGTTACACTGGGAAGTTTCGACGTTGTGGTAGGCATGGATTGGCTCTCAAATAAGCAAGCGGGAGTCATATGTCACGAGAAGATCATACGAATTCCTATTGGTGATGAAATTCTCACAGTCCGAGGCAATAGGAGTGGTGCAGTGATAGGCATTATCTCCTATATGAAAGCACAGAAATTACTGCAAAAAGGTCGCTTGGCTATCCTGGCACTCGTCACCGATAAACAACCGGAGGAAAGGCGAATGGAAGACATACCCGTCGTACGAGACTTTCCCGAGGTGTTTCCCGAGGATCTTCCTGGATTACCACCCCATCGTCAAGTGGAATTCCAAATTGAACTGACTCCCGGTGCAGCCCCGATTGCTAGAGCACCTTATCGATTAGCACCGAACGAACTACAGGAGTTGTCATCACAACTTCAGGAGCTTTTAGATAAGGGCTTTATTCGACCTAGCTCATCACCTTGGGGAGCCCCTGTCCTTTTTGTTAAGAAGAAAGATGGCACGTTTCGAATGTGCATCGATTATAGGGAGTTAAACAAAGTCACAGTTAAGAACCGATACCCTTTACCTCGCATCGACGACTTATTTGATCAGCTTCAGGGATCCAGCTATTATTCGAAGATCGACTTGAGATCTGGTTATCATCAACTCCGAGTCCGTGAGGAGGATATCTCCAAAACTGCATTCCGTACTCGTTATGGTCATTACGAATTCTTGGTCATGCCTTTTGGGTTGACAAATGCACCTGCGGTGTTCATGGACCTCATGAATCGTGTGTGCGAACCCTACCTTGATCAGTTTGTTATTGTGTTTATCGATGACATACTGATATACTCTAAGACCAAGGAGGACCATGAAGAGCATCTACGATTAATCTTGGAATTGTTGAAGAATGAGCAACTGTACGCCAAATTCTCTAAGTGTGACTTTTGGATACGCGAAGTACAATTCCTAGGTCATATTGTTAATGAGAAGGGTATACACGTTGATCCTGCCAAGATTGTGGCAATAAAGAATTGGGCCATACCTAAAACACCGAGTGAGATACGACAATTTCTGGGATTAGCAGGGTATTACCGACGGTTCATAGAAGGATTTTCTAAGATTGCACAACCTCTCACCGCTTTGACCCACAACGGAACAACATACAAATGGGGAGAAAGTCAAGAGGTGGCTTTTCTGCTATTGAAACAGAAACTCTGTAGTGCACCGATATTGGCACTGCCAGAAGGGACGGATGATTTCGTGGTGTATTGTGACGCATCCATTCAAGGATTGGGTTGTGTTCTGATGTAGCGCGATAAGGTGATAGCCTACGCCTCTAGACAACTAAAGGTTCACGAGAAGAATTATACTACCCATGATCTGGAGTTGGGTGCAGTGGTTTTTGCCTTAAAGATTTGAAGACATTACTTGTACGGTACCAAATGTACTATCTATACCGATCACAAGAGTCTTCAACATATCTTTGAGCAAAAAGAGTTGAATATGAGGCAACGACGTTGGGTGGAACTTCTGAATGATTATGATTGTGCTATCAACTACCATCCTGGAAAGGCGAACGTAGTTGCTGATGCCTTAAGCCGAAAAGAAACAGTTAAAACCAGGCGGGTACGAGCCTTACAGCTCACGATCAGTACCCATTTGCCTGAACAAGTTAAGGAAGTACAAATAGAAGCCTTGAAAGAGGAAAACATTGTTTCTGAGTCGTTACGAGGGATGGATAAACAATTGGTAGAGAAAGAAGATGGAATTCGGTACTTCATGGATAGACTTTGGGTGCCTGTTTATGGAAATCTGAGGGATTTGGTTATGAGCGAGGAACACAAGTCTAAATACTCTATACATCCTGGATCTGACAAGATGTATCATGATCTAAAGGCGCACTATTGGTGGCCTAACATGAAGGCAGACGTAGCTACATATGTGAGCAAGTGTTTGACCTGTTCGAAGGTGAAGGTGGAATACCAAAAACCATCTGGACTGTTACAGCAACCCGACATACCGATGTGGAAATGGGAACAAATTTCCATGGATTTTATCACCAAACTACCCCGGACTAATACTGGTTGTGACACAATCTGGGTCATTGTGGATCGGTTGACTAAGTCCGCTCACTTCCTTGCAATTAAGGAAACGGATAAGATGGAGAAGCTAACCCGATTGTATCTCAAGGAAATCGTTTCAAGACACGGCGTACCAATCTCAATTATCTCTGATCGCGATGCTCGTTTCACGTCACACTTCTGGCAGTCACTACAGAAATCTCTGGGTACACGATTGGATATGAGTACTGCTTATCATCCACAGACCGACGGCCAGAGTGAGCGTACCATACAGACTTTGGAGGATATGCTACGTGCTTGTGTGATTGATTTCGAGAACAACTGGGAAGTTCACCTGCCTTTGGTGGAATTTTCCTATAATAACAGTTATCACACTAGCATACAAGCAGCACCTTTCGAGGCTTTGTATGGGAGAAAGTGTAGATCATCGGTTTGCTGGGCTGAAATTGGTGATAGTCAACTAACGGGTCCCGAACTCATTCATGAAACAACTGAGAAGATTGTGCAGATACGGAACCGTATGGCTGCAGCAAGAGATAGACAGAAAAGTTATGCTACAAGAGGCGGAAACCTCTCGAATTTCAAATTGGCGACAAAGTGTTATTGAAAGTCTCACCATGGAAAGGCGTAGTTCGGTTTGGCAAGCGAGGAAAGCTGAATCCGAGGTATGTTGGACCATTTGAGATACTGGAAAAATAAGTCCGGTGGCCTATCGACTAGCCTTGCCTGATTCGCTGAGTGGAGTGCACAACGTGTTTCAGTTTCCAATCTGAAGAAGTGTCTATCTGACGAGACACTAATTGTGCCACTAGAAGACGTTCAAGTGGATGAGCAATTGCGCTTTATCGAAGAACCCGTCGAGGTGATGGATCGTGAGGTGAAAACACTTAAGCAGAGCAAAATACCTATAGTCAAAGTTCGTTGGAACTCGCGACGTGGACCGGAATTCACGTGGGAACGTGAGAATCAAATGAAGCTTAAGTACCCTCAACTGTTCGAGACGATGCCTGCAGACAAAGGTATTGATTTAAATTTCGGGACGAAATATCTTTCAAAATGGGGATGATGTGACAACTCATCCAAAACTCACCCACTTTCGATTTCAGTGTGCCAATGCAGTAGATCAGTGATGGAACACGCTCACCATGTAATGCAATTTTCAGGACGAAAATTCTTTCAACATGGGGATAATGTGACATCCGGTAATTTTCCGTTACCAAACTCCGTTAGTTTCGTTAAGTTTTGCATACACGTGTCGTAAGCACACACTAGTTGTTGTTTGATGTTGGTGACTTAAAAATAATTAATAATGTCAATGTAATAATAATCTAGTTGAAAAGATGATTATTATGTTATGTTTATGTTCCTACGCGATTTAAAGACTATTTGAGAATTTTATCGCGTAACGCGGAAACGCGTGTGTTAATTCGTATGTTGTGTGTTTTATAAAGATAAAAATATATAATGGTTATTACTAGTTTATATATTTGTTAGATGGTTAAAAATGCTTTTAAAAGAAGTTAAAAGCTGAATTTTATAAAATACAAGTTAAAAGGGTAAAAATGGTAAATTGTGTAAACTAAAAAAATAAAAAAAAGGGAACCCTAGCCCCACCCCTCCAATTCACGACCAGCAGCCTCCCTCTCCCTTTCTGCGAATTTTGAACAAGAAAAAGGAATTAGAAGTTGTTTGTGATCGATTTCAAGTATTGCAACAAGTTAGAATCATCAAATACAAGCCATTACAAGTGTAAAGGTTAGATTTTTGTGAGTTTTGCATGTGTTCTTGTTAGGGCCGAAGCCTATGCTGCGAATTGGGTGTTATGGGGCTGAAAAATTGATGTTTTGTTGATGGTAATGAGTTAGTTGGATTTATTACATGTCGTTTAACGTTGATTATGCATGAATTGTATGTTTCTAGTGGATTGATCATGAACTTTGATGATTATGAACCCTAATTCGAAATTGATGATTATAACATGGAATTGATGATTGTTTAATGTTGTTGGGTTGTTAATTAGGTTGTATGAATGCTAGGAAACATAGATTTTGCAAGAAATTGGTGAATGGAGGGATTTGTTCATAGGTTACTAATAATAGTAACTTTATTTTGTATGTAATGTTGAATTGTTAATGTGTTGATGTTATAGATGTGTTTATGATGATAATTGGGTGTTGGATTGTTGCTATGAACATTGGTAATTCAAGATTACATGCTAGAACCCATACATTACTAAAGATAGTAACTTTTTGAGTATGAAATTTATGAATCATGTTAGTTAGGTGTTGTAGATCATGTCTAGGTATGATATGAACTTGATATGATATATTATTGATGAATGCATGTATACATTGGGTGTATAATGGATTTTGGGTATTACTTTCCCAAAAGGGAAACTTTATTCTGCATGAACTTTGGATATTGGAAATTTGACTTGTTCATGGTTTTAGGGTCACGCTAGAATGATTGTTATGAATGTCTAAGTGGTAGAATCTGTTAATTGGGTTGTATGGAATGTTTATTTGGTTATTGGGTGATTATTGCACTTTGATGGTCATGTATGGTTTGGTATGTTGATTAGTAACTAGGACATCATGTTTGGGACTGGAATGGATCATACTAATGTATGTTGCATGTATTAGGCATCTTGTATGCGTTGTGAATAGTATGAATGACTTTTTGGTAAATTATCTGTTTTGACCCATATATGCTAAATCATGGCTATAGGTCATGTAAGTAGGTTATGCATGATCTAACCTGTTATATGATACACTAGTTATGTTATGAACACACTGAGCATGCTAGATGCTAAGGAATTGGACAACTTGTATGATATGTGCATAGTATGATGATTTAAGCAATGTATTGGGAATGTAGCACCAAATATGATTCATTGGAATTTTAAACATGTATACTTAAATGGTTTACAATGCATAATGTCACCAACGGGTCAAACGGGTCAACTAGGTCACATGTATGTTGTTTTTATAGAACCTTGAGTTCTTTGTTTGTAGAACACTTAAGGTTTCTCTTGGGATTTCTGTGTACATGTACTTATGTACTTGTGTGTTCTAGGTAACCTTTGAAGGTTGTCTTTCCACTCGTTCTTGTCAAGTTAAGCCTTAGGTATCTAACACGCGTATCAGGTGAGTTCATGCCCCTCTGTTTTATTAAATCTCTTTTGGGGGAGATAGCATACTGGTAAATTTTACAAACGCTTTATATATTTAAGATGTGTATGATATTAATATAGTGCTGTTTACTATGATAAAGTCCTCACACTTTCGAATTGTTAATATTGGATAGCGGGGAAACTTGGGTAGTACTACTGGGTCTGACGAGCCCCACCTGTGTGACTCGAGGTCAACCAGGTGCAATTTGTCCTATGATTATTCGTCACGATATGGTGAAGTCGTGACGGGAGGCAAACATAACACAGTCAGCTTCAATGTCGAAATCACTATGTATTAATATCGTTTGTTAATGGACTAGCTAGCTATTACAATGCACATGCTTAATTATACGCTATTGATAAACTGTTATGTTTATACACAATTGATAAACTGTTATGTTTATGCGCAAACTCTTGAACTCACCAACCATGTGTTGACTTTTAGTATGCTATTCTCAGGTCATTAAGCTGGATTGCTGATAGGAGCACTTCACGAGTCAGCATGCATTTTTTTTGAGATTTATAACTACCCGTCTTTTACTTATGGTTTAAACTACTTGGTTGGCACTTGTTTTGCCATATGGTACTTTCACATGTTTTGGGATTGTTTTATTTACTTTACGCTTCCGCATGTCTTTTAAAGTTTAAACTCTGGTTGATTTACATTAAACGTAGCATATAGAGTCGTTCCGAGTAACTATTGACTGTGATCCTGGTTTGTTCACACGCCTCGCGGTAAAACTCCGCACGTGGATTTTGAGGGTGTGACATTTAAGCAAAAAACGATTTCACAATTCTATTGCTAACAATAGAAAAATGTTTTTCACTCGTGGAAAATTGTCAAAACCAATGAAATCAAAAGTTGAAAATGTTAATGTTGTCGAAAAAAACAAGAATCAACATTTGAAAAATGATTTAAAAGCCAAGATCAAATTGAAAAATGTTAAAGAAAAGAATGATGTGCAATACAAATATAACAATCTCAAATCATTTTGTCTAACTGCAACACAGAATGTGCTCAAGTCTTGTTTGACTTGGGTACCAAAGACTAAGTAATTCTTTTACTTATGCAGGGACAACCGCAAAAGATTATTGAAAGCTTATGGCATGTAGACAGCGGTTGTTCAAGACATGACTGGAAATTTATCGTTACTTCAAGATGTTCAGTCATATAATGGAGGAAGAGTAATTTTTGCCGGTGACAAAGGAGGTCGTATCACTAAACGTGGTACAGTTTCAAATGGTGTCCTAAGTTTTGAAAATATTTATTTTGTCGAGGAATTAAAACATAACCTGCTAAGTGTGTCTCAAATTTGTGACAAACAATATTCTACACACTTCACTAATAAAGAATGTTTAATCATTAAACCGGGTTTTGTAATTGCCGATGATTGGGTTTTGATGAGGACTCCGAGAGACAATGATACATATCTTCTTGATATGCATTGTTCTAATTCTTTGGTAACAGCTTCTTGCTTATTATCCAAAGCCTCGGAGAATGATTCCATGTTATGGTATCGTCGGTTGGGACACGTAAATCTTAAAAACATGAATAAACTGGTACGTGGAAATCATGTCATTGGTTTACCTGAGAAAGAACTTCAATTAAATGAACATTGTCTGTCATGTTCAAAGGTTAAACAACATAAACTTCCTCACAAACCAAATGCACACAACTCAATCGAATCAATCTTACAACTCTTACACATGGATTTACTCGGTCCAGTAAGTGTTTTAAGTTTGGGTCGACGATCTTATTGTTTGGTTGTTACTGATGACTTTTCAAGATTTACTTGGGTGTTTTTCTTAGCATCTAAGGATGAGACTCCACATCTTTTGATCAAGTTCATTAATTTGGTGGAGAATCAGACAGATAAGAAGGTAAAATGCATGAGAAGTGACAATGGAACAGAATTTTGTAATCAGACGTTGACTGAGTTTTATGAATCCAAAGGCATTGCGAGACAATTCAGTGCTGCAGGCACTTCACAATAAAATGGAGTTGCAGAATGAAGGAATAGAACACTCATTGAAGCTGCTCGAACTATGATATCTGCTGCCAAACTACCTTTGCTCTTTTGGGCTGAGGTAGTAAACACTGCATGTTATGTTCAGAATCGTGTTCTAATAAATAAAAAATTAATATGACTTCTTATGAAATATTTTATAAACACAAACCCAAATTCAAATATTTTAAAGCCTTTGGTTGTTGTTATACTTTGTTACATACATCCGAATCAACCTCAAAATTTTCTGAAAAGGCTGATGAATGTTACTTTGTGGGATATGCAGCTAATAAGGTTGCATATCGGGTTTATAATAAAAGAACAAGACAAATAATTGAGTCATTTAATATTGATTGGCACGAGCTTAATATAACTGATGCAGGATCTGCTCCATCATGGGTTTATGATTATGAATCATTGTTCATAAATTTTAAAATTTCTAAACCTTCGTCTGCAGATGCTAATTCTCGATCAATATCTTTGGAGAACAAAATCCTTGAGGAAATTCCATCTCTAATATCTGATGATTCTGCAATTCCATCATCATCCAAGAGTATTCCTACTGCTTGTGTGCATGTGTCTGAAAGTTCTGATTTACCAGACGTTCTTTCAGAACGGATTCACAATCAGGAGCCAGAAGAATCACTGAATTCACCATTGTCTACTTCATCTTCTTCAGAGACTATTGATACTCCAATAGAAGTCATTCAAGTTCCATTTGAAGAATCTCCAAATGTGGCGTGCTTCTGAAAATCACATTTCAGACGACACTTTTGACGAAATATTGTCTATCAATCTAGAACCTCTGAAGAAGTGAACGCACATGTGGAACATATCACTAACTTGGAAGATGAGATTGTTGCAGATGATATTCCTCAGCTGAGAATCCATAAAACTCATCCAAATGAAGCAATAATTGGTCCGTTGCATGAAGTTGTAATTACCAGAAGTCATTCAGGGGCAATCAACAAATTCTTGTATGCTTGCTTTCTATCACAGATAGTGCCAAAGAATGTTGAAATGGCACTCAAGGAAAATAGTTGGATAGAAGCAATGCAAGATGAGTTGCTGCAATTTAAGAAGCTGAATGTTTGGCATCTTGTAGCACTTCTAAAAGATAAGCTTCCGATTGGAACAAAATGGATATTTCCGAACAAATCGGATGAAAAAGGTGTTATAGTTCGGAACAAAGCATGTCTTGTTGTGCAGGGATTTTATCAAATTGAAGGATTGGATTATGAAGAAGTGTATGCTCCAGTTGCAAGACTTGAAGCAATACGCATTTTCTTAGCCTTTGCTTCATACATGAATATTACGGTGTATCAGATGGATGTCAAAACTACTTTCTTATACGGGGAAATGAAGGAAGAAACCTATGTTTGTCAACCTCCTTGATTTAAAGATCCAGATCATCCTGATTATGTATATAAATTGGATAAGGCGTTGTATGGTTTACATCAAGCACCTCGTGTTATGCAACTCTGACTGAACATTTGCTTGCAAATAGTTATTCACGAGGAGTAATCGATCAAACCTTATTCATTCGTAAATCAGGCGATGACATCATTCTGGTTCAAATCTATGTCGATGATATCATTTTTGGGTCTACTAATGAAAGTATGTGCAAGGAGTTTGAAGAAGTGATGAAGAAGAAATTCGAGATGAGCTCTCTTGGTGAAATTTCATTTTTGTTGGGTATTCAAGTTAATCAGACTGAAACTGGTATTCTCATTCATCAAGAAAAATATGTTCAGACTATATTAGAGAAATACAAGTTTCAGGATTCCCAAGTAGCTCCAACTCCTATGTCTTCTCGTCCTACTCTCACACCAGATCCATTAGGTGAATCAGTTGATCAACATCTGTACAGATCAATGATTGGTTCCCTCATGTATCTTACTGCTAGCAGGCCGGATATCATGTTCCCTGTTTGTCAGTGTGCCCGCTATCAAATTGATCCAAAAGAATCACACATGAAAGCTGTCAAGCGGATTTTCAAGTATCTCAAGGGTCAACCAAAACTTGGTCTTTGGTATCCTCGAACTTCTGATTTCAATTTATTTGCTTATACTGACAGTGATTATGGTGGTTGTAATTTAGACAGGAAATCGACTACAGGAGTATGTCAATTTTTGGGCAACGGACTCATTTCCTGGCAGTGTAAAAAGCAGAACACTGTTTCCACATCCACTGCCGAAGCTGAATATGTGGCTGCATCGAGTTGTTGTTCCCAGCTTGTCTGGATTCAACAACAACTTCTTGATTATAGTCTCAACATATATGACACACCAATTTGGTGTGACAACACGGCAGTACTGAACATCGTAAAAAATCCCATTCAACATTCCAAAACTAAACACATTGACATCCGAATCCATTTCATCCGTGACTGTTTTGATCGTAAACGTATTCATTTAAAACAAGTGCCATCAACTAAAAACATTGCTGATTTATTTACCAAGGCATTTGATCATTCTCGATTTGATTTCCTTGTGCAATCATTGGGAATGATTAACTTTGGATAAATTGATTTCTTGAATCTTCACAAAAAGATTTTTTATTTTTTTAATACGGAATAAAATTGTAATTATTTTCTTTTTCTTTAAAAGCACAATCACAATTTTAGGGGGAGAAATTAGAAAACAAGTTCTGAAAAATATTTTTGGTTTTAGGGGGAGTCAAGATTGGATAAATTGTAAAAAAGTAATTTTTATGATTAAATGAGAAATGATATTACAAAGTTCAAAACGAGTCTAAGTACTTTCAAAGGCTTACATATAAAAAGACTTGGATTATGTTTGATGTGTCAATAGGCTTTGCTTTCAGAAATGAAAAGATCATAAATGAGTGATTAAACGTGAAGTAAAGTGATATGATTTAGTGGGGAACATATCAGAATTCTGTGACAATATCAAAAATGTTCTAAAACAGACTGAGAGTTATATTCTTGTCATATTCAAGCCTATTATTGTTTGATTCAGTGATTATCATATATAACTATGTATATATATATATATATATATATATATATAAAAGAAAATACAAAAAGACATGCAAAAAGAAATAAAAAGATAAAAAGAAAATAAATGAGCAAAAAGATGCCAAAAAGGCCATATAGGATATAAGATGCCAAAGTGCACAAATCAAAATATATGTCTAAAGACATACATACTATATGGTATATATATTTTCTACTTTGAGAAAATAATCTGATCAGGGAAGGCAAAATCAAAAGATGGGGCATGTAAGTCCGGATGGCTTGTAAGTCCTAAACATCTTGAGATGGCAGACGTAAGTCCGGATGGCTGTTTGTAAGTCCTTAAAATTGTTAATATTTCGTGTTAAGAAATATTTCTCAGGCTAGTTATGCTCAAATAGATATATTTTAGGAATAAACAAATGGTATCACTGATCAACATGCATGGTTTAAGTCAATTTCAGATGACATGAAATCTCGATAGTGTCTTGAAGACTAATAAGTATTTTACAGAAGTTCTGATTGTGGGATCCACTGAATTTATATCAAATCATACAAAACATGATAAGTATCACTCCTTATGTTTCTGAGTAAAAACTGAAGTATGAGTTTAAATAGGACAAAATATATTGACAATCAACTTAACTAGTTTCATTAAATAAAGCTGGACAGAGTCTTGACTTGACAAAGAACTATATGATCTCATTATAAAAATTCTTACAAGACAATTTTGATCAATAAACAATTCAGATCTTGATTTTTTATATGTGTTCATTATTTTGTTATTTTGTTTTGTTTTTGTTTTGTTTAGGTATTAAGACAAATAAATCATAGATAAACTTTTGAAAATTCAAGATTCATTAAATTAATTGGTCACTTGGTAAATAATACATTCTATTGAAATAGATAATTGATAATAAAAGATTTTTGAAAAATGAGAAAAATTAAAAAGTTGAAAAATTGAAAATCTTTCTAAAAAATTAAAAAGTTGAAAAATTGAAAATCTTTCTAAGTGTGAAATTTTTCTTGTGTGTGATTAAGCTATGTCAATTTTACTTATCTTGTTTGTTTGTGTAATTGCAGATGACACAAATGATTTTTAATAAAAATCATAATTGTGTGGCATATTTGGATGATGTTCCAGAAGGGAAAGAACTGTTTACTTCTATAATTGAAGGGCTGAAGAATTCCCGTATTGTATATGCTATTTCTGCTAATCCAACCATCTACTCTGAGTTGCTCGACTCATTCTGGAGCACTGCTGCACTAGAAAAGGATCAAGCAGGCAAACCAATTATTACAGCTACAGTTAAAGACTAGAGGGTGATTGTATGCCAGGCCATTCTGAACCAAGTTTTATTATTTGATGATCAAGATGATGCTCCAACCAGATTAGATGATGAAGTGGTCTTAGACTGTCTGACGCGTATGGGCTATGAGTATAGATATCCCAGTTTGGAGAAGAAATGGTTACCACCATACTGGAAGTATTTATTTCACGTGGTTATCCATTGTCTGAGTAATCTGAAGGCGGGAATGGATAGTTTGAGCGCAGTGTTTGGATCACTACTAGTTTCTATTGTGGATGATCTTCCATTCAGTATTTCTGGAGCTATCTTTCAGGAGATGTAGAAGAATGCCACGGCTAATCCTGGAAAGAAGTTCATCATGTATCCTCGTTTTATTCAGTTAGTAATCAATTACGCTTATCCGGAGTTTGCAATACTTAGATCTTCTAAGTATGTTGTCCAAACTATCAAGAAGGAGATCTTTACACATTTGACTAGAGCACGAGGGAATAAGTGCTCTGGTGAAAGTTTTGCAAAGATTGGTCAGTTTTCTGAGATTGATGACAGTGATAGAGACATGGAAGGAGATGTTCATACTGATGATGCATAGACTGGTACTTCTACCTCTATTGCTAGAAATGATATCGATGAGGAGATTGAGAGATTATTCGAGGATGAACCAACTCAAGCTGAGAATGTAGAAGGTGAAGTTCATTCAGCCTCCAGTTCAGATACTGTGAGTATTCAGATAGGTAATGTTCCCTATGTCCTTCAGACTGATCAGACTCCATCTACACCAACTTCCTCCAGGAAAAGATCTGTTGAAGAAAGAGATACGGATTATATTCCTGAGGAATCTCCAAGTACTTCTATGAGGCTGAAACGAATGGCTAAGGGGAAAGATTTCCCTGCAAGGAAAGAGGAAGAAGTGGTATTCCTAAACGACCATGAACTCAAGTGATTATCACTGAAGCTGAACAGACTACCACTTCTGATATTCAGAGATCACCTGAAAGAGTGGTGACTGAAAAAGAAACTCAAGCTGATATCACTATCACTGTTTCTAAGACAGAGACTGTTCCTGTTTCTGAACCAGCAAATGTTTTTGAGTCTGGGTTTTCAACTCCACCTAGACAAGAGAATTTGGAGTTTGATGTTGACATATTCCTGAACACTCCACTAGAGTTCAGAGGTAGAGAAGAATCATCAAGTGCTCCTCAATCTACATCTATTACATTGGAAGAAAGGGTAAAGAATCTTGAAAAGGAAAGTTATGAGAATGTTAAGATTATTTCTGAGTTGAGGAAGGAGAATGAGGAGAAAACCAAAATGATTACAATGATTCATTTGGATTCAAGCATAAAAGATACAAGGATCACATCTCTGGAACTACAGATGAAGAATGTAATTGATTATTCCGCTGGTTTGGAGAGACAATTACAGGAGCTGAGAGAGTTTATATCTCAAACTTATTTCCATCAACCACAGGTTGTACGTTCTACAACTGTGATTGGTGAGACGAGCAGGCGTTTACCGAGTCCATCTCCTGCAGCTGATTTACAAGAAGTTGAGAAAGTCACCGAAGCTCAAACTACAGAGACACAACCAAGTGTTAGTGTTACTGAAGGTGTTCCAACTACATCTAAAGTACCTATCACTAAAGTTGTTACACCTACAGCTTTTGTTGAGCCTGAGCATATGATGCCTATCCCTGTTGCTAATGAAGAAGAAGATGAAGATTTGATTGATTACGGTGATTCGGATGATGATGATAATGATGATGAAGATAATGATGATGATGATAATGATGGTGGAGATGATGGTGATTATCATGATGATGATAATGCTAATGATGATGATGATGATGGAGGTGATGTTGGTGGTTTATCTTCTAATCCAACTGGTGATACTAGCACTGACAATGTCTCAGGACCAAGTGCTAGTGATCTAGAAGGATATGAACCATTGGACCCTGCCACTGAAGACTTATACGAGAAAGAGTTATATTCATTTCAGCAATCTGCATCTACTGGAGCTGGAGAAGAAGAATTTGGTTTATTTGATGATGTAGATAAGCCAAATGAGTATACAGATATCTTTGGGAACAACTTACAAGACTTATTTAAAGACATTAATCTGGAAGAAGGAGAAATTCCAATTGAGTTTGTAAGTGAACCAACTCCATCTGCTACAATACCAAAGGATTCTGCTGGTCAAATTGCTTTATACACCAAAGGTGGAATACAGTTCCAAGCACCACCACCTCTTAAAGAAACTCATTTTTTGTTTGTATCTAAGCCAAAAGAAAAATATGGTGAGATATCACATGTGATTAGCTGGGCATTTGATGAAGAGAAAAAGATGTATGTGATAAAGAGAAGGAATGGAGAGATTGATTACCTGAAAAGTACTCAAGATTTTCACTCATTACGAGCTGCTGATTTATATGCAATGGGTAAAGTTCCATTTTTTAATAAGAGCAATCATGGAGAAGCTGAACTGATAAGGTCAAAAATTAGAAGAGAGATGAAAAATAATTTCAAAGACTTCAGAACTGCAAAATCAAAGGTGATTGATGACTCTTCCAGAATAGATAAAACAAACAAACAAACATACCAAAGATCCAATGAAGATCAAAGTCTATCAACATCCTAAATACATAAAGAAAGTTCCAGTTCATGCTCCCGTTCCTTCAAATTCTTTGAAGCAATTTATTTCTTGGAGTTGTGAAAAGGATTTAGGTCAAGCTGTGATCAAATGTGTTGATAGATCATACAGAATCATTGATCCAGCTGACTTAGGGGTTGTTTGATTGCGCTGACTGAGTAAGATCTGACTGAGTCAGAAGCTGACCCAGGGCTGTTTGATTGTGCTGACTGAGTAAGATCTGACTGAGTCAGAAGCTGACCCAGTAAGAAGTTCTGACTGAGTCTGCATGTGACTGGAACTTGGTTGTTTGATACAGTATCTGACTGACTATACTGAATGATAAAAATAACCATATCACCCTTGTATTTTAACCGATATTATGTAATAACTTCATTCATAAATTATTTTAACACACAAAAGAAACCATAAAAATAGCCATATTGGTCCGTTGTTCTAACGAGTTTGGGGCGGTGGGCGGTGGTGCAATCAATAAAAATAACCAAATGGTTGCACATATGGTGCTTTGAAAACTGATTAATGATGATATTGATTCATGCCATCTTCATTCAAAAATCAAGTTTTTATTATCTTAACTATTTTTATTTAAATAGTTATTTAAAAAAGCTAAAAAAAGAAAGATAAATTATAGTTTCAAGATAAGCAAAAATCCATCTGCCATTGTCATCTCCCCCACCAAATCCCACCACCACCACCGCTAAACTCATTCCCCTTCAATTCCAACAATCTACCAACCCTTCTACAATCCCCAACCACAACCCCACCACCGCACCACCTTTTCCACCGCCAACACAACGGCAACAGTCGCCACAACCCTCCAATTCAAGGGTTCGTCGGAGGGAGATGGTTGCTCGCGGAGGGAGATGGTTGCAACCGGAGCATGGGCCGACGATGAGGGTGCCGAGGGTTCACGTCCGATGGGGGGTGCTCGTCGATGGGGTGCTAAACGATGGGGGTTCCGATGGGGGTGCTCCGATGGAGAAATTGGTTGTGGTCAGCTATTAAGGTTTTAAGGTCTGGGTCAGCCCATCCGACCCGGTCAGAAGTGGGTTTCACCAATAACAAACGGGCTGACCGGCTGACCGAGTCAGCGAGTCAGCTGGGTAAGCCGGGTCAGACGAAAACAAACAGCCCCCCAGTAAGAAGTTCTAACTGAGTCTGCATCTGACTGAAACTTGGCTGTTTGATTATGTATCTGACTGACTCTGCTGAATAAAAAAATAACCTCTATATAGTATAATATCATTTACCAAAATCTTTCTAATTGTTTTTTTCAAATATTTTATACAATTGGGTAATTAAAAGGTGGTGTTTTCGTTAAAAAAAATAAACCTATCAAAAAGTATCCATATTTTTAATATCAATTCATTTTCAATATTTCACCCTTTAAATTGTCCCAGCCATCAATCCACCTAATTTCTCTTCTCTTCCAAAAAATATCTCCACAAGAAATCACAGTTCTCTCTCTCTCTACATATTCAAGAAAAAACTACAGAAACATGAAGTTGAAGAACACACAATACAACCCTCTTATGTTCCACCACTTCTAACTTCATACTTCCACTCAAATCAGACCAAAATCAAGCTACTTTGTCTTGTGTTACACACCCATGTCGCTAGAGGATTCACTAAGATCTCTATCACTAGACTATCGAGAGAGAGATGCCGATCGAGAGCGCAGGGTGAAGGGGGAGGGAGAGATGCCGATCGAGAGCGCAGGGTGAAGGGGGAGGACCGGTCGAGAGCGCAGGGTGAAGGGGGAGGAGCAGATCGTTCGATTAGGGTTGTGCTCGGTCAGATGGCTCGATTTGGGTCAGCTTCTTGGTTTTTCAGGTCCGGGTCAGACACCCTGACTCGGTCAGATGGCTCCACGAACGTTTCAAACGGGCTGACCGAGCAGCCGGGTCAGGGTCAGCCCGGTCAGATGCATATCAAACACACCCTTAATGAAGTTTGGCAAAGACGACTTGAATAAGCTGCTACACTGCCCTATCTCAGCTGACGAGTCTGTTTACTTTATATCTTGCCAGTATGTTTGGATGATTGATAGAATCCTAAGGAATAAGTGCTATGCATATTCCGGATCTTACAAGAAAACTAATGTCGATTTTGACTGAGAGTGTTTAACCGAGCCTAGGGGGAGATTGTAGAAGACTGTATAAGGCTCCGCAAAACAACAAACACTGAATAAAGATGGTGCTGATCTAGATGTGTCACACGAAATGAAGATGTCAAGCGAAAATGGAAGTCACGCGAGAAGGAAAAGTCGCGGGAAAGGAATAACCGCGTGAAAAGTTTTCTCACGCGAGAACTCTTGTTTTTAGTATAAATATGTATTTTTCGCTTTTGTAAATAAGCTTTTGACAGTTCTGATAGTTCCAATTTGCTTGTAATCATTCTGTGCAATTCGCAGAAGATTGTAATCACTCGATTATCAATTGAAATCATTTTTGAACTATTGTTTCTCTTCTTCCAATCTCAATTACATTCCGCATTCTTGAGATTGAGATCTTGGTTATTGTTCTTGGGAATTTACTGAGCTTTACAATTGGTATCAGAGCATTTGACTCTAGAACCAAGATTAGAAGCTGTTTTTGATTGATTTGACACATTCTTCATCTTGCTTATTCATTCGGTTACTTGAGAATTCAATATGGAGTGGTTGTGCTGCTGAAAATTTGAGGAAATTGACCATTTGGACTGAATTAGAAGAATTTGATTGAGTTTTAATCAAATTTGGACTTAAATTGAAAGAAAACTGATTAATTTGAACTAAAATGAATCAAATTGGAACTAATCAGTGAATTTGAGGTGAAAAGTTGGTAAAATTCGCAAATTGGAAAACTGATTGTGTGAAAACATTCTGGACTTTTCGCGTGCGAAAACTACTTTTTCGCACAGGCAGTTATTCTGCTTTTCACGCGATTTCGCTTGGTGGTCTAGTTGGAATCTCGCACGAATTGGAATCTCGCGCGAAAGTGATTCTCGTGCGAAAGTGGTTGTCACACAAATTTGGTTCTCGTATGAAAAGTTTGATTTTTGGTTCTCTGATCAACATGTCTTCATCAACTCCTAATTTGAAGCATCTTACTGCATCTCTTCACTTAGACACTGAAATCGGCACTAGGAATAAGCCACTAGACTTCTCAGTTAAGATGATTACGCAGATTGGGCTTATAGGTTTGACAATCACTTTATATGTACTGAACCTAAGATGTGGAGGTCAATCAAGTATGGTCCTTATATCCCATTGTACAAGAATGATAAAGGGGAGATGGTTAAGAAACCTGAACACTTGTGGGATGAGGATGATATGAAGAGATTTGAGCTAGATGACAAGGCATATGCTGCTATCACTATGGCCTTAACCACTGAAATCTCTCATAAGTTTAAGGAATTCAGAGGAGCGAAGGTTTTATGGGATGCTTTGGAAACTCAAATCTTGGGAAACAAAGACATGAGGGAAAGCAAGAAGGATATGTTGAATCAAGAGTTTAACATGTTTAATCATGTTGTGGGAGAGGTGTTAGATGTTTAGATAGCCAGATTTGTGAAACTGGTTACGAAAATGAAAAGTGCTGGAATAACAATGGAACCAATCATGGTTAACAAGAAGCTGCTGAATTCACTTCCTTACAGTTAGAATCACAACTATACTCTGATCAAAAGAACAAAAGACTTGTATACTCTTCCTTTGACTGATTTAATATCCACCATCAAGTCTTATGAAATGGATGATAAGCAGAGAGCTGCAAATCATTTAAGTTCTTTGGGTGCTGAAGCAACTGCTCTTTATGCTAAAATGGCTAGTAATCCTAATTACTATGTCAGTTATACTCAGATGTGTCAGCAACCGCAAACAGGAAGTTCAGCATCTTCAGAAATTCAACCAGTGATAAATCCACAATTTCAAATTCCAGCTGTTCAACAGTATTCCCTATCATCCATTAACAAATCCCTCAAACTCCAGCTCCACAGAGCATTCAACAAGCTTATGTTACTACCACTAATCCTTCAAAACAGACTGTTCAGATTGCTGAGGAACATCTTGCATTATTCACTACTTTCATGTCAAGCTATGAAGCTTTCATGGCTGGTAGACTCACTGCTCCAAATGTTTTGATTGATGATCTTCAACAAGTAAACCCTGATGATGTGGAAGAAAATGATATCAAGTATCAAATGGCAATGGTGGTGTACAGGGATAAGAATTTACTAGACGAACTGGAAGAAAGATGTTTGGAGTAAACAACTCTAGCAAAATTGATTTTGACAAATCCAACCTAAGATGTTACAACTGTGATAAACCAGGTCATTTTGCTGGAGAATAACTGAACCCAAGTCTGGTCAAGCTGAAGTGTGACAACTCGATTTTTTCGGTTAATATTATTTAAATTAACTTTCTCCGTTTATCACGAATTAATCCATTTTACTATTTTATAAAATAATAATAACAATAATGATAATAATAATAATATTTTATAAGAATTAGAAAGTTTAGGGGGTTAAAGTGCAAAATTTGAAACTTGTTTTAAATGTTTTCTGCATAAAATAATAATAACACAAACCATAGGGACCATTTGTGTAATTAACCAAACCCAACCCCCCTTCTCCCCGTGTTTCCGGCCGACCCTCCGGCCACCGTCGGAGCGGCTCCGGCCACCTAACATACTCAATTTTAAGCCGTTTTTAAACACAAAAACCGGTCCCGAACACTTTTAGAACAAGAATCGAACCAATACCCCGCTTAAATCTGAAAATTGGAGTGCGATTATTACCAAACCCACTCACCCGATTGTCGGCCGCTTTACGGGTCACAAAACGCACTAAACAATAATAATAATCAAAAGAAATCGCATATTCACGATCCTTTTGTCGTCTCTAAGCTTCCACTAAATTCAATTTGGTATAAAGCAAGCTCAAACACCACCAATCGATTATCCTCACTACCACGACCTGTAACATAGTCAAATCCCCTTTCTGAGTTCTAATTCACGAAATTAACATAAGGCTTTCGATCATTAGCTTCATTAGAAGCTACCTGTGCAATTAATTCAATTAACATCATCATTCGAGTACCTAATTAGTGCCACGATAGTCGCGACTGTTCTACCTAGTGTTCATCATCAATTCGAATCCGATTCTGTTAATTAAACACACCCACACGCTCGATTTCAAGTGGGGATTAAAAGCCTAACCTTATTCCTGTTATCATAATCAAATTGATGGTCAATTGAATCGAAATTGATTCTAGGGTTCTTCGAATTTGGGGATTTTTGATGTGTGTGCTTAAAATAATTAGGGGCCGGGTATTACCGCGGCCACGGCCCTTGGTTTGACGGTTCAATGCTCACATTCAGTTCCAGAGGTCCCGGGTTCGACCCCGGGCCACCTCATTTATTTTTTTAATAGCTTTCTAAGCTTTTAAAAATTACGAAAAAATACCTAAAAATTATAAAAATTATTTTATAAACGCTGTTTATTTTTAAAACTACCAAATTAATTTACTGGAATTTATTTCCTAAAATATCTTAACATTTATTTTATTAATTTCAAAACAAATGATATAATCAAACTAACTTTATAGATTTAAATATTGTTTATTTTTATTAAAACATTACATGTTCAATAATACAATTGTATTATGTTCTTAATTTAACTTATTACTATCATTTGTTTCAAATAATAGATCATAAATCTTTTGATCCAATGATATTTTTAAATATATATCCAACCTTTATATTTAAATTGTTTTCTTTTAAGATAATTAAATGAATAGTCTTTTTAATTGAATCAAAACATAAATGATTACGTTAAAAAAACTTATTACTTATAAAAACCCCAAATACTTATTGAAACCCTAGTTCGCGTATAATCGTTAAACCTTATTAATAACATAAATCTTAAAATGTATATATATACATGTTTAGGTACCTCGTGAAGGCGTTCGTTGGAACGAAGATTATCATCCTATTTAATCATCTTATATACATACTTACACGCCAAGTGAGTTTACAGCCCCACTTTTACTTATATACTCTTTTGGGGGAGAGAAACATGCTGTTTTCATAAACGTTACATTACATTGGATTTTTGTAATACTGCATATACTTGATACTATGGTGTTATACTTTGCCCTTCGGACCGTTAATATGGACTTAGCGAGGTGATTGTTAGTAGTACTACTGGGATTGACATACCCCACCCGGGCTAGCCGCGCTAGCACAACGTTCGTCAAACGGTGAACGGTTAGCCTAATTACAAGTGTTGTGGTGTGTGATCCACAACCAGGCCTGCTTATTTATTGATTACATGTCAGCTCGGTCGCGACTTCATACACATAGGGATCATTATGGATTAGCTACCCATTGTATGCTTTGATTACAAAATCCGAGAATTTCAATACTGATACTTACTGTTTTCTGATAAACCTGTGAACTCACCAGTCTTGTACTGAGATTTTGCATGTTTTCTCTCAGGACATTGATATGGCACGTTTAGGAGCACAACATCTACAGCATGTCATTCCGCATTCACCACAAACTGTTTTCAAGATTTATTTTGCATTTACTTTACATAAATTGGATTGGACGCGTGTTTGCGTGTTCCAAAACTATTGTTAAATGTTTTGCTGTATTCGCTTCCGCAATACTTAAACATAATTGGTTTGTTTCATTATTATTAAGCAATCTATATGTTTTGTAATTATCGAGTCATTTGGTGTAACTGATGCTTATCTGAGATCCTGGTTATGTCACACGCCTGACGGTAAAACCCCGTTAGCGGATTTTGAGGGTGTGACAGATTGGTATCAGAGCATTAGTTATAGCGAACTAAAATGAATTCTGCATCTCATATGCATTGCATTTTAGACTATAGCTGGATTTGCATTAGTTACACACACATAGATTACTAAACTATGCCTACTAAATTAGTTGCCTGAGAATTTTTGCTTTAACATATCCTTGTGAGCATATGGCTACCGGGATGGTGGCTCCGAGTTGCTATGAGTCACGGGAGAGTTTGTGTGCATTTGACATCGTCTAAATGTTCTTCATGATTTGTGTGACACATAGACACCTGTATTCTGGATTTCCTGGTAAAAGGCCCTCAGGCTAAGGCAAGCATATCGCATAAATCTCATTGTGAGACCAGTTATGCTTACCTGGGGATTTCTGGGATGAGTGATAAACTATGGTCAATACACAGGTCTCTAAGGCAAATGGGTCAAGTTACCTTGGCGTGTCAATGATTCCCAAACTAATTTGATCCTTTCATATACTTTGATTGATCGACCCAGATATAATACATACATATTTGGTACTTCTATCATTGATGACCACTGTACTTGACAAGATATGTTAGCCTGATAGGAGGAACCGGGGTGATCTTGCAAAGCAAATTACCATTACGGGTGCACACGTAATTGTAATTTGTCGTGCATGCTAAGTCCGGTGAGTCTGGTCGGGTGGTAACATTGTAATCAGTATAAGTCATCATTCCTACACCTTGAGCAAGAAAGTCTCGGTCTTCATTGAACATAGCCACTGATGTGGAAACTATCTATCAGTTCTACTTGTTGGAATGCTCACCCTTACCTTGAATTTGGATGAAATTCAAACCATGACATTTGTGTTAATCCCTCGGATTCGGACTGATTCTCTAGCTTGTCTATTTCTTTAAATCCATGAATTTCTCTTCCTTTTCATTCCAAGACAAAAGGTCTATTTTCATACGACTAATAGCTTTTGATATTTGGTAATTTAAAGAATGTCTGGAAGAGGATGTGGACACGGGAGAGGTAACATCTCAATGACACCTGCAGAATTGGCAGCGATAATCAATCATAGTATTACCGCAGCGTTGGCAAACCAACACCCTCCACAGCAGAACCCTATTTGACAACCGACTTGCACCTACAAGTCCTTTATGGACTGCAAGCCTAACCGTTCAATGGAACTGAGGGAGCGGTGGGACTGCTCCGTTGGTTCGAAAAGCTGGAGTCGGTGTTCGAAATCTGCAACTGCCCTGCTAGGAATAGGGTAACATATGCTGCTGGCACACTGGATGGTGCTGCTCTGAGCTGGTGGAACACACAAGTTCAGATGTTGAGAGTTGAAGCTGCAAACGCCACGACATGGGAAGAATTCAAGAATCTGCTGAAAGAGGAGTACTGTTCACGAGATGAAGTACAAAAACTGGAAACCGAATTTTGGAACCTGAAGATGGTAGGTTCTGAAATCGAAGCCTACACAACTCGTTCTCACGAGTTGGCTACTCTGTGCCCGACTATGATTAACCCGGCTTACAAACAGGTTGAAAGGTACATCGACGGACTAGTACCTGAAATCCAGAGCATGGTCACCACCGCTAGACCAGCTACCATTCAGGAAGCTATCCAACTGGCCCACAAGTTGACTGACCAGGCTGTCGCGCAGGGTAAACTGCCCCCGCGTGGTGCTGCATCTGGTTTCCACAATAACAAGAGGAAATGGGAACCATCTGCCAGCGGAAAGCAATCTTCATCCTCTACTTATCAACCTCAACACAAGAAGTTTAATCCATCCCAATCTTCTCATTCAGGCGGCTATCATGGAAATCTCCCAAAGTGCAACAAATGTCAGCTCCATCATACTGGGCAGTGCACAAGGAACACTTGCGAGAGGTGCGGGAAGTTTGGGCATGTTGCCAAGTATTCCCGGGTAAACCTCTCGGGAAAAGCACCTCAACAACAGCAGAACCACAATCAGACTGTGTGACACTTTAAAAGGGATAGCCCGAGACGGAAAAAGAATGGTGACAATGGTGCTGCTGATAAGCCCAAAGACAACAACAATGGTGGTGGCGGTGGCAGAGGCAGAGCCTTCATCATGGGTTCAGGTGAGGCTCGAAATGACCCTACTGTAGTGTCTGGTAGATTCACTATTAATGGATGTTATGCCTCTACTCTATTTGACTCTGGTGCTGATAAGAGTTATGTGTCCACCAAGTTTAGTAATACACTAGGAATGGTGCCTACTGACTTGAGTTCTAAGTATGCCATAGAAATAGCCGATGGTAGGACGATAACAGCAACACAAGTGTTTAAAAACTGTAAGCTAGGCTTATCTGGACACACTTTCTGCATAGACCTTATTCCTGTCACACTAGGAAGCTTCAATGTAGTAGTCGGGATGGATTGGTTATCCCAGAACAGTGCTGAGATCGTTTGCAAGGAGAAGCTGATCAAGTTACCTATTTCGGACGATGAAGTTCTTACAGTGGAAGGTGAAAAGGTGGGTGCGATGGTCGGCATCATATCATATTTGAAGGCTCAGAAATGTCTCAGAAAAGGACACATTGCCTTGTTGGCACTTGTTACTGAAACGAAGGCGGATGAAAGGCGAATTGAAGATATTCCCGTTGTTAGAGACTTTCCTGAAGTATTTCCCGAAGACCTACCTGGCCTTCCTCCACACAGACAGGTGGAATTCCAGATTGAATTAGCACCTAGAGCAGCTCCGATCGCTCGGGCGTCGTACCGTTTGGCACCGAACGAACTACAAGAGCTGTCTAAGCAATTGCAAGAATTGTTAGACAAGGGATTCATACGTCCCAGCTCTTCACCCTGGGGAGCTCCAGTGCTTTTCGTTAAAAAGAAAGATGGAACCTTCAGGATGTGTATTGACTACCGCGAACTGAACAAGGTGACAATCAAGAATAGGTATCCATTTCCACGCATTGATGATTTGTTCGACCAGTTGCAAGGATCTAGCTACTATTCCAAGATTGACTTGAGATCAGGTTATCATCAGTTGAGGGTTCGAGAGGAAGACATCTCCAAGACTGCGTTTCGGACATGCTATGGGGACTACGAGTTCACCGTAATGCCTTTTGGGCTGACCAATGCCCAGCAGTTTTCATGGACCTCATGAACCGTGTCTGCAAACCTTATTTGGATAAGTTTGTCATTGTCTTCATTGATGACATACTAATCTACTCCCGTAATAAGGAAGATCATGAGGGACATTTGAAGACCATACTGGAATTGCTGAGAGACGAACAGCTTTACGCGAAGTTCTCAAATATGACTTCTGGATGCGTGAAGTGCAATTCCGTGGGCATGTGGTGAATGAAAAGGGTATACATGTTGATCCTTCAAAGATTAAAGCAATCAAGGAATGGCCGGCACCAAAGACGCCTACTGAGGTGCGACAATTCCTTGGTTTGGCAGGCTATTATCAAAGGTTCAACGAAGGATTTTCAAAATTGGCGCAACCTTTGACTACCCTAACTCATAAGGGAATAATTTATAAGTGGGGCAACAAAGAGGAAACAGCGTTTCAGGCGCTTAAAGACAAACTCTGTAACGCACCAATCCTAGCCTTACCAGAAGGAACTGATGACTTTGTTGTTTATTGTGATGCATCCATCCAAGGTTTGGGGAGTGTATTGATACAACGTGACAAAGTCATAGCTTATGTATCTAGACAGCTCAAGGTGCATGAGAAGAACTACACAACGTATGATCTGGAACTGGGAGCTGTAGTGTTTGCCTTGAAGATCTGGAGACACTACTTATATGGAACCAAGTGCATAATATATACAGATCATAAGAGCCTCCAGCACATATATGATCAGAAGGAACTGAATATGCGGCAACGACGATGGTTAGAATTACTCAATGATTATGACTGTGTGATCAAGTACCATCCGGGTAAGGCTAATGTGGTAGCCGATGCCCTTAGTCGTAAGGAAACCCTAAAGCCTCGTCGGGTGCGCGCATTACAAATGACTATCCACTCTGACCTACCAATGCAAATCAAAGCTGCTCAATCTGAGGCCTTGAAGATGAAGAATCTCAAAGCAGAATCCATGCGAGGCATGGAGAAACAGTTGGAGGTTAAATCTGATGGAATCCGTTATTTTATGAAACGGATCTGGTACCACAGTACGGGAATTTGCGAGAGCTGATAATGGATGAAGCTGATAAGTTACGTTACTCGATTCATCCAGGTTCAGACAAGATATATCAGGACCTGAAAGAATTTTACTGGTGGAATACCAGAGACCATCCGGTTTACTACAACAACCGGAAATTCCAGTGTGGAAAAGGGAGCAGATCTCCATGGACTTCATCATGAAGTTACCTAGGACTCCCAACGGATGCGATACCATTTGGGTTATAGTAGATCGCTTAACGAAATCCGCACACTTTCTGGCAATCCGAGAGACTGATCGAATGGAGAAGCTGACACGTATCTATTTAAGGGAAATAGTCTCTCGGCATGGCGTACAGATATCTATCATTTCTGATCGTGACGCTCGGTTCACTTGTCATTTCTGGCAATCATTACAACGATCATTGGGAACGCGGCTGGATATGAGTACCGCGTATCACCCGCAGACCGATGGTCAAAGTGAGCGTACGATCCAGACACTGGAAGACATGTTGCGTGCCTGTGTGATTGATTTTGGCAGCAGCTGGGAAAATTATGTATCATTGGTTGAGTTCTCCTATAATAACAGTTATCATCCCTCAATCAAGGCAGCTCCATTTTGAGGCACTGTATGGACGTAAGTGCCGATCTCCTATCTGTTGGGCAGAAGTAGGAGAAAGCCAACTTACAGGACCTGAACTTGTGCATGAAATGACCAAGAAGATCGTGCAAATTCATAACCGTATGGCAGCAGCACGTGATCGACAAAAGAGTTACGCTGACAAGCGTCGTAAGCCATTGGAGTTTCAGGTTGGTGACAAAGTACTATTGAAGGTCTCACCCTGGAAAGGTTTAATACGCTTTGGTAAACGGGGGAAACTAAACCCTAGGTACGTGGGACCGTTTGAGATTGTCAAACGGATTGGCCCGGTGGCTTATCAACTGAACTTACCTGACGAACTCAGTGGAATACACATGTGTTTCACGTGTCAAACCTAAGAAAGCGTCTTGCTGATGAATCACTGGTTGTTCCATTAGAAGAGCTGGAAATCGATGAACAGCTTCGTTTCGTTGAAGAACCAGTAGAGATTATGGATCGAGAAGTCAAAACACTAAAGCGTAGCAAAATTCCCATTGTACGCGTTAGATGGAACTCTAAGCGTGGCCCAGAATTCACCTGGGAACACGAGGACCAAATGAAGAAGTATCCACAACTATTCAACCACCAGACTTCCACTTCTTAAGAAATTTAAGAAACCCAAGCGAGCCGAACACCCTTCTAATGTTACTGTTAAACTTGACGTTCGGTGTATTGTATTCTAATTTTCGGGACGAAAATTCCTTCAACAAGGGGATAATGTGACAACTTGAATTTTTCGGTTAATATTATTTAAATTAACTTTCTCCGTTTATCACGAATTAATCCATTTTACTATTTTATAAAAATAATAATAATAATAATAATAATAATAATATAATAATAATAATATTTTATAAGAATTAGAAAGTTTAGGGGGTTAAAGTGGAAAATTTAAAACTTGTTTTAAATGTTTTCAGCATAAAATAATAATAATACAAACCACAGGGACCATTTGTGTAATTAACCAAACCCAACCCCCCTTCTCCCCCGTGTTTCCGGCCGACCCTCCGGCCACTGCCGGAGCGGCTCCGGCCACCTAACATACTCAATTTAAGCCGTTTTAACCACAAAAACCGGTCCCAAACACTTTTAGAACAAGAATCGAACCAATACCCCGCTTAAATCTGAAAATTGGAGTGCGATTTATTACCAAACCCACTCACCCGATTGTCGGCCGCTTTACGGGTCACAAAACGCACTAAACAATAATAATAATCAAAAGAAAACGCATATTCACGATCCTTTTGTCGTCTCTAAGCTTCAACTAAATTCAATTCGGTATAAAGCAAGCTCAAACACCACCAATCGATCATCCTCACTACCACGACCTGCAACATAGTCGAATCCCCCTTTCTGAGTTCTAATTCACGAAATTAACATAAGGCTTTCGATCATTAGCTTCATTAGAAGCTACCTGTGCAATTAATTCAATTAACATCATCATTCAAGTACCTAATCAGTGCCACGATAGTCGCGACTGTTCTACCTAGTGTTCATCATCAATTCGAATCCGATTCTAGTAATTAAACACACCCATACGCTCGATTTTAAGTGGGGATTAAAAGCACTAACCTTATTCCTGTTATCATAATCAAATTGATGGTCAATTGAATCGAAATTGATTCTAGGTTCTTCGAATTTGGGGGATTTTCGATGTGTGTGTTTAAAATAATTAGGGGCCGGGTATTACAGCGGCCACGGCCCTTGGTTTGACGGTTCAATGCTCACATTCAGTTCCAGAGGTCCCGGGTTCGACCCCGGGCCACCTCATTTATTTTTTAATAGCTTTCAAAGCTTTTAAAAATTACGAAAAAATACCAAAAAATTATAAAAATTATTTTATAAACGCTGTTTATTTTTAAAACCACCAAATTAATTTACTGGAATTTATTTCCTAAAATATCTTAACATTTATTTTTATTAATTTCAAAACAAATGATATAATCAAACTAACTTTTATAGATTTAAATATTGTTTATTTTATTAAAACATTACATGTTCAATAATACAATTGTATTATGTTCTTAATTTAACTTATTACTTATCATTTGTTTCAAATAATAGATCATAAATCTTTTGATCCAATGATATTTTTAAATATATATCCAACCTTTATATTTAAATTATTTTCTTTTAAGATAATTAAATGAATAGTCTTTTTAATTGAATCAAAACATAAATGATTACGTTAAAAAAACTTATTACTTATAAAAACCCCAAATACTTATCGAAACCCTAGTTCGCGTATAATCGTTAAACCTTATTAATAACATAAATCTTAAAATGTATATATACATGTTTAGGTACCTCGTGAAGGCGTTCGTTGGAACGACGATTATCATCCTATTTAATCATCTTATATACATACTTACACGCCAAGTGAGTTTACAGCCCCACTTTTACTTATATACTCTTTTGGGGGAGAGAAACATGATGTTTTCATAAACGTTACATTACATTAGATTTTTGTAATACTGCATATACTTGATACTATGGTGTTATACTTTGCCCTTCGGACCGTTAATATGGACTTAGCGAGGTGATTGTTAGTAGTACTACTGGGATTGACATACCCCACCCGGGCTAGTCGCGCTAGCACAACGTTCGTCAAACGGGTGAACGGTAAGCCTAATTACAAGTGTTGTGGTGCGTGATCCACAACCGGGCCTGCTTATTTATTGATTACATGTCAGCTCGGTCGCGACTTCATACACATAGGGATCATTATGGATTAGCTACCCATTGTATGCTTTGATTACAAAATCCGGGAATTTCAATACTGATACTTACTGTTTTTTGATAAACCTGTGAACTCACCATTCTTGTACTGAGATTTTGCATGTTTTCTCTCAGGACATTGATATGGCATGTTTAGGAGCACAGCATCTACAACATGTCATTCCGCATTCACCACAAACTATTTTCAAGATTTATTTTGCATTTACGTTACATAAATTGGATTGGACGCGTGTTTGCGTGTTCCAAAACTATTGTTAAATGTTTTACTGTATTCGCTTCCGTAATACTTAAACATAATTGGTTTGTTTCATTATTATTAAGCAATCTATATGTTTTGTAATTATCGAGTCGTTTGGTGTAACTGATGCTTATCTGAGATCCTGGTTATGTCACACGCCCGACGGTAAAACCCCGTTAGCGGATTTTGAGGGTGTGATATGAAGGAACCAAAAGGATGGTCACTGTGGAGGTTGAAACGAAGAAGGATAAAGCAAGTTCTTCTGGAGGTAGCAAAGCATTGGTTTCCCAAACTAATGCTGAGTATGATTGGTCAGACCAGATGGAAGCTCTTGATTTAAAGCTATCTACAGCTTTGGTTGCTCAAATTGTTTCTGAACTAGAAGAGGATGAGAATTTGTTTGCTGAGTTTGTATCAGATGATCTGTTGGATGGTATGTTTGTTAATAAGAAATCAGAGAAGGAAGAAGTTAAAGTTGATGAAAGTATTGTGAAGGAAAAGAAGGCAGAGAAGGTTGTTGAGCAGAAGAAAGAACTTGAAGAGTACACTGTTGAGCCTCCAGTCAATTATAAGTGTGAAGATTCAAAGACTGTTGATGTCGCTCCTGTGGAAGAACAAGTTGATGCTATAAAAGCATTCATGGTGAAGAAGGTTGAAGATTCTGAAGGAGGAAGATCAGAACCAAAGTTATATGATGATTTATGCACAAATATATGTATTGAGAAAGTTCAAAGGTACAGAGTTCATAATGAGAACTTGATAATGGAAGTTGAAAAACTTTAATATCAAGCTCGAAGACACAAGTCAAATGAAAAGATTTTTAAAGAAAAACTTGAAGGTCTAAATAAAACGGTGTACAACTTACAATTAAATCTTCATGATAAAGAATGTACAAATAATAATTTGACTAACAGAAATAATGAACTCGCCTTGGAAATTAATCGACTCAACAGTGAATTAGCCTCGGCTAAATTGACTGTTGAAAAGTTTGAACTTTCATCAAACATGGTTTAAGGTATTATCAAATCTCAAATGACTTAGAAGATAAAAGGTGGAAAATGTGGTGTTGGATTTTCGAACATCGCTCCACCAATCAATCATGATTATTCATGCTTGCCTTCGTCTGATGTCATTTCTGATTATGATATGAGTTATGGGATAGGTTTTTCACCTTCCTCAGACTTAAAACCTTCAGTCAAAATAAATTTGACTGTTGATCCTATCACAATAACAAAAACTAAACAATCGACTGAAAATTTTTGTGCAGATAATGTGAAGGTGGATGGTTTGGTTGAAGAGTGGGAAAGTGATTGTGAGAGTGAGAATGAAAGAGAGAGTTTGAAAAATAAGAATGTAAAAGATTTCAAATCTGATTGTAATCAAACTTCATTGAGGAATGAAAAGATTGTTGATTTATATGAAACAAAACCAAATATCAACTGTAAATTGAATGAAAGACAAAGGGCAAATCATAAAGTGAATCTTGAAAAAGATTTTAAAAATAGATTTGTTTCTAAAGGTTTAATTGAAGATGAAGATTATATTTTTAAAGAAACGAATTTTCGATTATTTAAAAATAAATTTCATCAAAATGCTAATCCTGTGAAACAAGATATTTGTAGCCCAGATGTGCAAAAGACTAGTCATTCTTCAACAATCCTGAAAATTCAAAAGCCTGGTCCTTCTCCATCATCAATTCGAATAACAAAGCCTAGTCCTTCTCCAGCACATTCTAAGACTGGTCCAATTCCAGTATCATCTGTTCCAAAAGTCAAAGCAGATAAACCTCATACTACAAGTGTTCACAAATCACCCATTTCCTGGAATCTGTCTAAGATGAACAAGCAATTAAACAATGAAGCAAAGATTCGAGAGACTGTGCAGAAAGTTAAACCAGAATGTCATTCTGACTTTGGTTTTTATGACAATTTTCATAATTGTCATCCACAGTTTGTTTTCCACACACAATAAAGGAAATGTTATCAGTGTTGAAACATAAATCATCTTGCAAATAATTGTCCTTTTCGACAAAAATCTTTAAGCAAACAATGATTTCATAATTCTATTGCTAACAATAGAAAAATGTTTTTCGCTCGTGGAAAATTTTTAAAACCAATGAAATGAAAAGTTGAAAATGTTAATGTTGTCGAAAAGAACAAGAATCAACATTTGAAAAATGATTTAAAAGCCAACATCAAATTGAAAAATGTTAAAGAAAAGAATGATGTGCAATACAATATAACAGTCTCAAATCATTTTGTCTAACTGTAACACAGAATGTGCTCAAGTCTTGTTTGACTTGGGTACCAAAGACTAAGTAATTCTTTTACTTATGCAGGGACAACCGCAAAAGATTATTGAAAGCTTATGGCATGTAGACAGCGGTTGTTCAAGACATATGACTGGAAATTTATCGTTACTTCAAGATGTTCAGTCATATAATGGAGGAAGAGTAATTTTTGCCGGTGACAAAGGAGGTCGTATCACTAAACGTGGTACAGTTTCAAATGGTGTCCTAAGTTTTGAAAATGTTAATTTTGTCGAGGAATTAAAACATAACGTGCTAAGTGTGTCTCAAATTTGTGACAAACAATATTCTATACACTTCACTAATAAAGAATATTTAATCATTAAACCGGGTTTTGTAATTCCTGATGATTGGGTTTTGATGAGGACTCCGAGAAATAATGATACATATCTTCTTGATATGCATTGTTCTAATTCTTTGGTAACAGCTTCTTGCTTATTATCCAAAGCCTCGAAGAATGATTCCATGTTATGGCATCGTCGGCTGGGACACGTAAAAAGTTTTCTCACGCGAGAACTCTTGTTTTTAGTATAAATATGAATTTTTTACTTTTGTAAATAAGCTTTTGACAGTTCTGATAGTTCTATTTTGCTTGTAATCATTCTGTGCAATTCGCATGAGATTGTAATCACTCGATTATCAATTGAAATCATTTTTGAACTATTGTTTCTCTTCTTCCAATCTCAATTATATTCCACATTCTTGAGATTGAGATCTTGGTTATTGTTCTTGGGAATTTACTGAGTTTTACAATCATCTATCTTTTTGTTCTTTAATTCACACACATACACCCATCTTAATAACGACTTGATATATTTGACATAATAATTTGACATATTAGTCGCAAGACGTATTAGACACAATTACCATATATATTTGACATAATAATCAAGATGTCACCACCTTTAGAAACAATAAAAAACACATGTCAAGTTCAAAATTTTTTAGCTCTTTTAAATTAAATATCTTTTTTATTATAACTCCACCCTAAACAAATGATGTAAGAGATTTAAATTGCACTCATCACAACTAAATCACATTAATGAATTGCATCTTAGACGCCGGAAAACGAATTGCATGTTATACAAATTATACGACAACAATTAACATATTTATAAGCAATATATCTTAGTGACTTTTTATGATTATATATGTAGGACATAATAAATAAATAGAAAGCAATAATAAATTACGTTCTTTAAAAATTTTTCGTGTTGCGGGTTTATTATGAGTAAAAAATGAATTTCACTAATAAGAACATGTAACACATAAAAAGATAAAGGCAATACCATCATATGTAACTCCACAACATACTTACCATGTGTCAGAAAATGAGAATGCATATTTATTAATCTCAAGCTAGTCTATACCACAAACAAAACATGAACAAACAAAGAACAAGAACAAGATCTAGACTGCTAACAAGAAGATTTGATTTAGAAAACCACAATCAAAACTCAAGAACTGACCAGACTCGTCATTATGATAGAGCCCAAATACAAAGACAAATTAGAAAGCGAAACAAAACAACTATGAACCCCAATATGATGATCATTAACAACAGATACAATAAAGAAGAAGAATAAGACCAAAACAAGTGGATCAAGAGATGATGAAGATGACAGATAATACATGAACCAGTGAAGATAAAGATCTGGTAAGAATAGGCAGCTACTTCATGAGAAATAAAAGCGATCCACCCACTTGTTGTAACAATAGAACTATATATCCATGCACTTGTCTTGTAGTTTGAATTATTAATTTGAATTGTTAAGAAGTCCAACCCATCAGTTGAGAAGCCCACTAGATAAGAAGCCCACTAGATAAGAAGTCCAGCTCACAAGTTGTTCCAAGACCATCCAATAACAAAATGCAAAGACAACAAAAAAAATATCTCATTAATAATAGTAATAAAATGTTTGATATTGAATTGTAATATATATATTTCTAACACCATGCCACCTTCATTGTTTTAGTTATTTAAAACCAAGGATGAATGAAGAAGGTTTGATGGACTATAGTTAAGGGAGAACTCATATTTATACCCACACAGCCACAATGTGCTACGTATTTTTAAATACTTAATTACACGGATGGTCCCCTGTGATTAGGTCTAATTTGACCTTTTATCTTTAACTCTCTGAAATTATAATTTTGGTCCAAAACTTTGCACAAACATAACAACGATGATCTCTGAAACAGATGGACGTTAATTTGATTATTAAATTTTCTTTAACGATTAAAATATCCTTACACTCAATTTCTCTTTCACCGGCCATCGTATTCAGTCGCCACCCCCTTCATCGCTGGCGACTCACCTTCCACCGTCGGTGACTCACCTCTACCCCACCTCACTTCATCTTCACCACCATCGCACTAGAAAGCCGACCACCACTATGACACCATTTTCCCGTCCATCTTTACCACCCTATCTCTTTGGTAACCTGGTCAAAACCCTTCAGCCACCACCACCAAGAACAACGATAGATCCGATGTGGTCGGCGGTTTTTAAAGGGTGTGGTTGAAAGTTGAAGGTGGTGTTGGTGGTTGAAGGTGGTGGTGGTGGTGATGGTGGTTGAAGGTGGTGGTGGTGGTGATGATGGTTGAAAGTGGTTCCGGTGGTGACGGTGGTGCTGGTGGTGACGGTGGTGCTGGTGGTGAAGGTGTTTGAAAGTGGTGTTGGTGGTTGAAGGTTGAAGGTGGTGGTGGTTATGGTTGAAAGTTGAAGGTGGTGCGCTAGTGCTAGTGGTGGTGGTTAAAGGTGGTGCTGATGGTTGAAGGAGGTGTTGGTGGTGACGGTGGTGGTGGTGGTGGTTTAAGGTGGAGGCTTTGATGATGGTAGGAGTAGTAGTGGAGATGGTGAAGAAGAAAGGGTGAAGGGGGTTTTGGTGTGGTGGGCAAGGAAAATTTTATCATTTCACACACATTTAACAGTAAAAGTTAGCGGCTATCCGTTTCAGTGACAATCGTTGTTACGTTTGTGCAAAGTTTTGGGCCAACCTTGTAATTTCAGAGAGTTAGTGACCAAAAGTGAAACTAGACATAACCACAGAAACCAACCGTGTAATTAAGTCTATTTTGAACAACCAAAGGAATTGCAAAAGATTTAGGTAATTCACAATTCTATTACACTATAATAATAGATTAAAACAAATATTTATTTATTAAAAATCTCATTTTCTTAAAACTGTTCCTATTGTTCCTTTAAAAGCTTGTAATTAATTTCTTACTAAAATGTTTATCTATACAAATTTAGTTATGCACGTTATGTCAAACTTTTCCGTAAAGATATGTTTATACGTGATATGAATATGCATGTATTAGAATGTGCCATAAAAATAACACTGTGAATATACCAAAGAGTGTTTTATGAATAAGCATATCAACTTTGATACAAATTAATTGAAGTCTTATATCAATCTCGTTTGCAAGATCACGGGTCACCATGTTTTAATATTTTTTAAGGACTTGAGTTACCTTTCTTGGAAGTTTTATATATCCAAGCTTAACAATGGTTTGATTAATTAACATGCAGATTTCTAGTCGCAATCCATCGTTCAAATAAAGTTTCAAAATGTAAATATAATGGGATATTGTGGATCAGTTCCGTATTACGGACTATTCTCCATCGGCCTCGGCTCCAATCGTTTCGGTCCTCTCCTCTCACTCTTATCTCAAATCGGAGATACAAACGATGTAGGAATCAAAGTATTGTAGTTAATAATTTATTAATGTAGCTTTTTTTATTCACTAATGTTTTAACTTCTGTTTTGAAAATCAGAAATATAATACTTACGTATTCCATACAGTATTTAAATATTAACGTCTACGTTCATCTTAGCGTGTCATGACTCATTGTGGTGAAATATTAACTTGCAAATTAGTTTCTTTTATGGGCTTGCAAATATGTTTGCAATATAGAACTTACTATAGTGATATGCTTATATGAGTTTCCAACACGCATTCACTGATTAAGTTTTGATAGCAATATTATAGTCATTATTATAACACTTGGTATGTTTGGTAGGTAGTGAAATAAAACAACCTTGAAACAAACTGAAGTTGGTATGGAATTCCGAATCACGCCAATGTCATTTCTAAAGAATTTGGAATTTCATGTTTAAATATATATCCTTCTACTCTAATAAAAAGTTAATAGCGATGTTACATTCATACTCATCAAGACTTTTTCGCTTCTCCGCTCTATTAAATAATCATATTAATTACTAATATTATTATTTAATGGTTCTTGATGAGTATGAATGTAAGTCATCAAAAACACACTATAACAATTTGATGGTTTAGAGACCAGATTTATAGCGATGACAAAATTTTATCTCTACAGACCACCTATAGAGATGACAAGTCGTCTCTAAAAACTATGGTGGCTATAGTTCGACTTTACAGAGACCAAAAAAAAGTCGTCGCAATAAGTTGACATCCGTCGTCGTCAAAAGTAAAAACTAATTTCTTTTATAATTATTTTATTGTATTGACGTTAATAAGGTTATTCTATAGAGACGACATGTCGCCCCTATATCCTATAGAGACGACACCAAAGAGGAGAGAAGTTTCCTGCCAAGCATGAAAACTTTTTGGGACGACATGTCCTCTCTGTAGATGAAAATGTCCTCCTATAAAAAGTCTTTTTTAATAATTTTATTTTTCTCTTAATTTTTTATTTACTTAATTTTATTATTATTATTTTTCCTAATTATTATTATTATTATTAGTATTGTTATTTTATTATTATTATTTGAAAGAATATAGTGTTCGTACATATAATGACCTTAGCCAACAAATGTATCATTGTTATTAAGACAAAGCGATGGTCAATTAGAGCCAGTTATGCTCAATTATAGACGAATATTTTCGAGCACGTTCAATTAAGACGACTAGGCCAATGTCGGACAATCGAGATCAATTATAGTCGATTAGGGCTAATGATGGTCAATTGTACTCTATTATACTGTATTTGAGCCAATTATGGTCAACCAGTCTCAACCAGTGTTGTAAAACTCGGCCTAGGCGGCCGAGTCCTTGTCGAGCACTCGGTACTCGACAAGGTGTCGATGCGCTTTTCATCAACTCCATCAACATTACTTGGAATCGGTCCAGCTCGGTCCAACTCGGCCAACTCGGCCCAACTCGGCCAACTCGGGCAACTCGATCCAACTCGGTCCACACTATTTTTCACCGATTTTTGTTGTTTTTCACTGATTTTTATTTTTTTATTAATATACATTGGAAGATGATATTCAAATGATTAATACGTCTATGATATTAAATAATTGATATTACGCTTTGAAAATTTTTTGTTGTGAATATGTATTTTTTATTTATATTGATATTCATGTACTTTTTTATAAATATTAGTAAGTTTGTAATATTGAACATATTTATAATTTTCAAAAAACTATTTTTTTATAATTTATCACGTCCGAGTACTCCCCAAGTACTCCCCGTCTAGGCCGAGTACTCGTAACTCCCCACTCGACCGACCTGGTAGCGCATAGCGAGTTTTGCAACCATTGTCTCAATTATAGTTAATTAGGGCCAATGACGGTCAATCAACCAAAATTACAGTTGAGTACGCCTGGCGATAGTCATTACGACCAATAATGGTCAAATAGACCCAAAAATAATCGATTAGGGCCAATGATGGTTGATTGGGTCTAACCATAATTGATTAGCCCCAAAGATGATCGACTAGGGCCAACAACGATCAAATAGGCTTAAATATAGTCGATTGGGAAAAATAATGGTCAATTAGGCATAATTATAGTCGGTTATGCCTAGTTATGGTTTATTTAGGCTGATAACGATTAGATAGACCCAAATACAGTCAATTAGGACTAATAATTATCACTCAAGTGTAATTATAGTCGATTAGGCCTAGCGATGATGGACTAGGGACAATGACAGTCAAATATGTTTAAATGTAGTCTATTAGGATCAATGAGGGTCAATCGGGCCGAATCATATTCGAATAGGCCTAGTGGTCGATTAGGTCTAATAATAATAATTTTAATTATATAATAATAATAATAGTAATAATAATAAATATAAAATAATAATAATAATAATAATAATAATAATAAATAACAATTTTAATTTTGGTAAGTATACTAATAATAACAAATAACAATAATAAGTATAATAATAATAATAATAATAATAATAATAATAATAATAAATATTATAATAATAGTAATAATTATAATATAGTAATAATAATAATAATACTAATAATAATAATAAAAATAATAATAATAATAATATTATTATTATTATTATTATTATTATTATTATTATTATTATAATAATAATAATAATAATAATAATAATAGTAATAATAAATATAGCAAAAGAGACGATGGTGCCCCCTATAGAGAAGACATGTCGTCTCTATAGGATGCCTAAAACTTTCAGCGGGCTAATATCTATGAAGACGACTTTGGCCACCCTATAGAGAGGACTTGTCGTCCCAATTATTCAGACCTAAACAAATATTATGTCTCATCTTCACCAACACAACCAACTCCCACGAATTTTTCCCTGGTCTCTCTGTCCACACCCGCGACCTCCCACCACCACCGTCGTATCTCGCCACACCAACGCCGCGGCCGCCGCAATCTCCTTCCTGACTCGCTACCACCTCGGCTTCTTCACACAGATTCCCACCATTTCCGCCGCCCAAAATGGATCGCTACCACAACCGCAATCTCTCGCCATCGTAGACGTATCTCGCTACCAGCCACCAAGACTATGAAATTGGCTTTCCATAGGTAGATTGTTCGAGTTCTAAACACTTCTAATAGGTAATTTTTATGGTGTTCTAAACACTTCTAATAGGTAATTTTTATGGTTTTAAGCCTTAATTGAACAATGGTGTTGATTTTGGTTTTTTAAACAATTCTAGGTGGCTGAGAAAGTTCTGGGTGGCTGAGTAAACTAATTTAAAAGCTAATTGAAACAGAAAAGGTGTGTTGTAAGTTACCTAATTGTTCATTTTCATCTTTTCTTGAAATTTTTTTATACATTTTGTTTTTGGGATCAAATGTTTTTGTAAAGAGAGAATAAGAGATCATATGACTTGTTGCTTTCATTTAAATTTTGTTTCTGGGCATATAGAATATGAATTGTGTTTTAGGTGTTAACTTTGTTAGATGAATTGTGTTTTAGATGTTAACTTTCTAAAATGAATTATGTTTTAGGTGTTAACTTTGTTAGATGAATTATGTTTTAGGTGTTAATTTTGTAAGATGAATTTTGTTTTAGGTGTTAACTTTGTTAGATGAATTGTGTTTTAGGTGTTAACTTTGTTAGATGAATTGCTTTTTCGGTGTTAACTTTGTTAGATGACATGAATGGTGTTAACTTTGTTCGATAGCTCCAACGAGAATGTGTGTTTTAGGTGTTATTTTTGTACATGAATTGTATTAACTTTGTATCCCGACTTATGAATTGTTCAAGTTTATGTGTGTTTATTCGTGTATGTCTATTTAACATAACTTTTGAATTGTTCAAGTTTATGTATGTTTATAATGAAGTAGCTATGACAATTGAGAAGAGTTGAATTAACATCAAAGATAAGAGGTCTCAAGATTTCTTAAAAGGTCTTGATGAGTTTATGGAGTATGTTAAGAACTATGTTGACAAATATGACGAAACGAAATACCCATGTGTAAAATGTGTAAATGTGCTTAAGTAGGATTTGCCCCATGTTCGTGCCCACATATACGACTATGGGTTTTTTAAATTGTATACGGTTTGGAAACATCACGTTTAGAAACAAAATTATTAGGATTTAGCAAAACAGTTTGCCAACATGACACCTATGTGACAACCCTAAAAATCTTGTATAAATATTACGTCGAAATTTTATTATATTACGTTATAAGTCGCGATGATATATGTTTGGTATATATATTTACGGATATACGTATGCATGTTTGCATGCATGTCTATATAATAGTAATTTACATATGCATGTATGTTCATAGACCCAAAACCCACACGTATAGGTATATATATACAAGTTTTTACGTGTGCATGTCTACATACATATATGTACATGGAAAATTTTTAGAATGCTTGTATATATACGGGTAGCATGTATATATATATGTTTACTCATTAGTATGCATAGTCTATTTATATAAAAACTCACTTATATATCTATGAGTATATATGTATGTATATATGTATGTACACATTAAAACTAAAAACTTGTATATATATACCTATACGTGTGGGTTTTTGGTCTATGAACATACATGCATATGTAAATTACTATTATATAGACATGCATGCAAACATGCATACGTATATCCATAAATATATATACCAAACATATATCATCGCGACTTGTAACGTAATATAATAAAATTTCGACATAATATTTATACAAGATTTTTAGGGTTGTCACAACCTAGTGGAAGAGTCTTCTTTCATGTTGACTTTGCTAATTCCCGGAATATAATAGAAACCTAAAGTTGTTCACAAAAAAAGGAGAACTACAAGCTCGGCTTCCTATCAGCTTTGATAAGTTAGGGAAACAATATAAAGCGATAGGAGAGAACTGCAGTAGTTGGGTCAGGCGATTGGGAGTCATGTTGGAGCTGGTGGATTTCATTATACGAGTTGGGATAAAGTTCCTGACCAGTATAAGACAGATTTATTCCATTTTCTAGAGGCGAGTATATTATCTAATGCTTTATTTACTTAAATATGCTTTATTTGGATTTTAACTTCATTGGTTTCTTATTACTTTATTTTGTAGGAGCATTTTGATCTTGCGAGTCATAAAAATAGCCCGACTGGCCGTGGATTGTACAGGGGATCACAGCTGATTGTAAAAAGTCGGTTTAGTGGCCGAAAAATATAATGATGAAACATTTTGACCACATGGGGAGCTATCAAAATGAACAAGTGGCAATGCAAACCCCCCAAAATCCGTGGAGCAGGAAGACTGGGATATATTGATTGATCATTTTTGTACTGAGGGGTAGCTCAGCCACCAATAAGAAAAATAGATCAAAGCTTAAATATCCAAGTCTACATGGGAGTCGCTCTTACGCGCAAGGGCGGAATCAGCAGGTAAGAAAACATCTTAAATATCCGAAGATGGGAACTAACAGTTATTTTAGATATTTTATAAAATATATTTTTGGTGTTTGCAAGGGCGAGGAAACAGGCTACATTGACTACTGGACGAAAATGCATACTACAAAAGGTGATTGGATCAACCCGAAGGCTGGAGAGGATTGGGTAAGCAAAAAACTATTATATGTGTTATGTATATTTAGGTGGGCCCGATCACACTTAATACACTTGAAATACCCAACTTTTACTTTAAATGGGTTGAAATAACCCGGGTAAACTTCAATAGACATTAAGTTATATGTGTTATGTATATTTAAGTGGGTTTGGCTTGTTTGACCCATTTGGACCACAAACTAGATATATCAAGTCTATTGGACTTTAACAAACTATAATGGTCTTTTTATTAATCTTTTGGTTTATATGGGTCAAAATGGGCCCGAACACACTTAATACATTTGAATACCCAACTTTTACTTTAAATGGGTCAAAAAAACCCGGGAGAACTTTAATAGGCATTAAGTTATATGAGTTATGTATATTTAAGTGGGTTCGGCTTGTTTTGATCCATTTGGACTAAAACTGGATATATCAAGTCTATTTGACTTGAACAAACTATAATGGTCCATTTTATTAATCTTTTGGTTTATATGGGTCAAAATGGGCCCGCATGCACTTCAGATATTAATGTTTTGTTTTCTTGTTTATTGAAGGACCAAAAATAAGAAGAACATAACCGAATAAGAATTGTGGCGGAGGAATGTGTAGAGCCCGTAGATGAGATTCAATGCCTTAGAAATGCGTTGGGACAATGACATGGGTTTACAAGAGGTGTTGGGCAACAAGTTAAACAACCATCGTCTTTCGCTCATGCGAGCAGCGGGTCGTCCTCCACTAATGATGATCGTGTGACTCGATTAGAAGAAGAACTACAGGAATTGCATGAGGAAGTTATTCAACTTAAGAAAAATCAAGCAGGAAATGAGGAAGATAGCGACAAAGATGATGGTGATGATGAGTAGAGTTGCGTTTGTCTGATTCGTATAATACTATTGAAGTTAATGCTAATTAATTGTAAGGCCCCGTTCCCGGGAAGCCTCACAGTTGGTTAATCATAGCATAAAAATCGGTTCGATAGCAAAACATCGCAGCGGAAGTAATTAAAACATTCAGTTAATACTTAAAAACCATATCATGCTCAAATACATGTCCTTTTTAATTGTAAACCAAAACATAATTCTTGTTCATAAATTACAATAGAGGTTTCATAAACAGGAATGCCATCCACATTTCCCCAAGTAGCTCCACAGTACCATCCTCAGCATCAGCACCTACCTGCCAACTATTATGCATAAAAGTCAGCTTTGCTGAGTGAGTTCTAGTTTTAAGTAAATAGTAAATATAACTTTGTCTTTTATATAATGACCACGCATACGTAATACATACATTTCATCATAATAAGCATGTTCATTATCTTTCATTCATTAATATCTTCCACTTTAGCATAAACGAGATTGCACAAAGCAAGAGCTCCATGTTGATTGACAACAAATGCCAATCCCTGTCGGTACACATGAAAACGGTAGCTAACCCCCGACAGTTGATCCACACTGCAAGGCACTCAACCCGCTCATGAATACGGATCCATCATCATACGTGAGACTCACATAAGTGAAGTCTATCATAGTGCTTGCAAGACTTTTCATCATCATACGGGCCCGGGGTAACATTCATTAGGTTCCACTTCTTATTAATATTATCTTTCACATAATATATAATAAGTAACTTATTAAGTGCACCACATACCAAGTACTAGTCATCCTTATCTTGAAAACCTTATATTTAGTATGCATAATAGCCCCAAAAACATGGAAAACACTTAAATAAGGGGATCTAGAACTCACCTGGACTTAGCAAATAACTCCAATCCTAAGTTACTTAAGCTATAGTCCAAACACTCTAGCTGCATGAAAGTTAATACACAAAAACATCATTTTCTTCATAGTTTCGCCCACAGTTTTGCTGGGCAGCACTTCTGCTAGTTTCGCTAGACAGATTCGCTGCCTTGAGCGCCCAACTTTCATTGGAATTTCCTTGTTTTGCAATATCTAAGGGTCAACCTGGGCACTTGCGAACATATCAGCGAAACAGTAGTTTCGCCCCAGCGAATCTGTAGTTTCGCTGGAACTTCTCTTAGTTTCGCTGACTAATTTCGCTGGATGAGTGCTCAGTTTCGCTGGATCGGGGCACAGTTTCGCTAGATGCATATCAGTGACGAACCAGCCCGTTTTTAACCCAAAATCTTAACTTTTTACGTCCAAATCCTTGGTTTACCTTCCATGAAACCATTTCTAGCATTTTTACACGTTTTCATACGTAAAAATTCGACCTTTATGTGTTTCTTTGAGACTTTTAAAACCCCAAAACCCTAGAATCCCGGTTTGATCAACAGAGAGGTTTAGAGGTCGATTCTTACCTTGTTTGTTGCACCTTTCTTTGAGATTTGATGCACAAACACCCAGATCTTCAATCCCTTGATCTTAGAAGCTTCAAATCTTGTGATTTCACCACTTTCTCTCTCTACTTTCTCTCTCTACGAATTTGGTGGCTAGGGTTGATAATGTTGAAATGAATCTGATCATGCATTGTTTAAGGGCTGATTAGGGCCCTTAAACCCACCAACACATAGCCCATTAAGGCTAATTTGGTCCATAGCCCAACAATTTATCCTTATTTCTTAAATTAATCCCTTAAAAGCCCATTATTATTACATGGCTTGTCTTCGGGAAATTTCGGGGCGTTACAAGTCTCCCCCACTTATTTAGGTTTCGTCCTCGAAACCTGTCAGTCCTCAAACAATTGAGGATAAAATTTCCTCATATCTTCCTCGGTCTCCCACGTAGATTCTGATCCTTTTCTGTGTTTCCATTGTACTCGTACCAGCGGAACTACTTTATTACATAAGCGTTTCTCCTTCCAATCCAGGATGGCCACCCGCTGCTCTACATAATTCAGTCGCTCGTCGACTTCAATATCCTCTAATGGTACCAATGCATCATCGTCTGCTAGACATTTTCTAAGATGAGATACATGGAACGTAGGGTGAATTCCACTTAACTCATCAGGTAATTCTAGTCTGTAGGCCACCTCCCCTACCCTTCCGAGAATGCGGAATGGCCCTATGAACCTTGGGCTTAGCTTTCCCCTTTTTCGAAACCTAATGATCCCTTTCCAAGGCGATACTTTGAGCATAACCTTGTCACCAACCTCAAATTCTATAGGTCTACGCCTCTTATCAGCATAAGACTTCTGGCGATCTTTTACAGCTTTCATGAATGCCTTAATCTTATCTAACTTCTCCGTTGTGACCTCGATTACTTCAAGGCTCCCCAGTTCCTTTTGCCTAATGTCACCCCAACACACGGGCGTTCTGCACTTCCTACCATACAACATTTCGTAAGGGGGCATACCAATGCTGGCATGGTAACTATTATTATATGAGAATTCCGCCAACGGTAAGTGCTCATCCCAACTTCCTCCAAAGTCGATCACACAGGCTCGTAGCATGTCTTCTAACGTTTGAATCGTCCTTTCCGACTGACCATCCGTTTGGGGGTGGTAAGCCGTACTAATATGCAGTCTAGTCCCCATTGAGTCGTGGAACCTCTTCCAGAATTTAGCAGTAAACCGCGTGTCCCTATCCGAAATGATAGACACTGGCACGCCGTGACGAGCCACGATCTCCTTGATAAATAGCTCTGCCAATCTCTTAGAGGAATACGTCTCACGAATTGGTAGGAAATGGGCACTCTTTGTTAGACGGTCAACAATCACCCAGATCGCGTCGCTTCCTCTCACCGTGCGAGGTAGCTTCGTGATGAAGTCCATTGTGATGTGTTCCCATTTCCATTCGGGGATATCCAAAGGCTGGATTTTTCCATATGGCCTTTGGTGCTCTGCCTTCACTTGCAGACAAGTCAAGCACTTGCTTACGTACTTAGCCACATCTCGCTTCATTCCTGGCCACCAGTATTCTTTCTTCAGATCTTGGTATATTTTTGTGGCACCAGGATGAATGGAATAGCGAGTTTTGTGAGCCTCATCCATGATCTTCCCCCTCAAATCCCCGTAGAGAGGGACCCACACCCGCCCAGATCGGGTTCTAACACCCAGGGTGTTTTCCCCTAAATCTGAAACCTGCCCTTTCATTCTTTCAGAGTTGACTCTGTCTTCTCTTAATGCTTCATCCTGAAACTCCCTCACCTGTTTCATAACATCAGGCATCATGATTATTTGGTAAGCCCTCACCCGAATTGGTTCGGGACGTCCTTTCCGGCTAAGGGCGTCAGCAACCACATTAGCCTTGCCTGGGTGATAGTGAATTTCGCAGTCATAGTCCTTGATCAGTTCCAACCACCTCCTCTGCCTCATGTTGAGTTCCTTTTGTTCGAAGAAATACTTCAGACTTTTATGATCAGTGAAAATGGTGCACTTCACCCCATACAGGTAGTGCCTCCAAATCTTCAATGCAAACACCACCGCTGCCAACTCCAAATCATGTGTAGGATAATTGGCCTCGTGGGCTTTTAGTTGTCTAGAAGCATAGGCTATCACCTTCCCTCGTTGCATCAACACGCAACCCAATCCTGCATATGAGGCATCCGAGTAGACTACCAGGTCCTCGTTCCCCTCAGGTAGCGTCAGGACAGGGGCTTGCATTAACCTCATTTTTAGTTCTAGGAAGGTGTTCTCTTGATCAGGACCCCATTCATACTTTACGTCCTTCCGGGTCAGCTTAGTCAAAGGAGAAGCTATCTTAGAGAAATCCTGGATAAACCTCCTATAGTAACCTGCCAGACCTAAGAAACTACGAATCTCGGTTGGCGTCTTTGGAGATTCCCATTGCATTACCGCTTCAACCTTCGCAGGATCCACCCTGATCCCCTCGGGATTAACCACATGACCTAGAAATTGAACTTCGCGAAGCCAAAATGCACACTTAGAGAACTTAGCATATAACTTCTCGCTTCTGAGTGTCTCCAATACTTCTCGAATATGATCGGCGTGTTCTTCTTCACTTTTCGAATAGATCAAAATGTCATCGATGAACACTATCACCGATCTATCCAACATAGGCCGACATACCCGATTCATAAGGTCCATAAAAGCAGCTGGCGCGTTAGTTAAACCAAAGGACATGACGAGAAATTCGTAGTGTCCATAACGCGTACGGAATGCTGTTTTAGGAATATCTTGTTCTTTCACCTTCAATTGGTGGTAACCAGACCGCAGGTCTATCCTTGAAAACCAGCTGGCACCCTGAAGTTGATCGAACAAGTCGTCAATCCTTGGTAACGGGTACCGATTCTTTACGGTTAGCTTATTGAGCTCGCGATAGTCAATGCACATCCGCATGCTACCATCTTTCTTCTTGACGAATAAAACTGGAGCACCCCATGGTGAGATACTCGGCCGGATGAAGCCCTTATCCAATAAATCTTGCAACTGGTCCCTCAATTCCACCATCTCTGAAGGAGCCAATCTATATGGTGCCTTAGCGACGGGCTGCGCCCCCGGTAGCAAATCAATTTGAAATTCGATTTCACGGTCAGGCGGCACACCAGTCAGGTCTTCGGGAAAGACGTCAGGAAAATCGTGTACTACTGGCACTTCTGATAATGTGGCTCTGGCGCGTCCACATCTTTTACGTAGGCCAAGTAAGCGCTACACCCACGTCTCATGTACTTTTCAGCTTTGATCATCGACACGACCTTCGGCACACAACACACCTTATCCCCACGAACCGCAATAGAACTACTATCGGGCGCTGTTAGACGAATCATTTTCTTGCTACATACAGTATTGGCTTCATAGCTAGCTAACCAATCCATGCCTAACACCACATCAAAACCTCCTAAGGCCATAACATGCAACCTAGCAGGGAACTTACAATCTTCTAACTCAATCAGGCAATCCTCAATCACTTCAGTTATCTTAGTGGACTTACCAATGGCTGTTTCTACATAAAAGGGCTCGTCTATCTTCCTACTCTTATCATGCAATAAACGACAAAAGGCAGTAGACACAAAACTCCTACTTGCACCGGAATCAAAGAGTACCGAAGCATATTCGTGATCCACCAGAAACATACCTGAAACTACTTCTGGATCTGCCTTGGCCTCCTCCCGAGTTATGTTAAATGCCCTCGCCTTCGCTTTTGAATCGTCACCCCTTCCTTTATCTCCGGCTTTAACCGTTCCTGATCCTGCTGATTTTCCTTTCTTACAGTCCCTACCCACATGTCCCATCTCACCACACTGGTGACATTTCCCCGCCTTGCAATCCCTAGCATAGTGGCCCTCACCCCCACACCTAAAACATTTTCCAGTTCCAACTCTACACTCCCCCGAATGACCCTTTCCACACTTTCTACAAACACCTCCTCCCCCAACATTTCCCTGTCTTCCGGACTGATCTTCAACCCTCATCCTCTTCTCCCCACTCCTGAAGTTATCACCTCCGAACCTCTTCCCATTGCCATTCTTATTCCCACTCCATCTCTCCACCTTCTTTTGTGCAGGTACTGGACCTCTTTTGTCGTACAGTCTCCCGGCTAGATCCACCACCGACCTGAACGTGCCTGGTCTGGCTGCAATCAAGTGCCTCCTGATATCCACATGCAAACCCTGTATGTACCTCTTGATCTTCCTAGTCACAGGTGTCACCATGTCCGGGACAAGTCTTGCAAGTTCATTAAACTTGGAGGTATACTCTTGATGAGTCATGTCCCCAGCCTCCAAATGCAAGAGCTACCTTTCAATCTTGTCTAATTCTCGATGAGGGCAATACTCCTTCAGCACTAACTCTTTCAGCTCAGACCACCTCATCTTGGCTATCGATCGCTTTCCTTCAGCCTGGACAATATTGTCCCACCAGCACAACGCTGAGTCGACGAAAGAATGGGTGGCGAACTTAACCTTCTGATCTTCGCGGCACTCGCTAATTTCCAGTACCGCTTCCATCTCTCTGATCCAACGATGAGCGGCAGTAGCATTGCCGTTACCGTCGAAGGTTGGGGGCTTGCACCTCTGAAATGCCCCATAGTTGCACCCCCTAGTCGTCTCCCTCTCAGCCTCCTCATCACTGTCGTCATCATGGATTACCACCTTAGGGTTTGATGGCTCCTCTTCAGATTCCTCCATCCTCCCAGTGGACCTTCCAGAATTCTTTTCATTTTCCTTCTCCTTCCTATCAGCTTTATCTCCATCCTTGACTGCTTTAAGCACCTCATTCACCACCGAGGGTAAGACATCTTGCATGACATTGTAGACTTCATCGGCAATGGCCTCCTTCACAGTGGACTTGAGGGTGGCTGATCCCTCACCCTCTGGTTGGCTATGGAGGTCTGACTCCTCATGAACAGTCTCGAGAGCCTTAGCTTTGCTCCGGGTGACGCGTGGTGTAGTAGTACGACCACCTCGAGGACGTCCACGTGTAGCCTTCCCAGATTTCCTTCCCGCCATATCTAATTCCTATAAGATTTAAACACTGAAATGGTCATTCAAGTTAATTGCTCAGATCATTACAAGTATGGTAAGTCCTTAATTACAGTGGCCAAGTGTGATTAACTACTTACCTTACCCTCCTGTCCCAAGCAATCACTATCCTAACACATGTTAGTGTTCAAATCTACATGCATATAAAACAAATAGCACACGCACGTATTACCAGTTTACATGAAATAGTTTACCTGATGGCATGTAGCTACTTGGGTTGGCATCCTTTATTTGGTCCCATTCTCAGTTTAATTTTAGGTCTGAAAAATGTTTTGCCTATTTCTCTTAAACTTTGGCTCTGATACCAACTTGTAAGGCCCTGTTCCTGGGAAGCCTCACAGTTGGTTAATCATAGCATAAAAATCGGTTCGATAGCAAAACATCGCAGTGGAAGTAATTAAAACATTCAGTTAATACTTAAAAACCATATCATGCTCAAATACATGTCCTTTTTAATTGTGAACCAAAACATAATTCTTGTTCATAAATTACAATAGAGGTTTCATAAACAGGAATGCCATCCACATTTCCCCAAGTAGCTCCACAGTACCATCCTCAGCATCAGCACCTACCTGCCAACTATTATGCATAAAAGTCAGCTTTGCTGAGTGAGTACTAGTTTTAAGTAAATAGTAAATATAACTTTGTCTTTTATATAATGACCACGCATACGTAATACATACATTTCATCATAATAAGCATGTTCATTATCTTTCATTCATTAATATCTTCCATTTTAGCATAAACGAGATTGCACAAAGCAAGAGCTCCATGTTGATTGACAACAAATGCCAATCCCTGTTGGTACACATGAAAACGGTAGCTAACCCCCGACAGTTGATCCACACTGCAAGGCACTCAGCCCGCTCATGAATACGGATCCATCATCATACGTGAGACTCACATAAGTGAAGTCTATCATAGTGCTTGCAAGACTTTTCATCATCATACGGGCCCGGGGTAACATTCATTAGGTTCCACTTCTTATTAATATTATCTTTCACATAATATATAATAAGTAACTTATTAAGTGCACCACATACCAAGTACTAGTCATCTTTATCTTGAAAACCTTATATTTAGTATGCATAATAGCCCCAAAAACATGGAAAACACTTAAATAAGGGGATCTAGAACTCACCTGGACTTAGCAAATAACTCCAATCCTAAGTTACTTAAGCTATAGTCCAAACACTCTAGCTGCATGAAAGTTAATACACAAAAACGTCATTTTCTTCATAGTTTCGCCCACAGTTTCGCTGTAGCGAAACTGCAGTTTCGCCAGCAGTTTCGCTGGGCAGCACTTCTGCTAGTTTCGCTAGACAGATTCGCTGCCTTGAGCGCCCAACTTTCGTTGGAATTTCCTAGTTTTGCAATATCTAAGGGTCAACCTGGGCACTTGCAAACATATCAGCGAAACAGTAGTTTCGGCCCAGCGAATCTGTAGTTTCGCTGGAACTTCTCTTAGTTTCGCTGACTAATTTCGCTGGATGAGTGCTCAGTTTCGCTGGATCGGGGCACAGTTTCGCTAGATGCATATCAGTGACGAACCAGCCCGTTTTTAACCCAAAATCTTAACATTTTACGTCCAAATCCTTGGTTTACCTTCCATGAAACCATTTCTAGCATTTTTACACGTTTTCATACGTAAAAATTCGACCTTTATGTGTTTCTTTGAGACTTTTAAAACCCCAAAACCCTAGAATCCGAGTTTGATCAACAGAGAGGTTTAGAGGTCGATTCTTACCTTGTTTGTTGCTCCTTTCTTTAAGATTTGATGCACAAACACCCAGATCTTCAATCCCTTGATCTTAGAAGCTTCAAATCTTGTGATTTCACCACTTTCTCTCTCTACTTTCTCTCTCTATGAATTTGGTGGCTAGGGTTGATAATGTTGAAATGAATCTGATCATGCATTGTTTAAGGGCTGATTAGGGACCTTAAACCCACCAACACATAGCCCATTAAGGCTAATTTGGTCCATAGCCCAACAATTTATCCTTATTTCTTAAATTAATCCCTTAAAAGCCCATTATTATTACATGGCTTGTCTTCGGGAAATTTCGGGGCGTTACATTAATAGGATGTGGTTATGTAATGTTTTAATACTCATACTATTAAGTTTTTAGATGTATATCAATATTTAAATTCATGCTTATATTGAATCAAATGTAGAAATGAAAACAACAGTTTTTGGGATGGTTCTGGAGAGGAACCTGGAAAACAGCAAAAATTGAAAAAAGCCTTTTTCGGATAGTTCTGGAGAGGAACCTTGAAAACAGCAGAAATTAAAAAAAAGTCAAAAAAATTGCAGAATATATAGGGAGGACATGTCGTCCCTTTAGATAGTCCTTGCAATTCCCAGTTACAACCTATTACGACGACCTGTCGTTGCAAAAAAGTTTATTTTATTTTTTATTTTTTTAGTAAAGTTATTGAGACTAACCTTTTGAATCGACATGTCGTCCCTATAGCTTGCCTATAGCGACCAGAGTCTATTGAGATTACATTTTCCACCAATCGCGACGAGGCTATAGAGACAACTCTATAGGGGCGATATGTCGTTTCAAAAACCTATACACACGACTTTTCAGGGAGTCATCTATTTTGTTGTAGTGACAATAGCGTTTGTAAAATATAAACAAGTGTATTGAAATAGATAGCTAGTCAAATTTTATTAGTAATAAACAATAGTGATTTCGCGATCGAAGCTGACTATGTTCGTTATTGCCTTCCGCCATGACATACCAAGTCATGACGTTGTTAGTCGTTTAGGACAATATTACACTCGCTTGACCTCCAGTCGTAGGGGTGGGGCTTGTTAGCCCCAATAGTACTACCCAAGATTTCCTACTAGATTCCTTAATGACAATCTGAAAGTGTAAGCGCTCTTAATGGTATAACACACTATATCATACTAAACATATGTTTTAATAGTAAAGCATTATAAAGTAAAGTATGCTTCCTCCCCCAAAAAGAGAGTAAATAAAGGTGCGGCATTGAACTCGTCTGGTGCGCAAATGAACAATAATATAGAGCTAATAGTGAGCGGAAAGACAACCCGTCAAAGGTTATCTAAAACACGTGAGTACATAAGTACGCGTAACTAGAAATATAACAACCCTAAGTGCTCAATAAACATTTGACCTAAGGGTTTTGGAAAACAAAGACTCATTTGACCTAGTTGACCCGTTTGATCCGTTGGTGACATGTTAATTGAAATCTTGTTTGATCAAGTATAGCAACTCATTACACATGATTATCATGCAAGTTATCCACGTCTGCCACATTATAAATCTTAAGTTCTATCAACATCATCATACCAACATAGATTATCATACAACACATGCGAACCTCAACCAACATGCTCAATATAAATATAATAACATCAAAACTAACAAATCATACATTGAGTTTAATCATGCACTAATGCCATGTGAAGCCACTCACGACTTCACATCCTAAATTCTACCAATCATACTAAGTAGGGGCCTCAGATTCGCACGTGTGTATGACATTCATTATCACATTACTCAATAGTATTCATACCAACTAACACACACAACAATGATCTCTTATAATCCCAAACATGATTTCACAACCTCCTAACATAACTCAACACTTGTGCATTATTTCATAAAACCTAGATTTCCAAGTAATCCATCAAGAATCCATACGACCCAATTAACGCATTCTAACACCTTAGACATCATCAAAAAGCATCTAGGATGATCATAACATTATAAACATGCCCAATTCATAATATCCAATGATTCACATAAATAAAGTTTCCCTTTCGGGAAAGTAACACCCAAAATCAATCTATGATCCAATTCACTCATAAATTCATCAACATTATATCTAATATTGTTCATAGCAACCATCTAGACATGATAAACATCATCAAATAATCATGATTCCCAAATCTCATTCCTAAAAGTTACTACTTATAGTAAGGTATGAACAATACCTCAATTCTATGAATTACTTGTATAATCCACGTAAACTAACATCAATGCAATACAACTAACATCAAAACATTATCAAATAACATCAATTTCGACATTAACCATGATAATTGAACTAGGGTTCTTCTTGAATAAAAAACAATGAAGAACTTGTTAAAACTCACCTTAAATTGTGTAATAGGTCGAGAATTGAACTTGCTACAATGTTGTAAAGATCAAAGCCAAGAGAAATTGAGTGGATTAAGTTATTCTTGAATCAAAATCACAAGGGGATGGGGGTAGGGTGTTCGGCTGATTAGAGGGGTAATAGGGGGCGGGTGCTAGGGTTTTAATTTTGCTAATTTTAAAGTTTAGCAACATTTACTTAACAAGCCCTCCTTGTTTAATGTTTATAAAATCAATCTTTTAACACTTTTTAAATAGTTTTTAACTACAAAACTCATGAATTATTTAACCAAAAATAATAATTATATTTTAAAGTAACAACAAAACACATGAATCAAATATCATACGTTATCACGTTACAAAGTAAAATTCACATATAATATATAAAATACATGAATCACATAACCACAAATTAATAATTAAAATTATTAGTTGAATATTATTTGTTAATCATAGCTAATTACTATTAGGTCACCAATGTTCAACGACAACTAGTGTGTTCTCACGACATGTGTATGCTAGACTAACGGAATTAATGGAGTTTGGTAACGAAAAATTACCGGATGTCATATTATCCCCATGTTGAAAGAACTTTCGTCCCAAAAATTGCTTTACATGGTTGTGTTACATCAATAGTCTACTGCATTGGCATAACAAGATCGAGTGAGTTGTCACATCGTCCCATGTTAAAGAAATTTCGTCCGGAAATTTAATCATTACCTTCGGCGGCTATCGTATTTGTTTCGAACAAATGAGGATACTTAAGCTTCATCTGATCCTCACGTTTCCACGTGAATTCTGGTGCACATCTAGAGTTCCAACGAACTTTAACTATAGGTATCTTGCTTTGCTTAAGAGTCTTGATCTCACGAACCATCACCTCAACGGTTCTACAATAAACCGTAATTACTCATCTACTTGTACCTCCTCTAGTGGTACAACCAAAGCCCCATCAGATAAACAGTTCTTTAGATACGAGACGTGAAAAACATTATGAGCTTCACTCAATGAGTCAGGCATATATAATTGATACGTAACTGGACTGATGCTTTCCAGAATCTCAAATGGTCTTATGTATCTCGGATTAAGCTTGCCTTTTTGCCAAATCGAATCACACCTTTCCATGGTGATACGATTTCCTATCTACATGATCTTTTTAGTAGTTTCATGCACTAATTCAGGGCCACCTGCTGACTATCACCAACTTCCTCCCAACAAACTGGTGATCTACACTTTTGCCCATACAACACCTCAAACGATGACGCCTTAATGCTAGTGTGATAACTATTGTTGTATGAAAAATACACCAACGGCAGATGGACTTCCCAATTATTCCTGAAGTCAATCACACAAGATCACAACATGTCCTACGATGTTTGAATAGTACGCTCGCTTTACCCATCGGTCTACGGATGATAGGCAGTGGTCATATCCAGGCGTGTACCCAAAGATTTGTAGAATGATTGGTAGAAATAGGATGTAAAACGAGCACCACGATCCAAAATAATTGAGATTAGTACACCATCTCTTAAAACTAACTCCTTTAAGTAAATATAGATTAACTTATACATTTTATATATTTCCTTGATTGCCAAGAAGTGAGCGGACTTAGTCAGTCGATCCACGATCACCCATATCATGTCACAACCACTAGGAGTCCTAGGTAACTTAGCAATAAAATCCATAGAAATCTGCTCCTACTTTCACAAAGGAATCTTAGGTTGTTATGGTAACCTAGATGGCCTCTGATAGTTAACTTTCACCTTAGAGCACGTTAAACACTTGCTCATGTATGTAACTACATCTGCCTTCATATTAGGCCACCAATAGTGCGCCTTCACATCATGATACCTCTTATCAGGTTCTAGGATGTATAGAATACTTAGACTTATGTGCTTCACTCATAATCAAGTCTCTTAGGTTCCATATAAGGGTACCTAAATCCTATCCATGAAATAACGAATTCCATCAGGTGACTTCTATGCCTGTCCATCTCACGTAAAGACTCAAATTCAATGTTTTCTGCTTTCAAGGCTTTCATCTGATCTTCCTTGATCTGTTCAGACAATTGAGTATTGATGGTAAGCTGTAAGGCTCGCGCTCATTGGGGTTTAGTAGTTTCCTTTCTGCTCAAAGCATCAGCGACTACACTCGCGTTTGCTGAGTGATATTTGATAGCACAATCATAATCATTCAATAATTCCACCCAGTGTCACTGCCTCATATTCAGCTCTTTCTGCTTAAAGATATGTTGAAGACTCTTGTGATCAGTATAAATAGTGCATCTGGTATCGTACAAGTAATCTCTTCATATTTTCAAGGCAAAGACTACCGCACCTACTTCTTTTCGTGCACTTTCAGTTGTCTCGAGGCATAGGCTATCACTTTGTCACGTTGCATCAGAACACCACCGAGTCCTTGGATAGAAGCATCATATTAAACCACGAAGTCATCACTTCCTTATGTTAATGCTAATATTGGTGTGCAACAAACTTTCTATTTCAATAACTGAAAGGCGGCTTCTTGACACTCTCCCGATTTATACGTTGTACCTTTATGGTCAAGGCAGTGAGAGGTTGAGCGATCTTAGAAAATCCCTCAATGAAATGCCTATAATATCCTGCCAGTCCAAGAAATTATCGTATCTCACTAGGCGTCTTGGGACCGACCAATTCTTTATCGCCTCAAAATTTGTAGGATCCATGTGAATTCCCTTTTCATTAACATTATGACCCAAGAATTGCACTTCGCAAATCCAGAAATCACACTTGGAAAACTTGGCGTATAACTATTCCCTTTTAAGCATTTTAAGATTAGGCGTAGGTGCTCCTCCTTGGGCTTAGAATAGATCAATATGTCATCGATAAGCATGATAACAAACTAAGCGAGGTAGGGTTTGCACACATGATTCATGAGATCCATGAATACTGCTGGTGCATTAGTCAACCCAAATGGAATGACCTAGAACTCATAATGACCATAGCAAGTATGAAATGCGGTTTTCAAGACGTCTTCTATGCGAACTCTCAGTTGATGGTAGCCAGACCTCAAATCAATCTTAGAATAATAGCTTGATCCTTGAAGTTGATCAAACAGATCATCTATGCAAGGCAAAGGGTATCGATTCTTGACCGTAAACTTGTTCAGTTCTCTGTAATCGATGCACATTCGAAACGTGCCATCCTTTTTCTTAACAAAGAGAACATGGGCTCCATGGTGATGAGCTCGGTCAAATAAATCCTTTATCCAACATCTCTTAAAGCTGTGCTGATAGTTCCTGTAGTTCGTTCGGTGCTAGCCGATAAGGTGCTCTTGTAATCGGAGTTGCCCCAAGAGTTAAATCGATCTGAAACTCAAATTGACGATGCGGTGGTAGTCCAGGAAGATCCTATAGAAAATCACAAACGAATGGTATAACCTCTATCTTCTTTTCTGCTTGTTGCTTATCAGTTACTAGGGCTAATATGGCTAAGCGACCCTTGCATAGCCATTTCTATGCTTCCATAAATGATATGATGCCTGTCATTACACCACTCTTCTCGCCCTTAATCGAGAGAACTTCTCCACCCATGAGAGGAATTCGAATGACCTTCTCATGACAAATGACTTCCGCTTGCATCTTGGACAGCTAATCCATGCCCACGACCACATCAAAACTACCAAGTATAATAGGCATAAGATCGATATCGAAGGTACGACCAACAAGTTCTGTCTTGCAACCCTTAAGAATGTACGTAACGTAAATTTTCTTACTATCAGCTAATTATATGGTATATTTGGATTCCAACATAGAAGGCATATCATATAAGATACTACTAAACTTAGTAGAGATAAAACTTCTATTGGCTCCAGTATCAAACAACACAGTAGCAAAACGACCATTAACATGAAATTTACCAGTAACAGTAGTAGGGTCGTTTAGAACCTCACATGTACCCATGAAAAAAACTCTTCCCTTGGATCCACCATTCTTGTCACCATTGTTGTCGCCATTACCACCATTGTTGTTGTTGTTGCCATCGTTCCCAGCACCATTCCCGTTCTTTTTCAGTTGAGGACAATTCCTCTTGTAATGTCCTTCTTTCCCACGTTCAAAGCAACCTTTTGGTGTTTCTTGAGCTTGTTGGGGCTTTTTTTATAATTCAACATGGCAACCCTTAGCCGCGTGCCCTGCTTTCCCATAACGCTGGCATCAAAAGTTGTCACACCTGCTAGTGTGATGGTAATTGCATTGGTTGCACTTTGGATACTTCCCACATATCCACCTTGTCCCTGAGCTAAGGAAGATGACTGGTTAAAGCTGAGGAAGATGACTGGTTAAAGTTACGATTGTTTTCGAACCTTCACTACTGCTGTAGCTGGTTGTTAGATGACGAGCTCTTGTTCCCAGAGTTATCCCACTTGCGTTTGTCCTCAGGCAGGTTTGCCACAACGCCTCGTTTGGGTAACTTGCCTTGCTCCACCACTTGGTTTGTCAGCTTATGAGCTAGCCGAATAGCCTACCGGATAGTAGTGGGGTTTGAAGCAGTCACCATACTTTGTATTTCTAGTAGCAACCATGCAAGTAGAGCTCGATCCTCTTGATTGGCGGGTTTATCATTCCAGGACAGAGAGTCACCAACTCGTGAGACCTCGTAGTGTAGGCCTTGATCTCAGATCCTTCCATCTTTAATTGCTAGAACACAACCTTCAAACTTCTAGACTTCATCTCGAGGATAATATTTCTCCATCATCATAGCTTTGAACTCATCTCATGGCAAAGCATTATGTAACACCCGAAAAGTCAAAACGAGTCATTAAGGATAAGTGGGCTTAACTAATGGGTATTTAATAGAAAAAGAAAGGATTATGGGCTAATTTGGGTTTATGGACAAGAACTTGAGTAATTGAGGCCCATGATCAGCCTTAACCTACCCAAATGCAGCCACCATCCTCCCATTTTAGCCCTAGCAACAAAAATTTCGTAGAGAGAGAAAGTAGAGAGAGAAAGTGCAAGAAACTCAAGATTTGGGGTTTCTAAGGTCAAGGAATTGGAGATCTGGGCGTTTGGGCATCAAATCTCAAGGAAAGGAACAACAAACAAGGTAAGAGTCGACCCCTAAACCCTTCTGTAGATCAAACCCGGATTCTAGAGTTTTGGGTTTTGAAAAGTTGCAAAGAATCGCATAAAGATCACATTTTTACGTATGAAAACATGTATAAAGCTTAGATTTAGCCTCATGGATGATAAACTAAGAGGTTAGACGTAAAAAGTTGTGATTTTGGGTTAAAAACTGACTGGTTCGTGATTTTTATGCGATCTGCGAAACTGTATATGCATCCAGTGAATTTGCATAATCATCCAGCGAAACTAAGAATATTTCCAGCGAAATTACAGTTTCGTTTGGGCGAAACTACAGTTTCGTTCGGGCGAAACTGTTGATCCTTAGACATTGCGAAACTAGGAAATTCCAACGAAAGTTGGGCGCTCAAGGCAACGAATCTGTCCAGCGAAACTGGCAGCGAAACTGCCAGCGAAACTCGCAGCGAAACTGCCAGCGAAACAGTTGTCGAAATTATGAAGAAAATGACGTTTTTGTGCATTAACTATCGTGCAGCTAGAGTGTTTGGACTATAGCTTAAGTAACTTAGGATTGAAGCTATTTGCTAAGTTCAGGTGAGTTCTAGACCCCCTTATTTAAACGTTTTTCCATGGTTTGGGGCTATTATGCATAGTAAACCTATTCTTTTCAAGGTAAGGATTTCAAGGTGTTTTAACAAGGAAATACATTTTTCTAAAGTAAAACATGCCATTTAAATAGCTCAAAATAATTTTCGGGCGCGCTGACCTGGCAGCCCAGCCCCAGCCAGGGGCGTTGCCCCTTGGACCCCACTAGGGGCTGCTGCCCCTAGGACCCCGCTGTCAGGGCTGCCGCCCCCGAACCCCCGCTCTCCCGCGGAGGGTTGGTTACGTGTTATGATGACTAGTACTTGGTATGTTGTGTACTTAATAAGTTACGTATATATATTAAGGGAAAGATAATATTAATGAGAAGTGGAACTTAACGAATGTTACCCCCGGGCCCATATGATGATGAAAAGTCTTGCAAGCACTATGATAGACTTCACTTATGTGAGTCTGATGTATGATGATGGATCCGTATTCATGAGCAGGCTACGTGCCTTGCAGTGTGGATCAACTGTCGGGGGTTAGCTACCGTTTTCATGTGTACCGACAGGGATTGGCATTTGTTGTCAATCAACATGGAGCTCTTGCTTTGTGCAATCTCGTTTATGCTAAAGTGGAAGATATTAACGAATGAAAGATAATGAACATGCTTATTATGATGAAATGTATGTATTACGTATGCGTGGTCATTATATAAAAGACAAAGTTATATTTACTATTTACATAAAACTAGTACTCACTCAGCAAAGCTGACTTTTATGCATAATAATTGGTAGGTAGGTGCTGATGCTGAGGATGGTACTGTGGAGCTACTTGGGGTGATGTGGATGGCATTCCTGTTTATGAAACCTCTATTGTAATTTATGAACAAGAATTATGTTTTGGTTTACAATTAAAAAGGACATGTATTTGAGTATGATATGGTTTTTAAGTATTAACTGAATGTTTTAATTATTTCCGCTGCGATGTTTTGCTATCGAACTGATTTTTATGCTATGATTAACCAACTTTGAGGCTTCCCGGGAACGGGGCCTTACAAGTTGGTATCAGAGCCAAAGTTTAAGAGAAATAGGTAAAACATTTTTCAAACCTAAACTTAAAATGAGAATGGGACCAAATGAAGGATGCCAACCCAAGTAGCTACGTGCCATCAGGTAAAATATTTCATGTAAACTGGCAATACGTGTGTGTGCTATTTGTTTACTATACGTGTAGATTTGAACACTAACAGGTGTTAGGATAGTGATTGCTTGGGACAGGAAGGTAAGGTAAGTAGTTAATCACACTTGGCCACTGTAATTAAGGACTTACCATACTTGTAATGATCTAAGCAATTAGCTTGAATGACCATTTCAGTGTTTAAATCTTATAGGAATTAGATATGGCGGGTAGGAAAACTGCAAAGGCTACACGTGGACGTCCTCGAGGTGGTCGTACTACTACACCACGCGTCACCCGGAGCAAAGCTAAGGCTCCCGAGACGGTTCACGAGGAGTCAGACCTCCATAGTCAACCAGAGGGTGAGGGATCAGCCACCCTCTAATCCACTGTGAAGGAGGCTATTGCCGATGAAGTCTACAATGTCATGCAAGATGTCTTACCCTCGGTGGTGGATGAGGTGCTCAAAGCAGTTAAGGATGGAGAGAAAGCTGATACGAAGGAGAAGGAAAATGAGAAGAATTCTGGAAGGTCCACTGGGAGGACGGAGGAATCTGAAGAGGAGCCATCAAACCCTAAGGTGGTAATCCATGATGACGACAGTGAGGAGGAGGCTGAGAGAGAGACGACTAGGGGGTGCAACTATGGGGCATTTTAGAGGTGCAAGCCCCCAACCTTTGACGGTAACGGCAATGCTACTGCCGCTCATCGTTGGGTCAGGTAGATGGAAGCGGTACTAGAAATCAGTGAGTGTCGCGAAGATCAGAAGGTTAAGTTTGCCACTCACTCTTTTGTCGACTCAGCATTGTGCTGGTGGGACAATATCGTCCAGGCTGAAGGAAAGCGATCGATAGCCAAGATGAGATGGTCTGAACTGAAAGAGTTAGTGCTGGAGGAGTATTGCCCTCATCGGGAATTAGACAAGATTGAAAAGGAGTTCTTTTATTTGGAGGCTGGGAACATGACTCATCAAGAGTATACTTCCAAGTTCAATGAACTTGCAAGACTTGTTCAAGACATGGTGACACCTGTATCCAGGAAGATCAAGAGGTACATGCAGGGTTTGCCTGTGGATACCAGGAGGCACATGATTGCAGCCAGACCATGCACGTTCAGGTCGGTGGTGGATCTAGGTGGGAGACTGTACGACGAAAGAGATCCGGTGCCTGCACAAAAGAAGGTGGAGAGATGGAGTGGGAATAAGAATGGCAATGGGAAGAGGTTCGGAGGTGATAACTTCAGAAGTGGGGAGAAGAGGATGAGAGTTGAAGATCAGCTCGGAAGACAGGGAAACGTGGGTGGAGGAGGTGTTTGTAGAAAGTGTGGAAAGGGTCATTCGGGGGAGTGTAGAGTTAGAACTGGAAAATGTTTTAAGTGTGGGGGTGAGGGCCACTATGTTAAGGATTGCAAGGTGGGGAAATGTTACCAGTGTGGCGAGATGGGACATGTGGGTAGGGACTGCAAGAAAGGAAAATCAACAGGATCAGGAACGGTTAAAGCCGGAGATAAAGGAAAGGGTGACAATTCTAGGGCGAAGGCGAGGGCATTCAACATAACTCGCGAGGAGGCCAGGGTAGATCCAGAAGTAGTTTCAGGTATGTTTCTGGTGGATGACGAATATGCTTCGGTGCTCTTTGATTCGGGTGCTAGTAGGAGTTTTGTGTCTACTGCCTTTTGTCGTTTATTGCATGATAAGAGTAGGAAGATAGACGAGCCCTTTTATGTAGAAACAGCCATTGGTAAGTCCACTAAGATAACTGAAGTGATTGAGGATTGCCTGATTGAGTTAGAAGATTGTAAGTTCCCTGCTAGGTTGCACGTTATGGCCTTAGGAGGTTTCGATGTGGTGTTAGGCATGGATTGGTTAGCTAGCTATGAAGCCAATATTGTATGTAGCAAGAAAATAATTCGTCTAACAGCGCCCGATGGTAGTTCTGTTACTGTTCGTGGAGATAAGGTGTGTTGTGTGCCGAAGGTCGTGTCGATGATCACAGCTAAAAAGTACATGAGACGTGGGTGTAGCGCTTACTTGGCCTACGTAAAAGATGTGGACGCGCTAGAGCCACAATTATCAGACGTGCCGGTAGTGCGTGAGTTTCCTGACGTCTTTCCTGAAGACCTGACTGGTGTGCCGCCGGACCGCGAAATCAAGTTCCAGATTGATTTGTTACCGGGAGCACAACCCGTCGCTAAAGCACCATATCGGCTAGCTCCTTCAGAGATGGTGGAATTGAGGGACCAGTTGCAAGATTTATTGGATAAGGGCTTCATGCGGCCGAGTATCTCACCATGGGGTGCTCCAGTTTTATTCGTCAAGAAGAAAGATGGTAGCATGCGGATGTGCATTGACTATCGCGAGCTCAATAAGCTGACCGTAAAGAATCGATACCCGCTACCAAGGATTGACGACTTGTTCGATCAACTTCAGGGTGCCAGCTGGTTTTCAAGGGTAGATCTGCGGTCTGGTTACCACCAACTGAAGGTGAAAGAACAAGATATCCCTAAAACAGCGTTCCGGACGCGTTATGGACATTACGAATTTCTCGTCATGTCCTTTGGTTTAACTAACGCGCCAGCTGCTTTTATGGACCTTATGAATCGGGTATGTCGGCCAATGTTGGATAAATCGGTAATAGTGTTCATCGATGACATTTTGATCTATTCGAAAGGTGAGGAAGAACATGCCGATCATATTCGAGAAGTATTGGAGACACTCAGAAGCGAGAAGTTATATGCTAAGTTCTCCAAATGTGTATTTTGCCTTCGAGAAGTTCAATTTCTGGGTCATGTGGTTAATCCCGAGGGGATCAGGGTGGATCCTGCGAAGGTTGAAGCGGTGATGCAGTGGGAACCTCCAAAGACACCATCCGAGATTCGCAGTTTCTTAGGTCTGGCAGGTTACTATAGGAGGTTTATCCAGGATTTCTCTAAGATAGCTTCTCCATTGACTAAGTTGACCCGGAAGGACGCGAAGTATGAATAGGGTCCTGACCAGGAGAATGCCTTCCTAGAACTAAAGATGAGTTAACGCAAGCCCCTGTCCTGACACTACCTGAGGGGAACGAGGACCTGGTAGTCTACTCGGATGCCTCATATGCAGGATTGGGTTGCGTGTTGATGCAGCGAGGGAAGGTGATAGCCTATGCTTCTAGACAACTAAAAGCCCACGAGGCCAATTATCCTACACATGATTTGGAGTTGGCCGCGGTGGTGTTTGCATTGAAGATTTGGAGGCACTACCTGTATGGGGTGAAGTGCACCATCTTCACCGATCATAAGAGTCTGAAGTATTTCTTCGAACAAAAGGAACTCAACATGAGGCAGAGGAGGTGGTTGGAACTGATCAAGGATTATGACTGCGAAATTCATTATCATCCAGGCAAAGCTAATGTGGTTGCTGACGCCCTTAGCCGAAAGGGACGGCCCGAACCAATTCGGGTGAGGGCTCACCAATAATTATGACGCCTGATGTTATGAAACAAGTGAGGGAGTTTCAGGATGAGGCATTAAGAGAGGACAGAGTCAACTCTGAAAGGATGAAAGGGCAAGTTTCAGATTTGGGGGAAAACACCCTGGGTGTTAAAACTCGATCTGGGAGAATGTGGATTCCTCTCTATGGAGATTTGAGAGGAAAGATCATGGATGAGGCTCACAAAACTAGATATTCTATTCATCCTGGTGCCACAAAAATGTACCAAGATCTGAAGAAAGATTATTGGTGGTCGGGAATAAAGCGAGACGTGGCTAAGTACGTAAGCAAGTGCTTGACTTGTCTGCAAGTGAAGGCAGAGCACCAAAAGCCATATGGAAAGATCCAGCCTTTGGACATCCCTAAATGAAAATGGGAACACATCACGATGGACTTCATCACGAAGCTACCTCGCACGACGAGAGGAAGCTACGCGATCTGGGTGATTGTTGACCGTTAACAAAGAGCGCCCATTTCCTACCAATTCGTGAGACGTTTACCTCTGAGAAGTTGGCAGATCTATTCATCAAGGAGATCGTGGCTCGTCATGGCGTGCCAGTGTCTATTGTTTCGGATAGGGACACGCGGTTTACGTCTAAATTCTGGAAGAGGTTCCACGACTCGATGGGGACTAGACTGCATATTAGTATGGCTTACCACCCCCAAACGGATGGTCAGTCGGAAAGAACGATTCAAAGGTTAGAAGACATGCTACGAGCATGTGTGATCGACTTTGGGGGAAATTGGGATGAGCACTTACCGTTGGCAGAATTCTCATATAATAATAGTCACCACGCCAGCATTGGTATGCCCCCTTACGAAATGTTGTATGGTAGAAAGTGCAGAACGCCCGTGTGTTGGGGTGACATCGGGCAAAAGGAGTTGGGGAGCCTTGAAGTGATTGAGGTCACAACGGAGAAGTTAGATAAGATTAAGGCATTCATGAAAGCTGCAAAAGATCGCCAGAAGTCTTATGCTGATAAGAGGCGTAGACCGATAGAGTTTGAGGTTGGTGACAAGGTTATGCTCAAGGTATCACCATGGAAAGGGATCATTAGGTTTCGAAAAAGGGGAAAGTTAAGCCCAAGATTCATAGGGCCTTTCCGCATCATCGCAAGGGTAGGGGAAGTGGCCTACAGACTAGAATTACCTGATGAGTTAAGTGGAATTCACCCTACGTTCCACGTATCTCATATTAGGAAATGTCTAGCAGACGATGATGCATTTGTACCATTAGAGGACATTGAGGTCGACGAGCGACTGAATTACGTAAAGCAGCCGGTGGCCATCCTGGATCGGAAGGAGAAGCGCTTACGTAATAAAGTGGTTCCGCTTGTACGAGTACAGTGGAGGCACAGAAAGGGATCTGAATCTACGTGGGAGGCCGAGGAAGAGATGAGGAGATTTTATCCTCAATTGTTTGAGGACTTACAGGTTTTGAGGACGAAACCTAAATAAGTGGGGGAGACTTGTAACACCCCGAAAAGTCAAAATAAGTCATTAAGGATAAGTGGGCTTAACTAATGGGTATTTAATAGAAAAAGAAAGGATTATGGGCTAATTGGGTTTATGGACAAGAACTTGAGTAATTGAGGCCCATGATCAGCCTTAACCTACCCAAATGCAGCCACCATCCTCCCATTTTAGCCCTAGCAATAAAAATTTCGTAGAGAGAGAAAGTAGAGAGAGAAAGTGCAAGAAACTCAAGATTTGGGGTTTCTAAGGTCAAGGAATTGGAGATCTGGGCGTTTGGGCATCAAATCTCAAGGAAAGGAACAACAAACAAGGTAAGAGTCGACCCCTAAACCCTTCTGTAGATCAAACCCGGATTCTAGGGTTTTGGGTTTTGAAAAGTTGCAAAGAATCGTATAAAGGTCATATTTTTACGTATGAAAACATGTATAAAGCTTAGATTTAGCCTCATGGATGATAAACTAAGAGGTTGGACGTAAAAATTTGTGATTTTGGGTTAAAAACGGACTGGTTCGTGATTTTTATGCGATCTGCGAAACTGTATATGCATCCAGCGAATTTGCATAATCATCCAGCGAAACTAAGAATATTTCCAGCGAAATTACAGTTTCGTTTGGGCGAAACTACAGTTTCGTTCGGGCGAAACTGTTGATCCTTAGACATTGTGAAACTAGGAAATTCCAACGATAGTTGGGCGCTCAAGGCAACGAATCTGTCCAGCAAAACTGGCAGCGAAACTGCCAGCGAAACTGCCAGCGAAACTCGCAGCGAAACTGCCAGCGAAACTGTTGTCGAAATTATGAAGAAAATGACGTTTTTGTGCATTAACTATCGTGCAGCTAGAGTGTTTGGACTATAGCTTAAGTAACTTAGGATTGAAGTTATTTGCTAAGTTCAGGTGAGTTCTAGACCCCCTTATTTAAACGTTTTTCCATGGTTTGGGGCTATTATGCATAGTAAACCTAATCTTTTCAAGGTAAGGATTTCAAGGTGTTTTAACAAGGAAATACATTTTTCTAAAGTAAAACATGCCATTTAAATAGCTCAAAATAATTTTCGGGCGCGCTGACCTGGCAGCCCAGCCCCAGCCAGGGGCGTTGCCCCTTGGACCCCACTAGGGCTGCTGCCCCTAGGACCCCGCTGTCAGGGGCTGCCGCCCCCGAACCCCCGCTGTCCCGCGGAGGGTTGGTTACATGTTATGATGACTAGTACTTGGTATGTTGTGTACTTAATAAGTTACGTATTATATATTAAGGGAAAGATAATATTAATGAGAAGTGGAACTTAACGAATGTTACCCCGGGCCCATATGATGATGAAAAGTCTTGCAAGCACTATGATAGACTTCACTTATGTGAGTCTGATGTATGATGATGGATCCGTATTCGTGAGCAGGCTACATGCCTTGCAGTGTGGATCAACTGTCGGGGGTTAGCTACCGTTTTCATGTGTACCGACAGGGATTGGCATTTGTTGTCAATCAACATGGAGCTCTTGCTTTGTGCAATCTTGTTTATGCTAAAGTGGAAGATATTAATGAATGAAAGATAATGAACATGCTTATTATGATGAAATGTATGTATTACGTATGCGTGGTCATTATATAAAAGACAAAGTTATATTTACTATTTACTTAAAACTAGTACTCACTTAGCAAAGCTGACTTTTATGCATAATAATTGGCAGGTAGGTGCTGATGCTGAGGATGGTACTGTGGAGCTACTTGGGGGAGATGTGGATGGCATTCCTGTTTATGAAACCTCTATTGTAATTTATGAACAAGAATTATGTTTTGGTTTACAATTAAAAAGGACATGTATTTGAGCATGATATGGTTTTTAAGTATTAACTGAATGTTTTAATTATTTCCGCTGCGATGTTTTGCTATCGAACTGATTTTTATGCTATGATTAACCAACTGTGAGGCTTCCCGGGAACGGGGCCTTACACATTAGCTACCGCTTGGCCCAACATTTGTACCTGAGTATTCCACCACGAGAGCGCGGCACCCTCCAAAGTCCCTGTGGCATATTTCGATTGGTCCACCGCCGGACAATTGCACTTTGCAAAGACCTATTTGGTCTTCTCAAACCATCATACTAGTCCCATGGCTTTTTCATCTCCACTATAGGTGTGGGGCTTGCAATCCATGAACTCTTTGTATGAACACACTAGCGTACTCATGTCACACATCCAACCATTCGAATTTCTCTATGACTTCTTGATGCAGTCTATCGTGAAAGGCTACCATGGCAGCGATAGCCCTATAAGGGTTACAGGGTAAAGGGACTAATATGGAATCTCTTCCCACGATAGGGATAAAAAATGGAACACACTCCTTTTCCAGCATCTTGATCAGTGCAGTATGATACCAGTCCTAATTCTTAGGATCAGACATGTCACGATTAATCATAGGCTCACCCAGATAATACGTATCAACTATAAACATAGGAGGTTGAGAACCATAACTTGTAGACAACGAAGGAATAGTAGAAACCTCAGGTTCCTTTCCTAGCGCATTTCAAACAAGGGATGAAGATGATGATGCCATACTGTAGTGTACGTAATATGTATGTCAATGTGTATACAGTAAGGGGATAAATAACGAGTAACTAACTAACCGTGTGCGGTTATAGACTAGTATGTATGCAACCTAGTTCCCTATAACCAATGACTCTGATACCAATCTGTCACACCCTCAAAATCCACGTGCGGGGTTTTACTTCAAGGCGAGCGAACAAACTAGTGATGATCAAGAATAGGTTGGACTCACCATAGTTTTTAGGATTATTTTGTTATTCATGTAATAGGTTGAATTTTAGTTTGTTTCCGTGTATTTGTATTTGTGTAGTTTCACTGGACCAGCGAAACTACAAGCGAAACTACAGTTTCGCTCGTGGTCAGCTGACCTAGGTCACCCGGTGAAATTTTATTTCACCGCCGGGTGAAACTAGGTGTTGGTCAGGACAGTTTCGTTATCCGGCGAAACTATCAGCGAAACTACACTCCTGCTTATATATTGTAATGTTCTATCATTGTAAGCAAGTTTTGCACAACCCTAATAATGAAATACATCTTTTTCAATTTTGTTCTTGTGTTTGTTTGGCTGGAATCACTTTGTTATTACATTTGAGCCCTTATTCTATGTTTATGATTTGGGTTTGGTAATCATAGTTAAACTTTCAAACTCATAGTCCAGTTAGTGTTAGATTATGTATTTCAGTGGGATTTAAGTGTGTTTTATATATCATTTGCACTGTTTACGATCAAGATAGACCAACAACCAGGAACCAAGTCATTAGTTAATCAGAACAACACTATATGTAACATTTCAGACAAACCAGAGTTTAAAACTTTAAAGCATATGTGGAAGCATTTTGTAAATATTTCAAACCCAAAGTATTAAATGGAAATTGCGCAAAACACGCTCCCAAACCAAACTACGTGAATATGAAATAAACCAAATGTAAATTAAAGATTGTTCAAAACATGCTCGACAAGTGAGTGCTCTTCTGGGCGGTTTCTAGTAACAACCTGAGAAAAACATACTAAAAGTGTCAACACGATGGTTGGTGAGTTCAAGAGTTTGTAAGTCATCATAAACAATAGTGTTTGTAAAATATAAACAAGTGTACTGAAATAGATAGCTAGTCTAATTTCAGTAGTAATAAATAATAGTAATTTCACGATCGAAGCTGACTACGTTTGTTATTGCCTTCTGCCACGACATACCAATTCGTGACGTTATTAGTTGTTTCAAGAAATACTGCACCCGCTTGACCTCCAGTCGTACGGGTGGGGCTTGTCAGACCTAGTAGTACTACCCAAGATTTCTCGCTAGATTCCTTAATTTACAATCCAAAAGTGTAAGGGCTTTCAATGGTATAACACACTATGTCATACTAAACACATGTTATATTGTAAAGCGTTCTAAAATAAATATGCTCTCTCCCCCAAAAAGAGAGCAAATAAAAGTGGAGCATTGAACTCAGCTGGTGCGCAAACGAACAATAATAGAGAGCTACCAGTGAGTGGAAAGACAACCCTAAGTGCTAAATAAACACGTTGACCCAAGGGTTTTGGAAAACAAACTCATTTGTCCTAGTTGACCCATTTGACCGGTTGGTGACATGTTAATGAATTCTTGTTTGATCAAGTATTGCAACTCATTACACATGATTATCATACAAGTTATCCACGTATGCCATATTATAAATCTTATGTTCATCAAGATCATCATACTAACGTAGATTATCACACAACACATGCGAACCTCAACCAATCAACATGCTCAACATAATATAATTATATCATAACTAAAAAATAATACATTGAGTTTAATCATGCACTACATGCCATGTGAAGTCACTCACGACTTCACATCCTAAACCCTGCCAATCCTACTAAGTAGGGGCCTCAGATTCGCACGCGTGTATGGAGTTCATTATCACATTACTCAACAAGATTCATAAAAACTAGCATACGCAACAATGTTCTATTATAATCCCAAACAGGATCTTTCATAACCTCCAAATATAACTCAACACTTGTGCATTATTTCATAAAAGCTAGATTTCCAAGTAGTTCATTAAGTATCCATATGACCCAATTAACACATGCTAACACCTTAGACATCATCTAGCATGATCGTAACATTGTAAACATACCCAATTCATAATATCCAATGATTCACATAAATAAGGTTTCCCTTTTGGGAAAGTAACACCCAAAATCTATCTATCATCCAATTCACTCATAAATTCATTAACTTTATATCTAATATAGTTCATAGCAACCATTTAGACATGATAAACATCATCAAATCATCACAATTCCCAAATCTCATGCATAAAAGTTACTACTTATAGTAAGGTATGAACAACACCTTAATTCTATGAACTTCTTGCATAATCCACGTAAACTAACATCAATTCAATACAACTAACATCAAAACATCATCAAATAACATCAATTTTGACATTAACCACGTTAATTGAACTAGGATTCTTCTTGAATCAAAAGCAATGAAAAACTTGTTAAACTCACCTTAAATCGTGTAATAGGTCAAGAATTGAACTTGCTATAGTGTTGTAAAGATCAAAGCCAAGCAAAATCGAATGGATTGAGTTGTTCTTGAATCAAACTCGCAAAGGGTATGGGGGTAGGGTGTTCGGACGATTAGAGGGGTAATGGGGGGTGCTAGGGTTTTAATTTTGTTAATTTTTAAGTTTAGCAAACATTTACTTAACAATCCCTCCTTCTTTACACTTCACAAAAACCAATCTTTTAACACTTTTTAGATAGTTTTTAATTACAAAACTCATGAATTATTAACCAACAATAACAATTATATTTTTTAATTAACAAAGCAGATAAATCAAATATCACACATTGTCACGTTACAAAGTAAAATTCACAAATTATATTTAAAATTCATGTATCACATAACCACAAATTCATAATCCAAATTGTTTGTTAAATTATTATCTGTTAATCATAACTAATTATTATTAGGTCACCAACGTTCAACGACAACTAGTGTGTGCTCACGACATGTGTATGCTAGACCTAACGTAACCAACGGAGTTGGTAACGAGTAATTACCGGATGTCACAACATATACATTCATATTTGCTCCCATAACTATCCTCATCTATAAATGAGAAAATTGCTTAAAGGGTCCCTGTGATTTAACCAGATTGCAAATTTGATCCCCATATTTTAAAAATTATAAAGTTAGTCTAAAATTTTGTATGATCATTACATTTGGTCCCTAGCATTAAATTTATTTACTTTTTATATATTTCATAAAGTTTGAACTACTTTTTATATTAACTTTGGGGACCAAAACTTCAATGCTCATACAAAAGTTTACACTAACTTTTAAATTTAACTTTGAGTTACCAAAAATACAATGCTCACATAAAAGTTTGGAGTAATTTTAATTTTTAATAATTGAGGATCAAATTTGTAATGACTATACAAAAGTTTAGATTAAATTTGTAATTTTCAAAGTCTAAAGACTAAATTTGTAATCTAGCAAAACATAGGGACCGTTTATGCAACTTTGTCTCCCTACATTTAAAAAAATATTATAATAATTTGAGTAATTTACTCTTACATCACATACCCCTTCCCTATCCCTAAAATATAAGGGAAAACTTAATTCTCCCTTAAAATTGGGTCACCTATTGTAAAACTCGGTTAATTCCCAAGAATACCAACCAAAATCTCAATCTCACGAACGCGGAATATAAGTAAGATTGGAAGAAGACAAACAATGATCAAAAGACTTCAATTGATAATCAGTATGATTACAATCTTGTGCGAAAATGCACAGAACAATTACAAAGCAAATTGAACTGAAAAACTGAGAAAACTTAACTACAAAATGCGAAAATTACAAATATATACTAAAACAGACAGTTCTCGCGCAAGACTAGCTTTTCGCGCGGGTCTTCATCTCGCGCGAGTTCAGCTTCTCGCGTGAGTTCCCTTTTCGCTTGAGATCTTTCTTTCGCGTATCACTTGTTGTTTTGTCGAGCCTTATGTAGTCTTCTACAATCTCCCCCTAGGCTCGGTGAAACATTATCAGTCAAAATCAACGTTGGCTTTCTTGTATGTGCATGAATATGCATACCATTTATTTCTAAGGATCCGATCTGTCATCCAAACATATTGGCAAGACAAAAAGTAAATAGACTCGTCAGCTATGATAGAAAAATGTAGCAGCTTGTTCAAGTCGTCTTTGCCAAACTTCATTAAGTCAGCTGGATCGATGATTCTGTACGATCTATCAATACATTTGATCACAGTCTGACCTGAATCCTTCTCACAACTCCAAGATATAAATTGCTTCAAAGAATTTGGAGGAACAGGAGCATGAACTGGGACTTTCTTTATGTATTTGGGATGTTGATAGACTCTGATTTTCATTGGAGCTTTGGTATTTTCGTCAATTCTGGAAGAGTCATCAATCACCTTGACTTTGCAGTTCTGAAGTCCTTGAAATTAGTTCTCATTTCTCTTCTAGTCTTTGACCTCATCAGTTCAGCCTCTCCATGGTTGCTTTCATTGAAGAATGGACTTACCCATTGCGTATAAGTCAGCAGCTCGTAAAGTGTGAGAATCTTGAGTGCTTTTCAGATAGTCTATTTCTCCATTTCTTCTTTTTATTACATACATCTTTTTCTCACCATCATAAGCCCAGCTTATCACATGTGATAACTCACCATATTTTTCTTTAGGCTTAGATACAAATAGAAAATGTGTCTGTTTGGGTGGTGGTGGTGCTTTGAACTACAATCATCCTCTGGTATATAAAGCAATCTGCCCTGTAGAGTCCTTTTGTATTGTACCAGAAGGACTTGGATCACTTACAGACTCAGTAGGAATTCTCCTTCTTCCATATCAATGTCTTTGAATAAGTCCTGTAAGTTGTTCCTAAAAATATCAGTATACTCATTTTGCTCTTCTACATCATCAAATAACCCAAACTCTTCTTCTGTAGCTTCAGTTGATGTAGATAGCTTGAATGAGTATAACTCTTTATCATATAAATCTTCAGTGTTAGGATCCAGTGGTTCGTATCCTTCTGGATTATTAGCACTTGGTCCTGAGACATTTTCAGTGCTAGTTTCACCAGTTGGATTAGAAGCTAATCCTCCAACATCACCTCCATCATCATCATCATTATTATCATTATTTCCACCATCATTGCCACCATCATCTCCACCATCATCATCATCGTTGTCATCATCATCCTCTTCATCATCATCAGAATCTTCATCACCATCAGAATCACCATAATCAAGCAAGTCTTCATCATCTTCTTCATTAATAACAGGAAGAGGCATCATATGTTCTGGTTCAACGGAAGCTGTAGATGTAAAAGCTTCAGTGATAGGTACTTCAGATGTAATTGGAACATCTTCAGTAGTACTAACACTTGGTTGTTCCTCAGTAGCTTGAGCTTCATTGACCTTTTCAATCTCTTGAATATCTTCTGCAGGAGATGGACTTGGTGAATGCCTGCTCGTCTCACCAATCACTGTTGTAGATCGTACAACATGTGGTCGATGGAAATAAGTCTGAGAAATAAACTCTCTCAGCTCATTCAGCTGTCTTTCCAAACCCGAGGAATAATCAAACATACTCTTCATCTGTTGCTCCAGAGATGCTATCCTGGAATCTTTAATGGTAGAGTCCAGATGAATCATGGTAATAAGTTTTGTTTTCTCCTCATTCTCCTTTTTCAGCTCAGATATAACCTTCACATTTTCATAACTTTCTTTTTCCAAATTCTTGACTCTTTCTTCTAATGTGATAGACTGAGGAGCACTTGTTGATTCTTCTCTTCCTCTGAACTCTGGTGGAGTGTTTAGAAATGTATCAACATCAAACTCCAAATTTTCTTATCGTGGAGGAGTGGAGAAACCAGATCCAGGAATATTTGTAGATTCAGAAACAGGAACCGTTTATGTCTCAGTAGCAGAAGTAGTCACATCAACTGGTTGTTCTTGTTCAGTTTCTAAAATGATCATGTGTGTTCGTGGTTTCATAGGAATACCACATCTTCCTCTTTTCCTGGCAGGGAAATCTTTCCTCCTTGCCATTCGTTTACGCCTCATAGAGGTACTCGGGGACTCCTCAGGGATGTAATCTATATCCCTATCTTCAACATTTATTCTTGAGGAAGTTGGTGTAGAAGGAGTCTGATCAGTTTGAATAACATAGGGAACATTCCCTATCTGATCACTAGTTGTCTCAGAACTTGAAGCAGAATGAACAACACCTTCTTCATTCTCAGCCTGAGTTGGATCATCTTCAAATAATCTTTCTATCTTAGCATCTACATCATCTCTAGCCTCAGATGTAGAAGTACCCGTTTGCACTTCATCAGTTGGTACATCTCCTCCCAAATCACCAACATCTTCTTCTATCACAGAAAAATTGTCAATCTTAGCAAAACTTCCTCCTGAGCACTTGTTTCCTCTTGCTCCAGTAAGATAAGTAAATATCTCCTTTTTGATGGTCTGAACAACATATTTGGGAGACCTTAAGTGGCAAGCTCAGGATAGGCGTCATTAATCACTAACTGAATGAACCGAGGATACTTGATAAACATCATTCCCGGATTGGCAGTGGCATTTTTCTGCATCTCCTGGAAGATTACTCCAGAAATACTAAAAGGAAGATCATCCACTAGGGAGACTAATAAAGATCCAAAAACTGCACTCAGACTGTCCATCCCCGCCTTCAAGTTGCTCAGACAGTGAATAACCACATGAAATAGATACTTCCAATATGGTGGCAACCACTTCTTCTCTAGACTAGGATATCTGTACTCATATCCCATCCGAGTTAGACAGTCAATAACAATGTCATCATCCAATCTGGTTGGAGCATCCTCTTGGTCATCAAATAGATACTCTGTTCAGAATAGATTGAGAGACAGTCACTCTTTTATCTTTGACTATAGCAGTAATGATTGGATTACCAGCTTGATCCTTTTCTATAGCAGCAGTACTCCAGAAAGAATCGATCAACTCAGAATAAATAGCTGGATCAGCAGAAATAGCATAGACTATACGAGAGTTCTTCAGCCCTTCTATCATAGATGTGAAAAGTTCCTTTCCCTCAGGAACATCATCCAAGTAGGCTACGCAGTTATGATTTTTATTAAAAATCATTTGAGCCATCTGCAATGTCACAAACGAACAACATTAGAACAATTTAAATAACTTAATCACACATAAGAAAATTTTAACACTTAGAAAAGTTTCATCATTCGAGTTTTCTTTTACGTGAATATAACACATTTAACACTTAGAAAAATTTTCAGCATGTAAGTATTTTCAATCGTGCGAAAAAGATATTTTCAACACTTAGAAAATGTCAGCAATTATGAGTTTCAGTCGTGTGAGAATGCAAATTCCACACTTAGAAAAATTATCAACAAAAATTTCATTCGCGCGAAAGTCATCCTACACTTAGAAAAAATTAGAGTTCTATTCGCGTGAAGACTAAGTTCATGTGACAATCCCATTCTTGCTAAAAATGAACACTTAAACACTTAGAAAAATTTGCAACAGTCGCACGACACCCACAGTTCATGCAAAAACAAACTATCATGCGAAAACTAACTATCATGCGAGAGTAATATTTCATGCGAAAACCACATTTTATGCGACAGTTACTTTCATGCGAAAGACCATGTTTTGTGAAATTCAAACCTTACGCGAAAACAGGATTCACGCGAGAACAGTACTCACGCGAAATCACCATTTCGTGCCTGTTCATTGCACTTGTGCGATTCGCATAGTCCAACCATCAAATTAACGTTCAAAAACTTGATTTTAATCCATGAAACCTATTCTACAACTGTCACCTAGGTACAATATGTCCATTTAATCTTTCAATTTCAACATTTATGTCCATTTATGAGATTTTAGTTTAAGTTGTTAAGGTCCCTTTTGAAATTCGTCTCTTTAGTAACCATAATGATCAAGATATACCTTTAAAATCACAATATGGATGTAATGTGAACAAATTGATGTTTCAAAATGACAAACAAGAACGGAATGAACTCTGTTTTTGAAGTTGTGAATGTAAGCGAAAGGGTTTTTCGGATAGTGAAGCGAAAGGGTTTTTCGGATAGTGAGTATGCGAAAAATGGTTTCGTTTAAACACACTGTGATATTTATACCCTAGGTTATTCACGCGATAAGACCTTTCGTGCGACAGATGTTTCCACGCGACAACTCCTATTCGGGTGAGTGTTGTGTACATTTTGAAAATTTTTCAAATTTATCAACTTTTTATTCTCAATTATTTATGTCAACAAAACTTTATATTTACCAAGTGACCAATTAATTTAATGAATCTTCAATTTTCAAAATTTATCTGTTATTTATTTGTCTTAAAACTAAATAACACAAAACAAAACAAAACAAAACAAAATAATAATAATAAAAATAATGAAAACATATAAAGAATCAAGATCTGAATTGTTTATTGATCAAAATTCTTTTGTAAGAATTTTCATAATGAGATCATATAGTTCTTTGTCAAGTCAAGACTCTGTCCAGCTTTATTTAAAATAACTGGTTAAGTTGATTGTCAATATATTTGTCCTTTTTAAACTTATACTTCAGGTTTTACTCAGAAACATAAGGAGTGATACATATCATGTTTTGTTTGATTTAATATAATTCAGTGGATCCCACAACCAAAACTTCTGTAAAATACTTATTATCCTTCAAGACACTGTCGAGATTTCAAGTCACCCCAAATTGACTTAAACCATGCATTGTTGATCAGTGATACCATTTATTTATTCCTAAAATATAACTATTTGAGCTTAACTAACACGAAATATTAACAAGTTTAAGGACTTACTAACAGCCATCCGGACTTACGTCTGCCCTCTCAAGATGTTTAGGACTTATAAGCCATCCGGACTTACATGCCCCATCTTTTGATTTTGCCTTCCATGATCAGAAAATATTCTTAAAATAGAAAATATATACCATATAGTATGTATATCTTTAGACATATCTTTTGATTTGTACTCCTTGGCATCTATATCCTATATGGCCTTTTGGCATCTTTTTGCTCAATATTTGCTCAGTTATTTTCTTTTTGTCTTTGTATTTCTATTTGTCTTTTCGTATTTTCTTTTATATATATACATAGTTATATATGATAATCACTGACTCACACAAATACAGGCTTGAGTATGACAAGAGTATAACTCTCAGTCTGTGTTAGAACATTTTTGACATTGTCACAGAATCCTGATATGTTCCCCACTAATTCATATTACTTTAATTCAAGTTTAATCACTCAATTATGATCTTTTATTTCTGAAAGCAAAGCCTATTGACACATCAAACATAATCCAAGTCTATTCGTATTTAAGCCTTTGAAAGTACTTAGACTCTTTTAGAACTTTGTAATATCATTTCTCATTTAAGTATGAAAATTTTTTCTCTCCTTTTTTTATTTTTAACAATCCTTTGATCTTGACTCCCCCTAAAACCAAAAAAATATTTTTCAGAACATGTTTTTCTAATTTCTCCCCCTAAAATGCTGATTGTCTTTTTAAAGAAAAAAAACAATTGCAATTTTATTCTGTATTAAAAAAATGAAAAATCTTTTTGTGAAGATTCAAGAAATCAATTTATCCAAAGTTAATCATTCCCAATGATTGCACAAGGAAATCAAATCGAGAATGATCAAATGCCTTGGTAAATAAGTCAGCAATGTTTTCAGTTGACGGTACTTGTTTTAAATGAATAAGTTTATGATCAAAACAGTCACGGATAAAATGGATTCGGATGTCAATGTGTTAGTTTTGGAATGTTGAATGGGATTTTTAACTATGTTCAGAACTGCCGTGTTATCATACCAAATTGGTGTGTCATATATGTTGAGGCCATAATCGAGAAGTTGTTGCTGAATCCAGACAAGCTGAGAACAACAGCTCGATGCAGCCACATATTCAGCTTCGGCAGTGTATGTGGATACAGTGTTCTGCTTTTTACACTGCCAGGAAATGAGTCGGTTTCCTAAAAATTGACATCCTCCTGTAGTCGATTTCCTGTCTAAATTGCAACCACCATAATCACTATCAGTATAAGCAAATAAATTGAATTCGGAATTTCGAGGATACCAAAGACCAAGTTGAGGTTGACCCTTGAGATACTTAAAAATCCGCTTGACAGCTTTCATGTGTGATTCTTTTGGATCACTTTGATAGCGAGCACACTGACAAATAGGGAACATGATATCCGGCCTGCTTGTAGTGAGATACATGAGGGAACCAATCATTGATCTGTACAGATATTGATCAACTGATTCTCCTAATGGATAAATTCCCAGTCATATGTCTTGAACAACCGCTGTCTACATGCCATAGGCTTTCAATAAGCTTTTGCGATTGTCCCTACATAAGTAAATGAATTACTTAGTCTTTGGTACCCAAGTCAAACACGACTTGAGCACATTCTGTGTTGCAGTTAGACAAAAAGATTTAAGATTATTATATTTGTTTAGCACATCAGTCTTTTCATTAACACTTCTCAATTTGATTTTATCTTTTAAATCATTTTTCAAATACTTGTTCTTTTCGACATCATTAGCATTCTCAACCTTTAATTTCATTGGTTTTGAAAATTTTCCATGAGTGAAAAACAATTTTCTATTGTGAGCAATAGAATTATGAAATCGTTGTTTGCTTGGTGATTTTTGTCGAAAAGGACAATTATTTGCCAGATGATTTATATTTCCACACTGATAACATTTCCTTTGTTGTGTATGGAAAACAAACTGTAGATGACAATTATGAAAATTGTCATAGAAACCAAAGTCAGATTGACTTTTTGGTTTGACTTTCTGCACAGTCTCTCGAATCTTTGCTTCATTTGATAATTGCTTGTTCATCTTAGACAGATTCGAGGAAATAGGTGATTTGTTCATCTTTGCTTGGTCATTAGGTTTAACTGCTGTGACTTTTGGAATGGAAGATGCTGGAATTAGACCAGTCTTAGAATGTGCTGGAGAAGGACCAGGCTTTGATATTCGAATGGATGCTGGAAAAGGACCAGGCTTTTGAATCTGTTGCACATCTAGGCTACACATATCTTGTTTCACAGGGTTAGCATTCTAATGAATTTTATTTTTAAAGAATCAAAAATTCATTTCTTTAAAAATATAATCTTCATCTTCAATTAAACCTTTAGAAACAAATCTATTTTTAAAATCTTTTTCAAGATTCACTTTATGATTTGCCCTTTGACTTTCATTCAAATTACATTTTATATTTGATTTTGTATCATTCAAAGCAACATACTTTTCATTCCTCAATAAAGTTTGATTACAATCAAATTTAAAATTGTTTACATTCTTATTTTTCAAACTCTCTCTTTCATTCTCACTCTCACTATCACTTTCCCACTCTTCAACCAAACCATCCACCTTCATATTATCTGCACAAATTTTTTACATTCTTGTTTTTCAAACTCTCTCTTTCATTCTCACTCTCACTATCACTTTCCCACTCTTCAACCAAACCATCCACCTTCACATTATCTGCACAAAAATTTTCAGTTAATTGTTTAGGTTTAGTTATTGTGATAGGATCAACGGTCAGATTTACTTTGACTGAAGGTTTTAAGTCTGAGGATGGTGAAAAACCTATCCCATAACTCATATCACAATCAGAAATGACATTAGATGAAGGCAACACATGAATAATCATGATTAATTGGAGGAGCGATGTTTGAAAATCCAACACCATATTTTCCTCCTTTTATCTTCTGTGTCATTTGTGACTTGATAATACCTTCAACCATGGTTGATGAAAGTTCAAACTTTTGAACAGTCAATTTAGCCGAGGCTAGTTCACTGTTGAGTCTATTGATTTCTAAGGCGAGTTCATTATTTCTGTTAGTCAAATCATTATTTGTACATTCTTTATCATGAAGATTTAATTGTAAGTTGTACACCGTTTTATTTAAACCATCAAGTTTTTCTTTAAAAATCTTTTCATTTGACTTGTGTTTTCGAGCTTGATATTGAAGTTTTTCAACTTCCATTATCAAGTTCTCATTATGAACTCTGTACCTTTGAACTTTCTCAGTACATATATTTGTGCATAAACCATCATATACCTTTGGTTCTGAGCTTCCTCCTTCAGATTCTTCACCTTTTTCACCATGAATGCTTTCATAGTCTCAACTGGTTCTTTCACTGGAGCAACATCAACAGTCTTTAGATCTTCAACCTGATATTTGATTGGAGGCTCAACAGTGTACTCTTCAACTTCTTTCTTTTCCTTCTCAACACCTTCTCTGTCTTCTCTTCCTTCTCAGCACTTTCCTCAACTGTAATTTCTTCTTTCTCTGCTATCTTCTCAACAAACAAACCATCCAACAGATCATCAGACACAAACTCAGCAAACAAATTCTCTTCCTCCTCAGGCTTAGTAACAATCTTAGCCATCAAGGCTGTAGACAACTTCATATCAAAGAGTTTCCATTTGGTCAGACCAATCATAGTCAGCATTAGTTTGTGAAACCAATGCTTTGGTACCTCCAGAAGTACTTGCTTTATCTTTCTTTGTTTCAATCTCCACAGTAACCATTCTTTTGGGTCCTTCAGCTTGACCACCAGACTTGGGTTCAGTACATTCTCTAGCAAAATGACCTGGTTTATCACAGTTGTAACATCTCAAGTTTGATTTATCAAAACCAATTTTGCTTGAGTTGTTCACACTAAACATCTTTCTTCCAGTTCGTCTAGCAAAATTCTTAGCCATGTACACCACCATTGCCATCTGATATTTGATATCATTTTCCTCCACATCATCAGGGTTTACTTGTTGAAGATCATCAATCAAGACATTTGGAGCAGTGAGTCTACCAGCCATGAAAGCTTCATAGCTAGACATAAAAGTGGTGAATAAAACAAGATGTTCCTCAGCAATCTGAACAGTCTGTTTTGAAGGATTTGTGGTAGCAACATAAGCGTGTTGAACACTCTGTGGAGTTGAAGTTTGAGGAATTTGTTGATGGATGATGGGGGAGTAATGTTGAGCAGCTGGAATTTGAACTTGAGAGTTCATTACTGGTTGAATATATGGAGATTCAGAATTCCAGTTTGTTGTTACTGACACATCTGAGTATAACTGACATAGTAATTAGGATTACTAGCCATTTTCGCATAAAGAGCAGTTGCTTCAGCACCCAAAGAACTCAAATGATTGGCAGCTCTTGCTTATCATCCATTTCATAAGACTTGATAGTGGATATCAAATCGGTCAGAGGAAGAGTATACAAGTCTTTAGTTCTTTTGATCAGTGTACAGTTGTGATTCCAATTGTAGGGAAGTGAATTCAGCAGCTTCTTGTTAACCATGATTGGTTCCAGTGTTATTCCAGCACTCTTTATTTTTGTAACCAGTTTCACAAACCTGGCTATCTGGACATCCAACAACTCACCTACAACATGATTAAACATATTAAACTCTTGATTCAGCATATCCTTCTTGCTTTCCCTCATGTCTTTATTACCCATGATCTGAGTTTCCAATGCATCCCATAACACTTTTGCACCTCTGAACTCTTTAAACTTATGAGATATTTCGGTAGTCAAGGCCATAGTAATAGCAGCATAAGCCTTGTCATCAAGCTCTAATCTCTTTATGTCATCTTCATCCCACAAGTGTTCAGGTTTCTGGACCATCTCTCCTTTATCGTTCTTGTACATGGGAATATAAGGACGATACTTGATCGACCTCCACATCTTAGGTTCAGTATAGATAACATGATTTTCGAACCTGTAAGCCCAATCAGCATAATCATCTTCACTGAGAAGTCTAGGTGGCTTGTTCCCAGTGCCGATTTCAGTATCAAGATGAAGAGATGCAGTAAGATGCTTCAGATTAGGTGTTGTTGAAGACATGTTGATCGAAAAATCGAAAATCAGACTTTTCGTGCGAAATCCCAAACTGTGCGACAACTACTTTCGCGCGAGAGCTCCTTTCGCGCGAGATATCAAATCGTGCGAGATTCCACTAATTCACCACGCGAAATCGCGTGAACAAACAGAATACCTAACTGAGCAAAAATGTTGTTTTCGCGTGCGAAAAGTCTTGAACTTTTTCACATAATCAGTTTTCCAATTTGCGAATTTTACCAATTTTTCACCACAAATTAACTGATTAGTTTCATTTTGAGGTATTTTAGTTCAAGTTAATCAGTGTTCTTTCAATTTTAGGTCCAAATTCAATTAAATTCAGTCCAAAAGATCACTTTTCTTCAAAATTTCAGCAGCGTAACTTCTCCATATTGAATTCTCAATCAAACTAGTGAATAGGAAGATGAAGAATGATTCAATTCAGTCAAAAACGTCTTCAAATCCTGGTTATAGAAAACCAAACACTTTAAATAAACGTTTGAAAAATCCAACATAATAACAAAGATATTTAAAAACTTGCGGTTTACAAAAAATTATTTTACAACATTTTAAAGTCATAAGACTTTTGAAAGAACTGTTTAATAAATGTTTAAAAAACATATCATTGTCAAAAAGTCATTTAAAAGCAATGAGTTTAATAAAACTTTTAAAAATTGGAAAAGAACTTTGAAAATGAACGATTTGAAAGAAAAATTAAAAAGGTCAAACAATTTTAATAAAAGGGTTTAAGAAATATGGACCTCTAAAATTATTTACAGCGTTTTTATGAAAGTTATTTGAAAAAGTCAAATTGTTTAACAAAGAGGGTTGAGAAAACAAACATTTTTAAAAAGTATGTTTTTAAACAAATTATTGGGTCTATATAAACTGTACATATTTTAATAAACAAACAAACAAACTGTACATATTTTAATATTAAACATAATAACATTGAAATAAAAAAATAAAACTAAAATAAAAAACTTTGAAACCAACGATATAATGTTAATTTAATATATGTGTATCTGTGTATATATGTGTGTACTTATATAGTTTAATAAATAAGTTATAGAGTAAATTACCATTTGCATCCCTGACATTTGTCCATTTTAACCACTTGCGTCCCTGCAGTTTCAAAATTGCCATCCGCCCCCTAACGTTTCGTGTTATCTTCATTTGAATCTATACGTTTCATTTTTATCTCCATTTTAGTCCAGATGACTTAACACTGTTAGTTTTCCAGTTAAATTATTATTAAAAAGACGAAATTGCCCTTCACTCAACATCTTCTTCTTCCTCAATCAACACACAAGATTCCACCACCACCATCAATTCCTTTACCCGAAAGACTCCTATCAGAGTTGTTCATCTTCATGATCTCAGCCCCGTTTAGAATCGCATTCGGTAACGCATCATTTACAGTCGACGGGCCGATGCTGATACGAATATGGTCACTGTTAATCGAGTTCGTGATGAAATCGGAGTAATAAGCTGTCGCTATATGCCCATTGAGCTTTGTAGTCAGATCAAAATCTGATAACACTCTTGAATCTTGAATGTAGACATTGAAGTACAGTTGATTTGGGGATGAACTCACAATATCACAGAAAAGAAGACGAATGAAATACTGAAACCCTCGATCCACCGGAAAATCCCAAGTGACGTTGAAGTGGCTTTTGGGATCATCTTCCGACGCCATTCTCGCGGCGGTGCCGTAAACACTCCGGGGAGCATCGTCCACCGTAGCGCCGCCGTTGATGAACGCAAACGAACCACCGGAGGGTGTGAAGGTGATCTCGAGGTCGCCGGCGGTTTTGTTGACGGAATATTCCTTCACCGCCGCACCATCGGAATTAAAATCCGATAACAGAGAATGATCACGGGTTGAAACGGAGAAAGTTGCGGTTTTTAGATCGTAATTACTCGCGGACCCCATCACCACCATCGCGAACCCCATCACCACCATCGCGACCTCCAATCACCACCACAACCGCAACCCCCATCACCACCACCACCGCAGCCCCCCATCACCACCATCGCGAACCCCATCACCACCATCGCGACCTCCAATCACCACCACAACCGCAACCCCCATCACCACCACCACCGCAACCCCCCATCACCACCACCACCGCAGCCCCCCATCACCACCATCGCGAACCCCATCACCACCATCGCGAACCCCATCACCACCATCGCGACCTCCAATCACCACCACAACCGCAACCCCCATCACCACCACCACCGCAACCCCCCATCACCACCACCACCGCAACCCCCCATCACCACCACCACCGCATCCCCCCATCACCACCATCGCGAACCCCATCACCACCATCGCGACCTCCAATCACCACCACAACCGCAACCCCCATCACCACCACCACCGCAACCCCCATCACCACCACCACCGCAGCCCCCCATCACCACCATCGCAAACCCCATCACGACCATCGGAGCTTCACCGTCGCCGTCGTCAGCCACCGTGAGGGGATTTGGGTTTGATTTTGTGGTTTGATTTTATTGAATTAGTGGGGGATTTGGGTTAATTTGATGGGTATATAGTGAAGAAAGAATAGATAGAGAGAGAGAAGATAGTAGGGTGGGGTGGGATAAGGGTTTTTATTTAAGTTAGTAAATTACCGTTTGCATCCCTGAAACTACGAGGGTATTTTTGTCATTTTACAAAAACTAACGGAAAATCTAACGGCGTTAGTGTGTTGGACTCAAATGGAAATAAAAATGAAACGTTAGGGGGCGGATGGCAATTTTGAAACAGCAGGGACGCAAGTGGTTAAAATGGGCAAATGTCAGGGATGCAAATGGTAATTTACTCTAAGTTATATGAATGGTCCCTCTGATAAAATTGTCATTTTGACAACTCTAACACCATTATTTAATTGGTAGTTAACTGACCATGGATGAAATAGAAATAGAATGTTGAGGATCATATCTGCAATTTTTAAACTTTATGGACCAAATCCAAAACTTTGATAAAAACTACCCATGAATTTACTCTAATTTTTTATTATTTATAGTTCTTAGTCATACATAATTTTAAAAATTAATTACGCAAATGGTTCCTGTTATTTATTAAAAAGAACATATTTGGATACTAAGGGTTTTTTATAACAGGTAGGGGCATTGTATTTTAAATTTGTAACGAATTAAGGTATTAACACTAACAAAAGTTCAATTTTCTGTTAAATTTAAGAGCATTTCCGTCTTTTTACGTTACAGGGACTATTTATGTCATTTAATACATAAAAAGAACTGTTTGTGTAATTTTATATATGCATATAGATATATAAACACACACACACACAGACGCACTCCTTAATCCTTATGTTCCAGATCTAGTTTAACTTCCCCGTCGATGGTTACCATATCACCGCCGCCGCCCCCCCCCCCCCCCCCGCGCCGGCTACCACATCACCACCGCCCCCACCGTCGGCTACCACATCACCGCCGCCCCCACCGCCTGCTACCACATCCCCGCTGCCCTCACCGCCGGCTACCACAGCCCCGCTGCCCCCACCCTCGGCTACCACATCCGCCAAACCCCACCGTCGCTTACCACCCACACTAGCCCCCACCGTCGCCTACCACCCCCGCCAACCCCTATCTCCGGCCACCACCTCACAACCACTATCTTGTTCAGCTTTTTAAATGAAGCAACAGGACCAAGAACACCATCATCATCCGACCATCACCATCACCGTCTCACCATCGCCATCGCATCATCACCATCGTTGCACCATCAACTGCTGCTTCAACTGTCCATATCCGGTTCATCCTTCGGAACCATATCACATCCCAAATCTAATGAAATTATCTCCATTGAATCATTAGGACCGTCAACTCCATCATCATCCGTTGCTGCCTACAAGACTTAAAGTCAAGAATCCCCAACTAGGTAATGCCTGATTTAGGTTTTAAGGTTTTGAGAAAAAACTAAAGGTGGGGAGGGGAGCAGCTGTGTGATTTGTATTGATTTTAGCGGTGTCTTCGGATGGGTGTGGTTAGACAAAATGGTGGTGAATGTGGCCGATGGTGGTGGCTAGGTAGTGGTGGTTAACCATTTTGATAAAAGTCGGGTTTTCTGTGGTGGTTGCTTCATCTATGATGATGTCCGATAGTGGTGGCGATGGTGACATTACTCCCCAAGGGGCTGGAATGGTGGGCGGCGGGTTGCGGATTAGTGGCGGTGGTCGGAAACGATAGTGGGTAACAGCAGTGGTGGATTCAATTCTCGTTGTGGCTGATTTTGAAAGAAACGGGAGTAGATAGGGGTTGGATTTTAAGTTATAGGTAACTACACAAATGGTCCTTGAATCAAAGAGAGATATCAAATTACAAAAGTAGTCCATCAAAGGGTATATTAGTCATTTTACTTAAAACTAACAGAAAAGTTAACAACAGTTAGTCTGAATACTTATTCTTGTTACAAAACTGAAAACAAAATACCCAAAGTTGTTACAAAAAACCCTTAGTATCCAAACCTGTATTTTCAATAAATCACGGGGACCATTTATATAATTAACTTAATTGTACTCATATCTTATCTTAAATTATTGTTTTATAATTAATAGATTTTTATTATATTTAATATTTTATTTATTCAACTTGTATAATAAATTAATTACTAAAGCTAATTAAGAATGAGCGGAAGAAATGAAATAGAACAAGCAACAACCAAACATATTTTACAACAGAAAATAATTTTAGAACTTTTTGTGATTTTTAAGATATGATATAAATAAATTACGTGTCACACCTTATGGAACTTAACAACAAAAACACGAATCTTAACAAAACCAAAGAGTCGTTGTAATAAGGTAAATTATTCAAACAACTAATTACTAGAAATGTCCATCTTTAAAACGCATTACTTGTTCACGTGATTCTCACCTCGTTTCATGATGGTTACATAAAATACATCATTCTAAACGCAAAACATATTCTGAAACATATTCAACCATAAATGCTGGTAAGTTAATATAATGATCATCAACTTTTTTTTTTTAATATTTGTGTTGGTGATGCATAATTAAATTCATTTCCATATATAAACATTTTAACAATATACATGCATTGGTTTTACATTCTCTAACTCATATGGTCCATCACATACCACTACAAGGAATAAGATTATTAGCGGCGACATTTGTCGCCGCTATTGATGCCCTTTGTCGCCGCTATTAGTATTAGCGGCGACCTGTCGCCGCTAATGAGTCGCCGCTAATGATTCGTCGCTAATGTGGAAAATATCGCCGCTAATGAGTCGCCGCTAATGATGTCGCCGCTAATACATTATTTGCGGCGACAATATCGCCGTTATAAAGTTGGGAAAAAAATTCCGGGAAGACTATTAGCGGCGACAATGTCGCCACTAAAAGTCATTTTCTAATTTTAAATTTTTTTTATTTTTTTAATTTCCATTTTTATAAACCAAGAAAACCTGTAAATAAAACCAAATTTCCAGATTTCCAAACAACACAAATAACATAAGTATAAGAAGTACAATACGAGTTTTAACAACACAAATAACATAAACATACAAATTGTTTAACTTCAACTTCTAATATCGTCAACATAAACTTAAACAACACAAATTGTTTATTCATCGTCCTCGTCCGAATCATCATCTTCATCAGCTTGTTGTGTACCTTTTTGGGAGGCAATAAGTTGCGTCATTTGTGACATAAAGTTTGCATTTTGAAACAAACTTGCAATTTGTTCCTACAAAACAAAACATACATTATAAGTTGTGGTATTGCTTCTTAATATAACTTTAAGTATATAATGATACACCAACACCTTGAAGTGTGTTTGTATCACCCATTTCAACCATAATGTACATAATTCAACTTAAATTTACCCATTTTGACCCGTTTTTAACTCAAATTAATAAGGTTTAACTATATCAAGTGTGTTTGTATCATTTTGACCCATTTCAAGCATAATGTACATAATTCAACTTAAATTTACCCATTTTGACCCGTTTTAACTATATCAAGTGTCTTTGTATCATTTTGACCCATTTCAACCATAATGTACATAATTCAACTTAAATTTACCCATCTTGACCCGTTTTAACTATATCAAGTGTGTTTGTATCATTTTGACCCATTTCACCATAATGTACATAATTCAACTTAAATTTACCCATCTTGACCCGTTTTAACTATATCAAGTGTGTTTGTATCATTTTGACCCATTTCAACCATAATGTACATAATTCAACTTAAATTTACCCATTTTGACCCGTTTTAACTATATCAAGTGTGTTTGTATTATTTTGACCCATTTCAACCATAATGTACATAATTCAACTTAAATTTACCCATTTTGACCCGTTTTAACTATATCAAGTGTGTTTGTATCATTTTGACCCATTTCAACCATAATGTACATAATTCAACTTAAATTTACCCATTTTGACCGTTTTAACTATATCAAGTGTGTTTGTATCATTTTGACCCATTTCAACCATAATGTACATAATTCAACTTAAATTTACCCATTTTGACCCGTTTAAGATAAACCAACAATGATACATTTAGCAACTTCAAGATAAAACGTATAAAACTTTAATACCTCTGATAATGTCTGAGGTGTTTGTTCCTGATCAGGAACAAACGAAGTCGACCCTGCAGATGAAGACGGTTTACGCCCAATCAATATGCCCGCGGCGTTCTCCCAACACCGACTCAAAAACTTCAACCTCGTTCAGTGATGAACTATTTCCTTCGTTTTGGGATTGACTTAGCTCATCAAACCGTCCTTTGAGCTGATTCTATATTAATTAACAAGAAGTCATTTAAATGCCTTAAACTAAAAAAATTAAAAAAACAAAAAAATATTGTAAGGTACTTGAAAAGGATATTTAATTTACAACAATTAAAAGCCAATTTATTATTGTTTTTGTTCTAATAACAAAGTACAAGAAAAGGATATTTAATTAACAGTCAAGACATTATGCTCTAAGGTACTTGAAATTAAAAAGAACACCCTTCATTGATAGCAATAATGTAATATTGTAAACCCTTACATCCATACATACATACATACACATATATACATACACATCTCTATGACTGTTTGTAAACTCAATGTGATTTGTTAAATGCCTTAAACTAAGAGTATATATCCAGTTAGTGTAATCTGCTATGCACACAAAAAGACCAACTATAATAAAAATATCTAACTAATTTCTAAACAAGCACAATCTAACACTAACCAACTAATTTCAAAAATTAACCATTTCTAACACTAATCAAACTAATATAATTTTAACAACTAACTAAGCACAATCTAAACTAAAAAAATTAAAAAAAACAAAAAAATACCAAATCTAGTAGTAGTGGCGACCGAACAGAAGCAGCAGCGGCAACGATGGTCAGATCGCGCGTGGTTGTGACCGGTGGTGGCTGGTGGGTGGCTGGTGGGTCGCGCGCGGATGGTGGTGGTCGGATGGTGGCTGCTCGAAGTGGTGGCTGATCGAAGACTGCGTGCGGATGGTGGTGGTCGGATGGTGGCTGCTCGAATGGAGGATGGATGCGGCGGATGATGGTGGTCGGATGGTGGCTGCTCGAAGGGAGGTTGGATGCGGCGGATGGTGGTGGTCGGATGGTGGCTGCTCGATCGAAGGGAGTGCTGCAATTGGTGATGGAGGGAAAGTGAAGAAAAGGGGCAAAACATCGCGGGTACATCGAAACACCATTAGCGGCGACGCGTCGCCGCTATTGGCGTCGCCACTAAAGGTCTAATGTACGCTTAAATCGTAGTTGTTCGATGTAACAGATTTGGACGGCTAGATGTTGGTCAAAAAGGTGAACGGTGGATCGCGACCTTTAGCGGCGACATGTCGCCGCTAAAGGTGTCGCCGCTAATAGGTGTCGCCGCTAATGGATATGTCGCCGCTAAAGGCGTCGCCCCTAATACGCGCGTTTCTTGTAGTGACAGTTTTACGCATGCGCTACTAAGGCCCACCACCCATTCTTACTAACCACTTAGACCCACAATGAATATATCGACATTGTTATAATCAATATTTAAAGTTTAAATATCACATATGCAAGGTATAACCTAAGATTAACCCACAATGAATATATCGACGTTATTAACTCACATTAACAACAATGTTGCCTTGGTAGTTGAACAATGATATCTACTGTTCTTTATCAATGCTCATAATATGTTAAAACTAGGTTATCAATGCTCATATAATATGTTAAAACTAGGTTAATTACTACCGGTGGTTATGACTATGATAGTTATTTAAGCAAGTTTAAATTTAAACGAAGCCTTACCTGATTTCTTTCTGATGGCTCTAGACTAAGTACTATGACTTGCAAACAACTCAGATGGAACATTTAAACATGCTTGAGAGTAAGATTATGTGAAAATGATTGACTTCGAGATTCTATTTGTAGGCTACATTGGTTATCGTTACGAATCGTAATGTATAGAGGGTTACAGTCCGTGACTGCCTACAGTTGAGTCATCGACACACACCCACCTTCGGGATGTTTGTTGAACCACTACAACATTAATTTACAGACCATAAGGACCACGGTTATGGTCCGTGAAGATATCCTTGTCATGCTTACCACTTGTATCTTGTTCACTAATGTCACATCCCGGCGGAAGCGTGAACGATACGGGTGGAATGTGACTAGCTTTTATCAGAGTGCAATTGTTTATAGTAAATAAACACAGATATAATAGAAACATAACATAGACATACTTTTATTACTATTAGAGGAATTACATCTTTTTACATAATATACCAAAATTAGATGTAATTAGTTACAACTAAGTTACAGCATGTCTAAAATCTATGAAAATGCGCGTCCACGTACACACTCCCGTCAACATGTTGACGGTCAGTGTTACACAGACCCGTCCTACGACTTCGCCCCAACCATCATGAACCTCAAAGCTGAAATCAAATGTGTTACTCATTTCCTGAAAAAGTACACTTAAACCAGTCAACAAAAATGTTGGTGAGAACATAGGTTTAATCCAGACAAAATATTTTATTGATGTATCAATTACAACCAAACCTGCTCACAACATAATCATACTATCACGAAATAATCATAAAATAAGATAATATTACATCCTAACCCCCATTCGGTTAGATGCAGGAAAATAGTAGCAACCCTCATCCGATTGGTACAAATATTCTCCTAAGTAGCGCTACCAATATTATTGGTCGGTTCCTCATTCGAACTAATGGTTGTGTCGCAAATGACAGTAAGCAAACAAAAATATTTTCAAAATAATACATCAACCCAAACAGTATAATTTTTTCCCCAAAACTTTACTGAATATTAAACGGTTGAAAATGGGGCTATGAACTCACCGTGTCTTCTCACTTGAACCTAACAAGATAGTTCACAGTGTCAGACAATACTTTAAATATTTTTCTGGTTTTCATTGACTGTAAAAGATTAATAGAAACACCTTCAAGTCTCTAAAAATTCTCAATCTTTTTAACTACACATAATAGTTATAGTTATTCCAAAATTTCTCAAAAATCAGAGAAATTAGCTACTAATGTCCAAAAAAATACCAAAATTTAATAGAACATAATTTGGATAGTTTGTAGCTTCCCATAATTTTTACAACATCAAATTCCAAATAGATTATTTTATATAAATCCCATAATATTCCCAAAATTCCTCAACATACCTACTGCTGTTCCATAAATCATCAAAAATTCATAGAATTTTTTCCAAAAAGTCAGTAACATCACATAATTTTTATATCATCCATATCTTAACAGATTATTTTCTATAAATTTCATAATATTCCCATAAATGGTTAAAAATAGCTTCTGTTATTCATAAATTCCCAAAATTTACAGACGGTTTGTTATATAAAACCACATATCATATAATTTTCCCAAAGTCCAAATAATAACAGAGCAGTTTCTGTAATTTCCACAATTATTAAAATATTTAGAAAAATACTTATACTGCTTCAAAATTTATGAAAACTATATATTCTGTAGCTTCATATTTAATATTACATCTATGATTTTATTCAAATTTATTATTCACTTTAAGTATTTATTCTGATTTATTTACTACAGAACATACAAAAATTCATATCCTAATCATAATAAGGAATAAAATTCTGAAATAATTCCAGAGGTTTTTATACCTCAAAATAATCATTCTGAAATTTTGTCAGAATTTTCCCAAATTTATTTCTATTTTTGATATTTTCTTCTACTTTTCCATTATAAAATTTTATAAATTATTTCTTTATCAAAACCTTATCAAAACTTTCAGTTAAATATTTCACTATAAATATGAGAGTTTGTCAATGTTTATTCCACAATTGCAAATATTTAATATTTATTTGATTTTTCTTAATTAATTATGAGATAATTCTTGGAATTTCAAAATATATCTTTTTAATTATAAGTTTCTGATTTTTTGACAACTCATTACTTATGATACATGAATCAAAGCTTTAAAAATTGGTTTTGGTGTTTAAACACCAACCACTAAGTATATATTGATTTTTGTTACATATATGTAACAAAAATTGTTTTTATACCTTGTGATGGTGACTTCAGGTTGTTGAACTCGAGAACAGGGCTGTAGAGATCGTGAATGGTGCTGGTAGGTGCTGGTGGTGCGTGGTTTGTGGGTGTTGGTGTTGTGGTTGTCGGGTTGGTGTTGTTGATGTTGTTTGTGGTTGTTGTATTGTAACCGAGAGTGGGAGGGGTTTAGGGACAGAAAGGTGGTGATGTCTAGCTTTGTAATCGAGAGAGAAGAAAGCAGAAGATGGCTGGAGGTCGAATGAAGGTGGTGATATGTGCACAAAGATCCGAGAGGGAGAGATATGAAGTGAATGCTTTGTTCTTAAGTTTGTTTGGCATATATCCTTGTGTCCACCGCCCTCATCAACATCTTCATAGCCTAGGTGAGTCATATGTTTAGAGTTGCTTAGTAATGTTTAGGTTAGGTGGCATTTGATGAGGATTTATAGATGGCCATGGTTTCTTGTGAGAGTGCCACATTCCTTGTGTAATCATGACCCCATTAATGTTTTGACTTAGGAGTGCAAGTTATCTCTTGTTTATTGGGTTCAAGGTACCGAAGTTTAAGGTGTAAATGGGTGTATATGTGGCGGTTTATAGAGACATTCGAGAGATAGGTATCAAATGGCAACTTTGGGAGTGTGAATGGAATGTTTAGGAAGATTTGATAGGCCTACTAGAGTTTGACTTTTGGAATGTGAAAACTAGATGTAGGGTGGTGTGAATGCAAGGAAAATCAAGGCATAGGTGGCGGTTTGAGTAAGGTGGCCGAGAGAATGCTTCAAAGTTTGTCACCTCCATTTTGCAATCATGAACTTCATTAATATGTACACTCTAAGAAGTTTAGCAAGCTATCTATGTTGTTTGATTCAATGAACCGAGGCTTAGAGTGTAGATGTGGGTATATGTGGTGGTTTGGAGAGTGTGAAAACAAGAAAAGAAAACCGAGGGCATGGTCGTGGTGTAGTGGTTTAATGGTTTTGGGTGTGATTGGCTTCGGGTGGTTTGATGGTGATGTTTTGGTTTTTGATTATTAGTTTTGGGTTTTAGTTTTTATGTTTAGGATTTAGTTTAGTTAAGTTTTGATGTGTTTATATATATATATATATATATATATATATATATATATATCCGTAAGTATATACATATGTAAATGAGCTATGTATATATATCTATACTAAAACATGTATGCTTGTAGTACAACAATTTTCCATGTATACGTATGTAGGTAAACATGCCCATGTAAAAACTTAGGTATCTATACACGTATGTGTGTGTTTCGGGCATATAAGCATACGTACATACATAAACTATTAATATATAGACATGCATGCAACGTGCATACGTAAAATTTTGTATATATATACATGTGAATATGAGTTTTGGGTATATAACATACATGCATACGTGAATTATTAATACATAGGCATGCATATAAACATGCATACGTATACCATACCTATATAATTCATGGTTGTAACATAATATTGTAGAATTTTTACACGTAATATAATGAAATAATTTTTAAGGTTGTCACAACTAAGTTACGGACTGTAAGGCCTAATGGTTACGTTCACAACTTCTACCTTTTTTTACTACTTTTCGTTTATATTGAGTCTAGGTGTTTCATCATGTTATACAAAATAAAATAAAAAAAAGATTAGGAGAATTACTGGCACAATACAATAACAGTAAATATCTCTTACTAATAAATAAAAATAAATCCGGACACTTGTTACCATTCTAGGCAATTTAATAATTGGTTTTTTTCGCTTCTCTCCTCTTAATTATGAATGCTATAATAGCTATTTATTAATTAATAACTATTCATAATTAAAAATTCAAATATGTTAATTTCAAATTTTCGAATTTGTAATACATGAGTTTATTCAATCCGTATAATACACAATATTTAAGACATAACTTTTTTATATTATAAACCACGTAACAGTAAATTTATTTAGATCGTGTATCATACGGGTTTGTAACCTTGTTACCGTATAGAAAACAAAATAAGTTTATGTTCTTTGAGTATTTTCGTGGTGGTAGTTTTTTTATGGGTGAAAATATCTTTCATTTATGAGATACTTGCAGCATGTAAAAATTTAAGACGACGTACCATCAAATTCATAAGGCGTGCAAGTGGCGCATACATCAGTGTATTCCAAATCTAGTTTTATTTCAAAGCTACGAAAACATGATTTCATATTTTCATATCATAGTAAACAAGGGGTGGAGTTATTGTAGAAAAGAGTAAAAACTATAAAGGATGAGTATGATTATTATTCCTTAGATATTAAATTCAAGTGATAAGAAAATTCGATAATATAATGGTAAATAATTGTAAATTTAATTAATAAACCAAGTGTGTTTTAGTATTAATCACATTTTCGATGTAACACCCGCCTCCCAGGGCTCATCGTGGGGAGCGTTACGCATCGAATATACAGAACACATAGTAATCAGAGAATACACAGCGGAAATCTAACTTTAATTATACATCAAAAACGTATAATACATCTGTTATAATAGATAATAATATTACATCAGTTTAACTATACTAAAGATCCAAATATTCAACAACATTCTAGAACTTTATTTTCTCACAAACTAGCTCGTAATCTTCAATCCCTGCAATCACTTGGCACCTAGGATTTGTGTCCATAAAAATAAAAACATTTGGGACTCAGCATAAGGCTTGTGAGTTCATAAACATGGCATTTTTTAAAATTCAAAACATGTTATTATTGACTGTTGCATCAAGCAGATACAGTCATGGCAAACAGATAGGAACAGAGTAAGCACAGTATAAATTCACATAATCAGGCTATGTATACAAAATCCACTGGCTAAAGCAGAATCATACAAGCAGCCCTCAAGCATCCTATCAAGCATTGCCACATATCACAGATGCTATTGATAGTCAATTCTTTAATTATTACCAGTTATCAGAACATCACATCCGTTTTATAAAAAGTTCAGAGGAACTCACCTCAATCAATCAAGTCAGTGATATCGTCTGCTTGGGTTCACTGCTATCAGGTATTATCCTATAAGCAAAATAACATTACTTAAGCTATATTCTAGCTAGTAACAATTTTAGGGATGATTCGTTATCTTTTTCTATTTGTTGGTTTTATTTGGGCACTTTCTTTTATCCTATGCCAACCCTTTGGTACAACCCTTACTAGTTGGCATAACTCGGGCGTTTCCATCATACCCGAGCCAACCCTCGGGGTTACCCAATACCTTCCCTAATGATAACCTTAAAGTCTAATAATAATAATAACAACTACAACACTACAAAATAACAAATAATAATAATACTAACTATGACAATAAAAATAACAACTATAATAATAATAATAACTATAAAGATGATAATAATAATATTAATAATAACTATATTAATACTAATACTTATAATGATAATAATAATAATAATAATAACGACTATAATAATAATTAAATATAAACTTAAACAAGGGCGTACCTGAAAATTATCTACGACAATTTGATGTAGAGTCTCCCCTACTCGCGCTCCTAGTCGCGCTCCTACTCGAGTACCAAAATGACTACTAGCAACACCCAACGGGGTATTGAGAACTCGGGATTCTCTTTATATTAGAGCGTTCCCAAAGAAACTTATGTTCTAAATTCAACCTTAATGCTTCTATTTATAAAGGAGTTGAAAGGAGTTGAAAGAGTTTGAGAGGCGATGTAGGATGGACTTTTACTTCTTCTTCAATGTGGGACAGAAGCAATTGTGAAATCTCATTTGAATCATATATTATTATTTTATCATATATTATTATATTATTATAATTGATTCAGCTGCTTAACTCGTTTTTCTCTTATAACTTTTAATATATAGCGTATTACGAAACTTCAAATATGTCGTTGTGACGAGCTTATTTTTCTCTACGAGTCAACCTAAGTTTCGTAAAAAAAGGAGCAGGTTCGAATATAATATATTATTATATATTCAAACGGTCTCTTATAACATAAAATTTCATAAAAACTTCAAACATTACATAGACAATTTACTCATTACTTACTCGTTTGACAATATATGAAATGCGAAGTTCATATGACCCAAACGCTCGGGTTGTTACATTCTCCTCCCCTTAAAAGAATTTCGTTCTTGAAATTCGAAAGTTACTCGAATAGTTGAGGATATTTGATTTTCATTTCTTCTGCTAATTCCTAAGTCTTCTCGGGTCCTTTCTGACCTTGTCACTGGACCAATACTAGTGGAATTATTTTCTTTCTTAATTTTTGTTCTTGAGAATCAAGAATCTTTATCGGTTTTTCAGTAAAGTTTAATTTCTCGTCTATTTGCATGTCCTCTAATGGCATTACTTGAGTCAGATCTGCCAAACACTTCCTTAGGTTCGATATATGAAAAGTATCGTGAATACCTTTCAAAGTTTCAGGTAATTCTAGCTTGTATGCAACTGGACCAATTCTTGCGATGATTTTGAACGGTCCAATGTACCTGGGACTTAACTTCCCACGTTTACCGAATCGCATTACTCCTTTCCATGCTGAGACTTTCAACATCACATAGTCTCCTTCTTGAAATTCTAAAGGTCTCCTTCTGTTATCTGCATAACTCTTCTGTCTATCATGAGAAGCTTTTAGTCGTTGTCTGATTTGTTGGATTTTCTCAGTTGTCTCGAGAATAATTTCAGTTTTGGTCAACTGATCATCCCCTACTTCTGTCCAACAGATGGGAGTTCTGTATTTCCTACCATATAAGACTTCAAATGGTGCAGCCTTAATGCTGGAATGGTAGCTGTTGTTATAAGAAAATTCAATCAAAGGCAAATGATCATCCCAGCTACCTCCAAAATCAATCACGCAAGCACGCAACATGTCTTCTAAAGTTTGAATTGTTTGCTCACTCTGACCATCCGTCTGAGGATGATATGCAGTGCTTAAACTGATTTTGGTTCCAAGTTCCTTTTGGAAACTTTTTCAGAATCTGGAAGTGAATCGGCTATCTCTATCGGAGATAATGGATAAAGGCATTCCGTGCTTACTTACTATTTCATCAATATATATCTTGGCTAGTTTTTCTATTGGATAGCTCTCACTTATGGGTAGAAAATGTGCTGACTTGGTTAGCCTGTCAACCACGACCCATATAGCATTATATCCTTTTCGTGTTCTTGGAAGTTTTGTGACAAAATCCATGGTCACTCTATCCCATTTCCATACTGGCAACTCCAACTGTTGTAACTGATCGGCTGGTTTTGATGTTCAATCTTAACTTGCAGACATGTTAAGCATTTCTCAACATAATGGGCTATGGATCTTTTCATATTAGGCCACTAGTAGTGATTTCGAATATCTTTATACATTTTGTTTGCTCCAGGATGCATTGTGTATTTGGATTTGTGGGCTTCATCTAATACTTTGCCCTGAATACCTCCAAATTTTGGGATCCAAATTCTTTGACGAAATCGTAGGACTCCATCCATTCCTTGAGTCAATAATTTCTGGTTACCCATCATTCTTTCAGCCTGAATATTCTCATCTTTCAACGCTTCAGTTTGAGCATTCTTGATTTGGTCTTTCCAATCAAGCTTGACATCTATCTTTAATGCTTTTACCCTAATTGGTTTAACTCTTTCTTTCCAACAGAGAGCATCAGCGACTACGTTAGCCTTTCCTGGATGGTATTTGATTTCACAATGATAGTCATTGAGAAGTTCCATCCACCTTCTTTGCCTCATGTTTAACATCTTTTGATTAAAGATGTGTTGTAAGCTCTTATGGTCCGAGTAGATTACACACTTAGTACCATACAAGTAGTGTCGCCAAATCTTTAAGGCAAACACTATGGCACCCAATTCAAGGTCGTGCGTAGTATAGTTCTTTTCATGAACTTTTAGTTGTCGTGATGCATAGACTATAACCTTGTCACGTTGCATCAACACACAACCTAAACCATTATATGAGGCATCACAGTATATTGCAAAGTGTTCATTACCATCTGGTAATGAAAGTATAGGAGCACTACTAAGCTTTTACTTTAGAAGGTTGAAAGCTTCTTCTTGCTTTGGTCCCAGTCAAACTTTGCATTCTTTCGAGTCAAAGATGTTAAAGGGGTAGCAATCTTGGAGAAGTCTTGAATAAACCTTCTATAGTATCCTGCTAATACCAAAAAGCTCCTAATCTCACCGGGATTCTTTGTTGATTCCCATTTCATCACAGCTTCTATCTTAGCTGGATCTACTTGTATTCCCTTCTCATTTATTACGTGACCAAGGAATTGAACTTCTCTTTTCCACAAGTCACATTTAGAGAATTTTGCATAAAGCTTTTCTTGTCGAAGGGTTTCTAGAACCATTTTTAGATGTCCAGCGTGATCATCTTGGTCCTTAGAATAAATAAGTATGTTGTCTATAAAGACAATGACAAACTTATCCAAGTATGGCTTGCAAACTCTATTCATCAGATCCATGAATGCTGTAGGAGCATTGGTTAGTCCAAAAGACATAACCAAAAATTCATAATGCCCATAATGCGTCCTAAATGCGGTCTTAGGAATGTCTTCATCGCGCACTTTCAACTGATGATAACCTGATCGAAGATCAATTTTTGAAAAGTAGTTGGCTCCTTGAAGTTGATCAAATAAATCATCTATTATTGGTAAAGGATACTTGTTCTTAACAGTTAACTTGTTTAATTCTCGATAATCAATGCACATACGCATTGAACCATCTTTCTTTTTGACGAACAATACTGGCGCTCCCCAGGGTGAGGAACTCGGTCTAATAAACCTTCTTTCTAAGTGTTTGTCAATTTGCTTCATAAGTTCTTTCATCTCTGAAGGGGCTAGACGATAAGGAGCCTTCGCGATTGGTTTAGCACCAGGTACTAAATCAATACGAAGTTCTATCTGACGATCAGGTGGAAGTCCTGGTAAATCTTCCGGAAACACGTCTGGGAATTCATGCACTACAGGTATTTCATTCATCTGCATTCCTTTTTAGCATCTACCATGCATAAGAGAAAGGCTATGCATCCTTTCTGAATACATTTCACTGCCTTCATTGCTGAGATGATACTGGCCTTAGGGTTTCCATCACTACCATGAATTAGTAGCTTTTCCCCATCTGGCTTACGTACAGTCATCGTCTTATGTTCACAGTCGAGCCGAGCACAATTCTTATTCAACCAGTCCATCCCAAGAATAACATCATATTCACTTAAAATAGTTGGCATTAAGTTTACAGAGAATTCGGTGTTAACGAAAGTGATAACACAATCCCTAAAGATTTGACTTATCTTATCTCGCTCACCACTGGCAGTTTCTACAATATATGCACATTCTAGAGTTTGTGGTACTAAGTTCAAATAAGATACTAAGGCAGTTGAAATAAAACTTCTATTTGCACCAGTGTCAAATAAAACTCTAGCAGATATGTTGTTAATGAGAAACGTACCAGCTATGGTTTCATCTCCAGCTTCTTTTAACACATACACTCGACCCTTGGACTTGTTCTGATTCTCCGTAGGTTGTGCTTGTGGAGGGTTCTTGCAATCACTTCGGAAATGTCCATACTCCCAACTGTTAAAACATCTAATTTTCAGGCAGTTCTTTCGTGAATGATCACCTGTTGGACATTTAAGACATGTGGAATCTTGATACTTTCTCCAAGACTCATTTTTATTGTTCCTCCACGGTTTGTTGACACGGTTCCCTTCGTTTCGTGTGATCTTTCTGTCCTTTCTTGGCATCTGGTTTCTATCCTCATTTCTCTTTCTTTTGTTGTTATCAGTCATTATGCCTTCTTCTTCATATGCAATGGCACTTAATGCAATTGCAGACTCATAGGTTTTGGGGGCAGACATCTTAACTAATTGTCAAATATGAGGGGGTAACCCCTGCACGTATCTTTTTACGCGCTTTGCTTCAGGTGTTACATGCTCAGGAAGCAGTCGAGCCATCTCATCAAACTTGGTCGTGTACTGACGATGTGTCATGGCTCCGGCCTGTAGTTGTAGGAATTCTCTTTCAATTTTGTCCCTTTCAACTTCAGGACAAAATTTTTCCATCACCAGCTCCTTCAGTTCATTCCAGGTTAAAGTAGCAACAACTCCAGGTCCTTTAGCCTGCTTAACACTGTCCCACCAAAATAATTCCTCGGACCTAAATGAGTGGGTGGCATACATGACAGCTTGTATGGCTGTGCATCCACTAATTTCAATAATAGCTTCCATCTCATGGATCCACTGAAAAGTGGCCATGGCATCTCTTTTGCCATCAAATATTAGAGGTTCACATCCCTTGAAAGCTTTGTAGGAACAACCCTGCTTAGGTTCAGTTTCCATAGCGGCATCACCATTACCATTGGTGTTATTTATATGATCATCCAGCCCATTACCACTATTGCTCACATACCCCCCTGAGGCGTTCATAACCTCAGCTATAATAGTTGGTAAAGCATCTCTAATTATGCCAGCTACAACTGCTTGGAATTGTGGTCCAGCAAATTGTTATGACTCATGTTCAGCATGATGAAGATTTTCATGATCATCGTTCGTAGATGACATGATTTGCCTTCTACTACCAGGAGGCCTACCACGACCCCTACCATGAGTATTTCCTCCTCTTGGCATAGTCAAAGCCTACATGAGGGAGCAGGGATTTAGTATTCACATGAGGGATTATGATCCAGAACATAATAGTATTAATAGATAAGAAATAACAGTGGCCAGGTGTCATTGCTTATCTATTGCAATTATAATGTTCTAGCCATTATCCTCCATGGTTCACCAAAACCCATTACCCATTACCTAATACCTATGCAATTAATCAAATTATCTTAAAGCATCTTTCCTAGTTTAAGTCTAGATACTATCTTTGTACCTAGTTCACTTAAACTATGGCTCAGATACCAACTTGTAACACTCGCCTCCCAGGGCTCACCGTGGGGAGCGTTACGCGTCAGATATGCAGAACACATAGTAATCAGAGAATAAACAGCGGAAATCTAACTTTAATTATACATCAAAAACGTATAATACATCTATTATAATAGATAATACTATTACATCAGTTTAACTATACTAAAGATCCAAATATTCAACAACATTCTAGAACTTTATTTTCTCATAAACTAGCTCGTAATCTTCAATCTCTACAATCACTTGACACCTAGGATGTGTGTCCATAAAAATAAAAGCATTTGGGACTCAGCATAAAGCTTGTGAGTTCATAAACATGGCATTCTTCAAAATTCAAAATATGTTATTATTGACTATTGCATCAAGCAGATACAGCCATGGCAAACAGATAGGAACAGAGTAAGCACAGCATAAATTCACATAACCAGGCTATGTATACAAAATCCACTGGCTAAAGCAGAATCATACAAGCAGCCCTCAAGCATCCTATCAAGCATTGCCACATATCACAGATGCTATTGATAGTCAATTCTTCAATTATTACCAGTTATCAGAACATCACATCCCGTTTTATAAAAAGTTCATAGGAACTCACCTCAATCAATCAAGTCAGTGATATCGTCTGCTCGGGTTCACTGCTATCAGGTATTATCCTATAAGCAAAATAACATTACTTAAGCTACATTCTAGCTAGTAACAATTTTAGGGATGATTCATTATCTTTTTTCTATTTGTTGGTTTTATTGGGCACTTTCTTTTATCCTATGCCAACCCTTTGGTACAACCCTTACTAGTTGGCATAACTCGGGCGTTTCCATCATACCCGAGCCAACCCTCGGGGTTACCCAATACCTTCCCTAATGATAACCTTAAAGTCTAATAATAATAATAATAATAAAAACTACAACACTAAAAATAACAAATAATAATAATACTAACTATAACAATAAAAATAACAACTATAATAATAATAATAACTATAAAGATGATAATAATAATATTAATAATAACTATATAATACTAATACTTATAATGATAATAATAAAATAATAACGACTATAATTATAATTAAACATAAACTTAAACAAGGGCGTACCTGAAAACTATCTACGGTAATTTGATGTAGAGTCTCCCTACTCGCGCTCCTACTCGAGTACCAAAATGACTACTAGCAACACCCAACGGGGTATTGAGAACTCGGGATTCTCTTTATATTAGAGCGTTCCCAAAGAAATTTATGTTCTAAATTCAACCTTAAGGCTTCTATTTATAAAGGAGTTAGAAAGGGTTTGAGAGGCGATGTGGGATGGACTTTTACTTCTTCTTCGATGTGGGACAGAAGCAATTGTGAAATCTCATTTGAATCCTATATTATTATTTTATTATATATTATTATATTATTATAATTAATTCAGCTGCTTAACTCGTTTTTCTCTTATAACTTTTAATATATAGCGTATTACAAAATTTCAAATATGTCGTTGTGACGAGCTTATTTTTCTCTACGAGTCAACCTAAGTTTCGTAAAAAATGAAGCAGGTTCGAATATAATATATTATTATATTCAAACGGTCTCTTATAACATAAAATTTCATAAAAACTTCAAACTTTACATATACAATTTACTCATTACTTATTCGTTTGACAATATATGAAATGCGAAGTTCATATGACCCAAACGCTCGGGTTGTTACATTCGAGTTCAATCTTTTTTAAACTTTCTTAACTTTTACATACAACACTTTCTTTTTAAAAACAAATTACATCATAAAAACAAGCGTTTTTAATGTTTAAAACACCTATAATTTTGATATATAATTAAAAACAAAGATTTTTTCCACATTATTTCAACTCATTGTATAATATTTGTCAGCTAATTGTGTAATATCAGGTCATTGTGTAATATTTATCAGACTATTGTTTCTAGTGTTGACCATTTTGTTATGTATTGTGTTTTTTAAAGATGATAATTTCAAATAACATAATGCAAAAAATGTAATTGTTTAAAGTTTTCCAGTTCATTGTGTAATATTTATCAAGCAGCTCATTGTTTCTAATTACCTAGTCTAGTTACCATTGCATTTCTTTTAAAATGGTTATTTTCAAAACACAATTCTAAAAATATATATTTTTACTTTTTTTTCAGTTAATTGTATAATTCAAATCAAGATATATCATTAGTTTCTAATTTATATTGCCCGACAATAAAATATATAAAAATATATTATCAGATGCAAATTTGCATATATCATAATGATATTTTATTTTAGCATCAGATGTCACAAATTTATATATGCACTACAAGTAAACATGAAATCGCGACGATGTCCAGAAAGATATAAACCACAAGTCGCATTCTACTTTACTTTTAACCTATCCACACTTCACAACTTTGTCTCATTCACCCAAAAACGCAAAATTGAACCCCTCCACCACCATTCCGAGCCACCACAACCTCTTCCGTCACCCACCCACCTCCAAATCGCACCACCGACTTCATCCCGTCACCCACCATGGCCTTCATCCCGTCACCCACCACTGCCTTCATTCGACCCGTCACCAACCACCGTGACTAGCAGGTCCACCGCTGTCAAATCGGCCACCACTGCCGTCAAATCGGCCACCACCGCCGCCAAATCAACCACCAACACTACAAGTTAGCCACCTTTTGCCGTCGCACACGACATGTTAGGGTTCCAGCCACCATCATTGTTAAACTTTGAAGGTTAGTATATATACTTTTCTTAAAGTAGTTAACATTTTTGTTTTGATTTTGTTGTTGGTTGTTATATTTATAAGATAAAAGTTTAATTGTATTATTTTGATAGAATGTAGTTGTAGGTTGTTAGATTTATATGATATAAAGTATAATAGAATTGTTTTGGATGAATGATAATGTTATAGGTTAACATATAAAGTTTAATTGAATTATTTTGGTTGAATGATAATGTTATAGTTTAAGATATAATGTTAAAGGATTATAAAGTATAATGTTTAATTGTTTTGTTTTGATGGAATGAAAATGTTGAAAGTTATTACAATGATAAGATATAATATTTAGTTGTATTACTTTGATAGAATGTAGTTGTTGGTTGTTAAATTTGTATGATATAAAGTATAATTGGATTGTTTTGGTTGAATGATAATATTATAGGTTAAGATATAAAGTTTAATTTAATTGTTTTGGTTGAATGATAATATTATAGTTTAAGATATAACGTTATAGAATTATAATGTATAATGTTTAATTGTTTTGTTTCGCTAGAATGATAACGTTGAAAGTCGTTTATAATAATAAGATATAATGTTTAATGTTAAAGATTTTTATAATGATAAGATTCTATTTATGTGTGTGTATTTATGTTTGTTTCATGTTCATGTTTATGTCAATGTATTAAGCAGTAATGATAATTGATAAGAGCTGGATTAAAATAAAAAATCAGACGTCTTTGGTTTTCTTAAAAGGTCTTAAGAATTTTATGGAGTATGTTAAGAACATTGTCGACAGTGATGGCATAACAAAATTCTCATGTAGAGATTGTGTGAATGCTTTTCAACATGATTAAAAATTATTAATGCTTACATACATGGTTGTGGCTTTGCTCAACATTATACGAAATGGGTTTATGATAGTGATGTATCTAGTCCTTTTGATGCAGCGAAACAATTGCTATAATAACATGTCACACCCTCAATTTCCACGAACGGGGTTTTACCGTCAGGCGTGTGACATAACCAGGATCTCAGATAAGCATCAGTTACACCAAACGACTCGAAAAATAGAAATTATATAAGTTGCTTAGTAATAATTGTAACGCCCCGAAATTTCCCGAAACGAGCCATTTAATAATAATGGGCTTTTAAGGGTTAATTTAAGAAATAAAGGGGTAAATTAGTGGGCTATGGATAAAATTAGTCTTAATGGGCTAGGCTTAATGGGTTTAAGGGCCCTAATCAGCCCTTAAACATGCATGAACAGCTCCATCTTCACCATTTCAAACCCTAGCCACCAAATTCGTAGAGAGAGAAAGTAGAGAGAGAAAGTGAAGAAATTCAAGATTTGGAGCTTAAAGGTTGGAAGGATTGAAGTTCTGGTGGATTGGAGCATCAAAACACAAGGAAAGAGCAACAAAACAAGGTAAGAATTGACCTCTAAGGCCCTCTGTAGATCAAACCCGGATTCTAGGGTTTTGGGGTTTTGAAAAGTTTAAAGAAACACATAAAGGTCGAACTTTTACGTATGAAAACGTGTAAAAAGCTTAGATTTGAGTTCATGGAAGGTAAACTAAGGATTTGGATGTAAAAAGTTAAGATTTTGGGTTAAAAACGGGCTGGATCTGAGTTTTTGTTTATCCAGCGAAACTGGGCCCCGATCCAGCGAATTTAAGTATTCATCCAGCGAAACTGCACATTAGTTCAGCGAGACTAGGAGAAGTTCCAGCGAAACTACAGTTTCGCTGGGGCGAAACTATAGTTTCGCCGGTAATCTCGCTAAGACCTAGACTGACCTATAGACTTCGCAAGAATAGGGAATTCCAACGAAAGTTGGGCGCTCAAGGCAGCGAATCTGTCTAGCGAAACTAGCAGAAGTGCTGCCCAGCGAAACTGCAAGCGAAACTGTAGTTTCGCTGTAGCGAAACTATGGGCGAAACTATGAAGAAAATGACGTTTTTGCATGTTAACTTTCGTGCAGCTAGAGTATTCAGGCTATAGCCTAAGTGACTTAGAATTTAAGCTACTTGGACGAGTTCAGGTGAGTTCTAGACCCCTCCTTTACCCGTTTTCAATGTTTGGGGTGATATGCATACTAAATTACATACTTTTATGATGACGGTCTTTAAGACCCTTTTATTAAGAAAGCTGACTTTGTATGCATATCAGTTGACAGGTAAGAGTTAGAGCTTATGGAACAGAGGCGTGGGACTGAAGCTTCTTGGCACTAGAAGACTGGCATCCCCGATAAAGAAAAGCTTAAAAGGACATTTAAATAGTTTGATGTTTAAAGACAATGTTTATAATTTAATTTAACTACGTTGTAATGGGTTGAATTACGGTATATTTTTCCGCTGCAATATATATATTTTTACACATATGAGCAAATGATTGCTTTAAATCTATGTTTGCTGTGAATGGCCAACTGTGAGGCTTCCCTGAGAAAGGTGGGCCTTACAAGTTGCCCACATTGGTTGGGAAGGAGAACGAATGCTTCTATATAAGGGGCTTGAGACCTTCCCCACTGTGACGCGTTTTGCCTGAGCGATGGTGGTACGTCCCGGTTCAGGTGAAAACAAAACCGTGAGGCGATGGTGGTTCGTCCCGGCCAAAGCGGACAATATCATGGTGCGGTTACGTTGGGCTGTTACAGATGGTATCAGAGCCAGGTTCGGGCCAGTGTGCCAGCGAGGACGCTGGGCTCCCTAAGGGGGGTGGATTGTAACATCCCACATTGGTTGGGAAGGAGAACGAATGCTTCTATATAAGGGGCTTGAGACCTTCCCCACTGTGACGCGTTTTGCCTGAGCGATGGTGGTACGTCCCGGTTCAGGTGAAAACAAAACCGTGAGGCGATGGTGGTTCGTCCCGGCCAAAGCGGACAATATCATGGTGCGGTTACGTTGGGCTGTTACAATAATGAAATAAACCAACTTGTATTTAAGTATTGCGGAAGCGAAAATAGGAAAACATTTAACAACGGTTTCGAAACAGGCAAACACGCGTCCAATCCAATTTATGTAAAGTACATGAAATTAAATCTTAAAAACAGTTTGGGGTGAATGCGGAATGACATGCAGAGGATGCTGTGCTCCTAAACGTACCACATCAATGTCCTGAGAGAAAACATGCAAAAGTCAGTACAGGACTGGTGAGTTCACAAGTTTATCAGAAAACAGTAAGTATCAGTAATGAAATTCCCGTATTTAGTAATCAAAGCATATAATGGGTAGCTAGCCCATAGCAATCACTATGTGTATGAAGTCGCGACCGAGCTGACATGTAACCAATAGTAATAATGTAGGCCCGGCTGTGGTTTCCCCACCACAACACTGTAAAACAGGCTGACCGTTCACCGTTTGACCTCCAGTCAAGCTAGCACGACTAGCCCGGGCGGGGTATGTCAATCCCAGTTGATCTACTAACAATCACCTCGCTATTTGCATATTAACGGTCCGAAGGGCAAAGTATAACACCATAGTATCATGTATATGCGGTATTACAAAAACCCAATGTAATGTAACGTTTATGAAAGCAACATGTTTCTCTCCCCCAAAAATAGTAAGTAAAAGTAGGGCTGTAAACTCACCTGATTGATGAGATGTAAATTTGAACGATAATAGATTAGGCACCAACGATTTTCTTACGAGTAACCTACCGATCGACGTCTCGGATTAGAATAAGAATGATATGAGATATGGGAATGGATTAGGGTTTCTATTGGGATTTCGGGTTTTTATTAATTTATATATATAGATAAGACTTAATAATGAAATTACTTGTATTTTAATGAATGGTGTTATATCATTAAATAATTTTAACGTAATTAAAGTTTTTATAATAATAGATAAAGTTTAATGTAAAGTGTAAATAATTTCAATAATTATTTAAAGTAGGAAGATTTTAATTTTAACTAAAGGTAGCGTTTGGACTCATAATGATTTATTAATTTAAACCATAATAAAGAAATCCATTTTATAGGAAATAACTAAAATAATCTTTGTTATATTGTTTTATAAATATTTAAATTTAAAGAAAAATTGCAGAAAACGAGTTTGATGATTTAAAAATAAACAAAGTTTATAAAAATGATTTTTATAATTTTTAGGAATTTTTGTAATTTTTAAAAGGCTGAAAAAAGGCCTTAAAAATATATGAGGGGTGTCCGGGTCGAACCCCGGACCTCAAGGTTAGCAAGTGAGTGGGAGACCAGTGGACCAAGGCATACAGCCGCGATGGATATTGGTTTTGAAAGTTTAAAACATCAACAAACGAGTTTTCCCCAAATCACATAAACCCTAGATTCGAATCCCATCCAATGAACCCCAATTCGAATATGTTAACGATTAGTATCATAGGGCTTTTGATCCCCATGTAAAAACAAGTGTGATGGTGCGTTTAATTACCCGATTTGAATTCAATTTGATGCAAGAGACACCAAGAACAGGTCGCGGCTTTGCCAGAACTAGTTCGAGTGGAAAACGTTGATGATAATCGAATTAACTTTGTAGGAAGCTTCGAACAAGGGTCTTGATGAAAAGCCCTTTGTCAATTTGGTTTAACAGGGCTTAGAACATGGATCCCCGTTAAGTTGCAGGTCGCGACCAAGGATGGTGTTCGAATGTGTAATTTTTGGGTGTTTCGGGAGGAATTGAGAGTTGCAAACAGGTGACACTAGTTATATAATTATTTAGGTTGATTTAATTTGATTATAATTATGATTAGTGGGCGATCGTGGCTGAGATTCGGCTGAAAGTGGGGTGGTTGGGTCGATCGCACTAAATCGACTCAAATTTTCAAATGGAAGTGGGGCATAGGTTCGAATCTTCCACGTGAGTGTGTCGGTAGTGTTTAATTGAGCTGTAATCGCGTTAATTGGGGTGTTTGGCTCGTCGGAGTTCGGCCGGAGATGGTGGCCGGAGGAGAGAAGGGTCAACGGGTGGGGGGCTGGGTTTTAAAACAAATTTTCACTTTTGGTCCCTGTAGTTTAAAGGTTGCTATTTTATGCTAGAAAGTTAAATTTTAAGTTTCATAAATGACATCAAGACCCCCTCAACTTATTTAAACTCCTAGTTTTTTTGTTTTTTTATAACTTGTTAATTGTTAAACTTTTATAAATTGTTAACCTTTATTATTATTATTATTATTATATTATTATTATTATTATGATTATTGTAATTATTGAAATTAACATCAACGTATTAAACTTAATTGTTTATAAAATTAACTTTTCATAAAAGCCGTGAATAGACCCTATAAGAATTTAAACAAGGTTAACTTTCTTTTAACTAAATTACGAGATGTTACAGTCTCCCCTGCTTTAGGAAATTTCGTCCCGAAATTTTAATCACGAGGAGGCTGAAACGAAAAGATGAGGGTACTTGGATTTCATTTGGTCCTCACGTTCCCAGGTGAACTCTGGGCCACGTTTAGATTTCCATCTAACGCCCACAATGGGAATTTTACTACGCTTTAGTGTTTTGACTTCTCGATCCATAATCTCTACTGGTTCTTCAATGAAACGAAGCTGTTCATCGATTTCCAGTTCTTCTAATGGAACAACAAGTGATTCATCAGCAAGACACTTCCTTAGGTTTGACACATGAAACACATTGTGTATTCCACTGAGTTCGTCAGGTAAGTTCAGTTGATAAGCCACCGGGCCAACCCGTTTGACAATCTCAAACGGCCCCACGTATCTAGGGTTTAGTTTTCCCCGCTCTTTAAAGCGTATTACACCCTTCCAGGGTGAGACTTTCAACAGTACTTTATCACCAATCTGAAACTCCAATGGCTTACGACACTTGTCGGCATAACTCTTTTGTCGATCACGTGCTGCTGCCATACGGTTACGAATTTGCATGATCTTCTCAGTCGTTTCAAGCACAAGTTTAGGTTCTGTAAGTTGGCTTTCTCCTACTTTTGCCCAACAGATAGGAGATCGGCACTTACGTCCATACAGTGCCTCAAATGGAGCTACCTTGATCGAGGTATGATAACTGTTATTATAGGAGAACTCAACCAATGGTAAATGAGTTTCCCAGCTGCTGCCAAAATCGATCACACAGGCACGCAACATGTCTTCCAGTGTCTGGATTGTACGCTCACTTTGACCATCGGTCTGCGGGTGGTACGCAGTACTCATATCCAGCCGCGTTCCCAATGATCGTTGTAATGATTGCCAGAAGTGAGAAGTGAACCGAGCGTTACGATCAGAAATGATAGATATCGGCACGCCATGCCGAGAGACTATTTCCCTTAAATAGATATGTGTCAGCTTCTCCATTCGATCAGTCTCTCGGATTGCCAGAAGTGTGCGGATTTCGTTAAGCGATCTACTATAATCCAAATGGTATCGCATCCGCTGGGAGTCCTAGGTAACTTTGTGATGAAGTCCACTGAGATCTGCTCCCATTTCCACACTAGAATTTCCGGTTTTTGGAGTAAATCGGATAGTCTCTGGTATTCTACCTTAACCTTGGAACAAGTTAGGCATCTGCTTACGTATGTGGCTATCTCCGCTTTCATTTTCGGCCACCAGTAAAATTCTTTCTAGTCCTGATACATCTTGTCTGAATCTGGATGGATCGAGTAACGTGACTTATGAGCTTCATCCATTATCAGCTCTCGCAAATTCCTGTACTGTAGTACCCAGATCCGTTTCATAAAATAACGGATTCCATCAGCTTTAATCTCCAACTGTTTCTCCATGCCTCACATGGATTCTGCTTTCAGATTCTCCGTCTTCAAGGCCTCAGATTGAGCAGCTTTGATTTGCACTGGTAGGTCAGAGTGGATAGTCATTTGCAATGCGCGCACCCGACGAGGCTTTAGGGTTTTCTTACGACTAAGGGCATCGGCTACCACATTAGCCTTACCCGGATGGTACTTAATCGCACAGTCATAATCATTGAGTAATTCTAACCACCGTCGTTGCCGCATATTCAGTTCCTTCTGGTCATATATGTGCTGGAGGCTCTTATGATCTGTATAGATCGTGCACTTGGTTCCATACAAGTAGTGCCTCCAGATCTTCAAGGCAAACACTACAGCTCCCAGTTCTAGATCATGCGTTGTGTAGTTCTTCTTATGCACCTTGAGCTGTCTAGATGCATAAGCTATGACTTTATAACGTTGCATCAATACACACCCCAAACCGTGGATGGATGCATCACAGTAAACAACAAAGTCATCAGTTCCTTCTGGTAAGGCTAGGATTGGTGCGCTGCAGAGTTTGTCTTTAAGCGCCTGAAACGTTGTTTCCTCTTTGCTGCCCCACTTGTAAATTGTTCCCTTATGAGTTAGGGCAGTCAAAGGTTGTGCCAATTTCGAAAATCCTTCAATAAACCTCCGGTAATAGCCTGCCAAACCAAGGAATTGTCACACCTCAGTAGGCGTATTTGGTGCCGGCCAATCCTTGATTGCTTTCATCTTTGAAGGATCAACATGTATACCCTTTTCATTCACCACATGCCCAAGGAATTGCACTTCACGCATCCAGAAGTCGCATTTTGAGAACTTCGCGTAAAGCTATTCATTCCTCAGCAAGTCCAGAATTGTCCTCAAATGCTCCTCATGATCTTTCTTATTCTGAGAGTAGATTAGTATGTCATCAATAAAGACAATGACAAACTTATCCAAATAAGGCTTGCAGATATGGTTCATAAGGTCCATGAAAACTGCTGGGGCATTGGTCAGTCCAAAAGGCATTATAGTGAACTCGTAGTGCCCATAGCGAGTCCCGAATGCAGTCTCGAAGATGTCTTCCTCTCGAACCCTCAACTGATGATAACCCGATCTCAAATCAATTTTGGAATAGTAGCTTGATCCCTGTAACTGGTCAAACAAGTCATCGATACGAGGAAGTGGATACTTGTTCTTGATCGTCACCTTGTTCAATTCGCGGTAGTCAATACACATCCTAAAGGTTCCATCTTTCTTTTTAACGAAAAGCACTGGAGCTCCCCAAGGTGAAGAGCTGGGACGTATGAATCCCTTGTCTAACAATTCTTGCAATTGCCTAGACAGCTCTTGTAGTTCGTTCGGTGCCAGACGGTACGGCGCTCGAGCGATCGGAGTCGCTCCGGGTGCTAATTCAATCTGGAATTCCACCTGTCTGTGTGGAGGAAGGCCAGGTAGGTCTTCGGGAAATACTTCAAGAAAGTCTCTCACAACTGGAATATCTTCGACTCGCCTTTCATCCGTCTTCGTTTCAGTAACAAGTGCCAACAAAGCAATGTGTCCTTTCCTGAGACATTTCTGAGCCTTCAAATATGATATGATGCCGATCACCGCACCCACCTTATCACCTTCCACTGTAAGAATTTCATCGTTCGAAATAGGTAACTTGATCAGCTTCTCCTTGCAAATGATCTCAGCATGACCACTACATCGAAGCTACCGAGTGTGACAGGAACAAGGTCTATGCAGAAAGTGTGTCCAGATAAGCCTAGCTTACAGTTTCTAAACACTTGGGTTGCTGTTATCGTCCTACCATCGGCTATTTCTATGGTATACTCAGAAGTCAGGTTAGTAGGTACCATTCCTAGTACTTTGCTAAATTTTATGGATACATAACTTTTATCAGCATCGGAGTCAAATAAAACAGAGGTGTAACATCCATTAATAGTGAATCTACCAGACACTACAGTAGGGCCATTTCGAGCCTCACCTGAACCCATGATGAAGGCTCTGCCTCTGCCACTGCCACCACCATTGTTGTTGTCTTTAGGCTTATCAGCAGCACCATTGTTACCATTTCTTTTCAGTTTTGGACATTCCTTTTTAAAGTGACCGGGTTGACCACATTCATAACACCCAGTCTGGTTGTAGTTCTGCTGCTGTTGAGGTGCTTTTCCCGAGAGGTTTACCCGGCAATTCTTGGCAACATGCCCAAACTTTCCACACCTCTCACAAGTGTTCCTTGTGCATTGCCCAGTATGATGGAACTTACATTTGTTGCACTTCAGAAGATTTCCATGATAGCCGCCCGAATTGCCCATGTCTTGAGACTGTTGTGACTGGTTGAACTTCTTGTATTGCTGTTGCTGGTGAGTGGAGGATGAAGATTGCTTCCCACTGGCAGAAGGTTCCCATTTCCTCTTGTTTTCATTGGAACCGGATACAGCACCTCGCGGGGGCAGTTTGCCCTACGCAACGGCCTGATCCGTCAGCTTGTACGCCAGTCGGATAGCCTCCTGTATGATAGCCACTCTAGCAGTGGTGACCACGCTCTGTATTTCTAGAACTAGCCCATCGATGTACCTCTCAACCCGTTTGTAAGCCAGGTTGATCATAGTAGGGCACAGAGTAGCCAACTCGTGAGAACGAGTTGTGTAGGCTTCGATTTCAGAACCTACCATCTTCAGGTTCCGAAATTCGGTTTCCAGTTTTTGTACTTCATCTCTTGAACAGTACTCCTCTTTCAGCAAGTTCTTGAATTCTTCCCATGTCATGGCATTTGCAGCTTCAACACCCAACATCTGAACTCGCGTATTCCACCAGCTCAGTGCAGCATCATCCATGGTACCAGCAGCATATTTCACCCTACTCTCGGCAGGGCAGTTACAAATTTCAAACACCGTCTCCAGCTTTTTGAACCAACGGATCAGTCCCACTGCTCCCTCAGTTCCCCTGAATGGATTAGGTTTGCAGTGCATAAAGGACTTGTAGGTGCAAGCTGGTTGTCCAATGGGATTCCATTGTGGAGGGTGTTGGCTTGCCAACGTTGCGGTAACACTCTGATTGATTAGCGCCGCCAATTCTACAGGCGTCATGGAGATGTTACCTCTCCCGCGTCCACGTCCTCTTCCAGACATTCTTTAAATTACCATATACATAAATAAGTAATTATCCAACCAGATATCAAATCCAAAGCTATCAGTCGTATGAAAATAACCCCTTTGTGTTGGAATGAAAAGGAAGAGAGGTCCAATATTTTAAAGTAACAGACAAGTAAGAAGATCAGTTCGAATCCAAGGAATTAGGACACATGTCATGGTTTGAATTTTATCTGAATTAAAGGTAAGAGTGAGCATTCATACAAGTAGAATTTAAGGATAGTTTCCACATCAGTATCTATGTTCTATGAAAACCGAGACTCTCTTGCTCAAAGTGTAGAAATGATGACTTATACTGACTACAACGTTACCACCCGACCAAATTCACCGGACTTAGCATGCACGACAAATTACAATTACGTGTACACCCGTAATGGTAATTTGCTTTGCATGATCACCTCGGTTCCTCCTATCAGGCTAACATATCTTGTGAAGTACAATGGTCATCAACGGTAGGAGTACCAAATATGTAAGTATTATATCGGGGTCGATCAATCAAAGTATATAAAAGGATCTGTAAGGTTCAGGTAATTCATAAGTAACCCCTCCCATGACTCATAGCAACTCAGAGCCACCATCCCTGTAGTCGTAAACTCACAGGGATATGTTAAAGCAAAAGTTCTCAGGCAACCAAATTTAGTAAGTACAGCTTAGTAATCTATGTGTGTGTAACTAATGCAAATCCAGCTATAGTCTAAAATGCAATGCAAATGAGATGCAAGGTTCATTTTAGTTCACTATAACTAATGCTCTGATACCAATCTGTCACACCCTCAATTTCCACGAACGGGGTTTTACCGTCAGGCGTGTGACATAACCAGGATCTCAGATAAGCATCAGTTACACCAAACGACTCGACAATTACAAATTATATAAGTTGCTTAGTAATATTGAAATAAACCAACTTGTATTTAAGGATTGCGGAAGCGAAAATAGGAAAACATTTAACAACGGTTTTGGAACACGCAAACACGCGTCCAATCCAATTTATGTAAAGTACATGAAATTAAATCTTAAAAACAGTTTAGGGTGAATGCGGAATGACATGCAGAGGATGCTGTGCTCCTAAACGTGCCACATCAATTTCCTGAGAGAAAACATGCGAAAGTCAGTACAAGACTGGTGAGTTCATAGGTTTATCAGAAAACAGTAAGTATCAGTAATGAAATTCCCAGATTTAGTAATCAAAGCATATAATGGGTAGCTAGCCCATAGCAATCACTATGTGTATGAAGTCGCGACCGAGCTGACATGTAATCAATAGTAATAATGTAGGCCCGGCTGTGGTTTCCCCACCACAACACTGTAAAACAGGCTGACCGTTCACCGTTTGACCTCCAGTCAAGCTAGCGCGACTAGCCCGGGCGGGGTATGTCAATCCCAGTAGATCTACTAACAATCACCTCGCTATTTGCATATTAACGGTCCGAAGGGCAAAGTATAACACCATAGTATCATGTATATGCGGTATTACAAAAACCCAATGTAATGTAACGTTGATGAAAGCAGCATGTTTCTCTCCCCCAAAAGAGTAAGTATAAGTGTGTAACATCCCGTATTTTTATAAACAATTAAAGTTTTAATGCGTTATTAATTTCAATAATTACAAAAATAATAGTAGTAATTATAATAATAATAATAATAATAATAATAATAATAATAATAATAATAATGATAATAATAATAATAGTCCAGGGGGGCAATTGGCAAATTCTGAAACTTCAAAAGAAGTTTAATAACATAAAACAATAATATCAAAACTGCAGGGACCTAAAATGAAAATCCCCAAACTTTCAAAACCAACCCCCCGCCCACCCCGATTTTCCGGCGCCGGACTCCGGCCAACTCCGGCGAAGGCCAATTCTTCCAAAATACACGATTTTGAAACACAAAACCGGTCCCAATGCATTCGCAGGAGAGATTCGAACCTAATGCACACCTAAAAACGCGTTGCAACAGTAAATTAACGGTAAAAACTTTTCACTTTAATTTTTCGGCCGTTCAACGGCCAGAACACCCACTAAAATAATACTTTAATCGAATTAATCCCACATGAACGTTCTAATATAGAATCACAATCGAGTACAACTGGAAATTGCACCTAAAACACACCCGAACATCGAAATTGATTCTCCCCCTCTGTCGCGACCTACAACTAATCGAAGCCCACTCTCCGAGTCTTGTAACTTGCAATTAACATAGGGCATTCAATCCTCAGCCTCATTCGAAACTATCCGTGTAATCAATTTGAATTCCATCAATGTATGAACATCACTCGAATTCAAGCTAGCCCGCGGCTTGTTCTTATCTGATCTAGCATCAATTCGAAACGAAACAGGTAATTAAACACATCATTCTGCTCGTTTTATCATGGGGAACAAAAGCCCCATGAATCTGGTCATTAACATTATCGAATTCGAATCCAATTTAACCCAAATCGAATTAGGGTTTATATGAAATTGGGGGAAAAGGGGAAACCATGCTTAAAAACAAATCGAACCGGGTTCTGTCGCCGCTATAAGCCTTGGTTCACCGGCTAAACACATGTTTCCCCACCCGAGAGGTCCCGGGTTCGACCCCGGGCCACTGCAGTTATTTTTTTTAAAGCCTTTTGAACTTCTAAAAATTATACAAAAATTTCTAAAAATTATAAAATAAATTTTATAAACTTCCTTTAATTTTAAAATCCACAAAATTATTTCCTGTAAATTTATTTAATTTAAAAACCTTAAAAATCTCTACAAAATATTATTTATAAATAATATAAATAATTAATTTTTATAAAAATGAACTCTAAATCGTGTTTAATTACGAAATAATCACAAAAATTATAGAAAATTACACATAATATAAGTTCACAAATTATTTACGAATTTAAATTATAGGTTATATTTTTATGGTTTAATTAATAAATTATTATTGAATTATACAAAGAGTACATACATATACTTCTTTCGAATAAATCAAAAATACAAATAATTTCGTTATTTATCCAAAATCCCACAACTCAATTTAAATCCTAATATCGTTAGGTATAAAACCAAACTCAAATATATATAACTAATCGTGGACGTCAAACCGAACCGACTCGAATTCAATCAAACATATCTATCGCATTGAATATGTTTTAAAGGCTTAGTTATAATCAATAATAGGTATTGATCGTGTTTGATCGTGTTTGTGCTTGCAGTATGATTCCATATCAAAATCTATACAGCATCAGTTATATGTTTTAAATTTAAACCTGCGGAACTCACCAACATTATGTGTTGACATTTTTGAGCATATCTTTTCAGGTGAACATAATCAAAGAGGATAGCTAGAGTTGATGCCTTAGCCGAGACCCTCAGGATTTCAATAAGTTTTGCATTAGTCATGTATATCATTTGTTTCATTTGTAAACTCTGTGTAATTTGGAATTGGAATTAATAAGACTATGATAGTCGTGAAACTGACTAACCACGACACAAGTCACCATTGTGTCGGGTGACGTCATGACACGAGGAATTTGCATATGATATGTCTCTGTAATTATACCAAGTGTTATGACGATCCCGTCCGTCGCATCCTCGTGTTTCCGCTATAAGCGAGGGTGTGACAGATTGGTATCAGAGCCTTGGTTATAGAGATTTAGGTGGAGAATTCGACCTAGACTATAACCTAAGAACCTTCATATAGAATGCATGTTAGGGATTGAGTGCATTTGATTTTACCTAAATGATCTTCATGATTTGTGTGACACATAGACACCTGTATTCTGGGTTTCCTGGCAAAAGGCCTTCGGGCTAAGGCAAGCGTATTCGTATAAATCTCATTGCGAGACCCGTTACGCTACCTGGGGATTTCTGGGATGAGTGATAAACTATGGTTAATACACAAGTCTACAAGGCAAGTGGGTCAAGTATATTAAGTCTATGAACTTAATATACAGGTATATTCCTATATACCTAATAATCTACAAGTATGTTCCTACATACTTGATTTTATACATACACACGTGTTATCTGAACATCCCGAGGAAGACATTATTACTCTTAGTCTTTCTCCATGGGATACTTTGATACTAGATGTCAAACAGCTGACATCCTCTTACAAAAATGTTAAGTATTCTAACTGTTACAAGTACTGAAAAGGTACAACGACTGAAGAACAAACTCTCCAGTCGTTTACAAACTACTGAAAGTATAACTGCTGAAGGACAAACTCTTCAGCTGCTGTACAAACTACTGAAAAGGAAAAGTACAAACTAGACGCTTGTACAACATCATATTATTAGGGAACTTCGGTGATCACGCGTAGCATCGATCTCTGATATTGAATCCGACCCTATCATGGATATGACTGAAATTCTGAAAATGTGACGAATATGCAGCTATCATTAGACATAATGTGCTTATGTGCTTATTTGCTATTACATTCTATTATTGGAATACTGGCTCATGGACATAAGGACAATACATTATTTGTGCTTGATGAATCTAAATAATACTATGATGTTAGCTTGGGTAAGTGAAGCTAAGGGTGATCATGCAAGGTAAATTACCATTACGGGTGCACACGTAATTGCAATTCACCATGCATGAGAAGTCTGGTTAATCTTACCATGAGGTAACGATCATGAGTATCACACGTTTATATTCTATACCCTAGGGTGCTGGGGTCATAATTCTAGTAAGTCCTTGTTGAAGGCAATCAAACATTGTAAGTCCTTGTTAAAGGCAATCAAACATTGTAAGTCCTTGTTAAAGGCAATCAAACATTATAAGTCCTTGTTGAAGGCAATCAAAAATTATCAACATTTACTCAAGTCCTGTCCTACTTAGAGCCTTCATAGTATTTCCAATTATAATATTGACCTTATAAGAAATACCTCCACTTAACGTTTCAGTAACTACTGAATAATGCTTAGAATGAAAGTGGAATACATAAATGTAGAGGACTAATGATACTCTCTACACATACAATACGTTATTCTTTAAGATCATACTAAGGATAAACGGATGTCACTAACTGGTTTAGGCATCGTTCTAGGTATGCCACGGATGTGGTGGGAACGCTGCGGGGAACCCTATATATAAGCATCCTTGGTATACCAAGAATATGTTTAAACTGGGCTACGTGATGATCCCGATTGACTGAGGCATGGATTGGTTTGGTTGTAAACTATACGTATACGCTTTGTGGATCTTGCTACGTCACATTAAACTATTTATACTTTGGAAATGTTTTCTCTACAGTCATCAATTCCCGTGTGGAACCGATGTATAGGTTTGTCTGTAGCCATTTATATACTAGTAAACCGCCTATACATAAGTTGCGGTAGCTCACATCAAACTTATATTACGTTATTCTTTGAAATGATGCTAAGGAAAATTAAGATGTTATGTAACTAGTTTAAGTATTATTCAAAGTATATCGTGGATGTGGTGGGAACGCTGCGGGGAACCCTATATATAAACATCACCGGTATATTAAGAATGTGCTTAAACTAGGCTACATAATGATCTTGATGGACCAAAGCATGGATTATTGAAACTTGATGAGTGGAACCATATGTGATTATTTTTATACTTTGATTCCTATCAAAGCACACACAAATCTTAAATCATATTCTAAGGCATTGTGTGCCTAAATCAAATGGTTATCAAAATAAACTTTGAATCGTTATCCGTGGTTTTCAAAATCTTGTCAAAGTCTGTGCCTCACCAATAAATACATGCAATGTTGGAAGAGTGGGATGAGTATCTGCTTATAGGTACGCATGTTTCCAACAAAGATGTGGTTGACTTAAAACTTTGGTTAGTCAACGTACTCGCTTTGATTTACGAATCAAACGATTGCACTTGGAACATCTCATTGCTATTATGCCAAATTCCCGATTGTCGTTTTCATGTTTTATAGCTCATATTTCCCAATTCTCATAAAATGTCTTAATGATATTTCAAAATGTCTACTCGTCAAAACCGATCCCGATCTGGAAACTCTGGCCGAAAGATTACTGCTATTGTAGCACGTGAGGTTGCTACGGTCATACCAACCCTCCTAACTTATCCGAATCAAGGCTCGAACCCTGCTCAAATCTCTGTTCGTCCTAACCCTCCACATGCTTGTACCTACAAGCATTTCAGCCTTGCAACCCCACTAAGTTCAGTGGAACCGAATGAGCTACCGGATTAATACAGTGGTTCGAAAGCTTCGAGAACACTTCCTAAACACCGAATGGTCTTCAAAACTTTAAACCGTTACTTATGCTCAAATCCTCTTAAGGATGTGTCCCATAACTAAGAACAGGCAGTGCTGTAGAAGGAATTCCTACATCTCGGGGTACTTTGTCTAGGCAAAGTGTAAATGGTGATTTGATTCGATCATTGAATTCATTTACTTAACTCGAAACCCTTGAGATTAGCGATCACTGATAAGTACGCGTGTCTTCAATAAAGTTATGGCTAACCTCATATCTTGAGAAGTCCATGAATTCCCTTCGATTGTGAATCGGATGTTCACACCTCATTGTAATGTCGAATCATTCTTGTCCTTGATTGCGTTTTCCTGATTTAAATTATTCAAGATTTGAACACCATCATAACAAATTCTGCGATCTCGAATTTCGATCTTAAGCTTGTAAGCACGATCTTTCCTTCGTTACACTGATGTAACTTTAAATTTTTTTTCCGAATTCCTAATTGATATTAATTTCCTTTCGTCGTTAAGTCAAACTTCATACTGCTTGTACCGTAGGAAATGCAAGAGTTTGCAAGTCAACCTATGACTAAGAACACTCGTATATCCTAAATGATTCTAACTCATCAAAGCAGGGGAGATTCCCTCACTTTGATGAATCTCTATTTCGATAAATGGTTTCCTATTTGGTTGTTTTGTGAAATTTCATCCTCTGGATTAGGGTGACTTCCTTATCTTAAGGATTGACTTCAATTATTCTCATTGGAACTTACATTTCACACATGACATGATCTCAATAAAATAGGATTGAAACCCGTATTTTGGTGACAAATGTCAACCTTCGATTGTTTTCTTGTTATTATCAAGAAAGGCATGAACTCCATACCTTGATGACTAATCTCAATTCTTGATCTTCAACTTACCACGGCTATAATCAAGCAACGAGAAGCATGAAGTAACTTGAAGGGTGAACCAATGTTGGTGATTCGACTTATCAAGCCAAAGCATGATCTCTGAACCTGAAAAGAGACCCGATCGTATTAAGTCGATTTTGATTCCAAGCTTGGAGCACTTAAACTTCTTAAATCAATTTCCCTCCCTTTATCCTCATATTTTGACCTAGCTATATGGAAACATTTCTTCCTTATCTATCGATTTTCATCTAGAGTATCATCAAAACGTGATTGTGCGATGATAGCCTTCCTAAACAATCCCTCTGCTGAAGATATTATCAACTTATGAACATGACTTTCTAGTCATGTAAATATTCTCAGCTGAACTCATGGTTTGTTGAACTGCGTATGTAAACTTACTTAGATATTGCTACCTTGCAAAACATGTTTACAAATACCTTTCCTATTATTCGCGTCACTTCTTGAACCGCTTTAGAATCCTTAACCTTGAAAATCATTAGAATTCTATTTTGGATTTGAACAACAAGACTTTAAAAGAGAAGTTCTGGAGAGAGTTACCAGCAAAGAGAGGAATTACTTTTAAGACTGAGTTATTTGGAGCCAAAACATTCTTATTATATATGTTGAACCCGTGTTCAGCAAAGATGGGGAGAAAATTGGTGTTAAGTGCATGGGCATGGAAATCACTGATCAGGTGAAAAAGAGAGAAAAGATGGCAAAACTAAGGGAAGAAATAGCTGTGCAGAAGGCCAAAGAGACAGAACTTAATAAAACTATTCATATTACCGAGGAAATGATGAGAGCAAAACAAATGCTAGCAACCATGTCACACGAGATAAGATCTCCATTATCAGGGGTCGTTAGCATAGCAGAAATTCTATCAATAACAAAACTTGATAAAGATCAGAAACAACTTTTGAGTGTCATGTTGTCTTCTAGTGATCTAGTCCTTCAACTTATTAGTGACATCCTCGACTTTTCCAAAGTTGAGTCAGGGGTTATGAGGTTGGAGGCCACAAAATTTAGGCCAAGAAGAGGTGATGTCCCAGTGGGGGTTATTGGTGATGTCTTACGGATTAGACAAATTCTCACCACTTGATCAGCAATACTATCAAGTTTACCCACCAAGGAAAGGTTTAGAGTAATTTTATGTAATAGCAAACCCATTATCTCACAACGTCGAGAAATTAACCTGCATCTATTTCAAATATTCGTATACCGTGGTATGACGTTTAAACATCAAACGTTATTCTGAATGATTGATTCATTTTCTATTTTATTAATATTTTTAACCATCATTATGAACCCATTCCTAAATCTTCGCATAGCGTATTATCCTTAGACCCATGGTTGGTCAAAGTAGAAATACATATGCACAAGATATGCATTAAGGTCATCTCAGATGGTGACGTTTGGGATTCTTAAATTCCAACGGATAACCTTTCTTATCATTGTTGGTCTTATCTTGATTCTAGACATCACCTTACCATGAAATTACATTCTGGATGTTGTGATTATAAGTCTAACAATATCATGGTAACTCGTCATCATTTCCAATGTTTTCTCTCAACAACGACAGCATCTGGATTATCGTTGGTCATTTGACTAAGTCAGCACATTGCATTCCAATTCGGGAAGATAATTGAGTTGAGAAACTGACTCGTATCTATATCAATGAGATAATCAGCCAACATGGTGTGCCATTGAACAACATTTTTTTATCACGATGGTCGATTCATCTCTCGTTTCTGGAAAAGTCTCCAATCAGCTCTCGGAACTCAACTGAATCGTAGCACAGCTTATCACCCGCAAATCGACGTTTCATGCTTCAAACCTCACCAATTGCCTCGCCGATGAAAATCTCCACATTCCACTCGACGAAGTCCAGATTGATGAATCTGTGCCTTTTATCGAGAAACCCGTGGAAATTATGGATCAGGAAGTCAAACAACTCGGACGTAGTCGGATACCTATTGTCAAAATCCACTAGGAATCTAAACGTGGCCCAGAGTTCACCTGGGAACGTAGGGACCAAATAAAACCCCAGTATCCTCATCTTTTCGTTTCAGCCTTCTCGTGATTAAAATTTCGGGACGAAATTTCCTAAAGCAGGGGAGACTGTAACATCCCGTATTTTTATAAACAATTAAAATTTTAATGCGTTATTAATTTCAATAATTACAAAAATAATAGTAGTAATTATAATAATAATAATAATAATAATAATAATAATAATAATAATAATAATAATAATAATAATAATAATAATAATAATAATGATAATAATAATAATAGTCCAGGGGGGGCAATTGGCAAATTCTGAAACTTCAAAAGAAGTTTAATAACATAAAACAATAATATCAAAACTGCAGGGACCTAAAATGAAAATCCCCAAACTTTCAAAACCAACCCCCGCCCACCCCGATTTTCTGGCGCCGGACTCCGGCCAACTCCGGCGACCTCCGGCGAAGGCCAATTCTTCCAAAATACACGATTTTGAAACACAAAACCGGTCCCAATGCATTCGCAGGAGAGATTCGAACCTAATGCACACCTAAAAACGCGTTGCAACAGTAAATTAACGGTAAAAACTTTTCACTTTAATTTTTCGGCCGTTCAACGGCCAGAACACCCACTAAAATAATACTTTAATCGAATTAATCCCACATGAACGTTCTAATATAGAATCACAATCGAGTACAACTGGAAATTGCACCTAAAACACACCCGAACATCGAAATTAATTCTCCCCCTCTGTCGCGACCTACAACTAATCGAAGCCCACTCTCCGAGTCTTGTAACTTGTAATTAACATAGGGCATTCAATCCTCAGCCTCATTCGAAACTATCCGTGTAATCAATTTGAATTCCATCAATGTATGAACATCACTCGAATTCAAGCTAGCCCGCGGCTTGTTCTTATCTGATCTAGCATCAATTCGAAACGAAACAGGTAATTAAACACATCATTCTGCTCGTTTTATCATGGGGAACAAAAGCCCCATGAATTTGGTCATTAACATTATCGAATTCGAATCCAATTTAACCCAAATCGAATTAGGGTTTATATGAAATTGGGGGAAAAGGGGAAACCATGCTTAAAAACAAATCGAGCCGGGTTCTGTCGCGGCTATAAGCCTTGGTTCACCGGCTAAACACATGTTTCCCCACCCGAGAGGTCCCGGGTTCGACCCCGGGCCACTGCAGTTATTTTTTTTAAAGCCTTTTGAACTTCTAAAAATTATACAAAAATTTCTAAAAATTATAAAATAAATTTTATAAACTTCCTTTAATTTTAAAATCCACAAAATTATTTCCTGTAAATTTATTTAATTTAAAAACCTTAAAAATCTCTACAAAATATTATTTATAAATAATATAAATAATTAATTTTTATAAAAATGAACTCTAAATCGTGTTTAATTACGAAATAATCACAAAAATTATAGAAAATTACACATAATATAAGTTCACAAATTATTTACGAATTTAAATTATAGGTTATATTTTTATGGTTTAATTAATAAATTATTATTGAATTATACAAAGAGTACATACATATACTTCTTTCGAATAAATCAAAAATAAAAATTTCGTTATTTGTCCAAAATCCCACAACTCAATTTAAATCCTAATATCGTTAGGTATAAAACCAAACTCAAATATATATAACTAATCGTGGACGTCAAACCGAACCGACTCGAATTCAATCAAACATATCTATCGCATTGAATATGTTTTAAAGGCTTAGTTATAATCAATAATAGGTATTGATCGTGTTTGATCGTGCATTGCTTATTCTGTGAAGTCTTTGAGCATTACATCAATACAAGGTGAGTTTCGTGGCCCCTTTTTATGTTTATACAAGTTTTTACTGTTTTCAATCAATGGGGGAAAAGTATGCTCACCCGTTTTCAATGCTGTACACTGTATATTCTGTTTTCATACTTGGAATCAATGTGATACTGTTTTGCATGCATACATGGTGCTATTTTTGGGAACACTCATACAACCATTAATTCCCGGGTTTGGGAACCAACGGTTAGGTATTGGTAGTACTACTGGGTTGACACCCCCACCCTCGACAGATCGGTTTAACTTGTGAGTTACCGACTACAGCTGCCAGCAATCAGGCCATGGGTGAATATATTCCGTCAGATTTATATGCATAACGTCATTAGGTTTGGTTGTCTTTAAACACATGTTATGTGGTTTGTGCTTGCAGTATGATTCCATATCAAAATCTATACAGCATCAATTATATGTTTTAAATTTAAACCTGCGGAACTCACCAACATTATGTGTTGACATTTTTGAGCATATCTTTTCAGGTGAACATAATCAAAGAGGATAGCTAGAGTTGATGCCTTAGCCGAGACCCTCAGGATTTCAATAAGTTTTGCATTAGTCATGTATATCATTTGTTTCATTTGTAAACTCTGTGTTATTTGGAATTGGAATTAATAAGACTATGATAGTCGTGGAACTGACTAACCACGACACAAGTCACCATTGTGTCGGGTGACGTCATGACACGAGGAATTTGCATATGATATGTCTCTGTAATTATACCAAGTGTTATGACGATCCCGTCCGTCGCATCCTCGTGTTTCCGCTATAAGCGAGGGTGTGACAAAGTGGGGCTGTAAACTCACCTGATTGATGAGATGTAAATTTGAACGGTAATAGATTAGGCACCAACGATTTTCTTACGAGCAACCTACGGATCGACGTCTCGGATTAGAATAAGAATGATATGAGATATGGGAATGGATTAGGGTTTCTATTGGGATTTGGGGTTTTTATTAATTTATATATATAGATAAGACTTAATAATGAAATTACTTGTATTTTAGTGAATGGTGTTAAATCATTTAAATAATTTTTACGTAATTAAAGTTTTTATAATAAGGGATAAAGTTTAATGTAAAGTGTAAATAATTTCAATAATTATTTAAAGTAGGAAGATTTTAATTTTAACTAAAGGTAGCGTTTGGACTCATAATGATTTATTAATTTAAACCATAATAAAGAAATCCATTTTATAGGAAATAACTAAAATAATCTTTGTTATATTGTTTTATAAATATTTAAATTTAAAGAAAAATTGCAGATTACGAGTTTGATGATTTAAAAATAAACAAAGTTTATAAAATTATTTTTATAATTTTTAGGAATTTTCTATAATTTTTAAAAGGCTGAAAAAGGCCTTAAAAATATATGAGGGTGCCCGGGGTCGAACCCGGGACCTCAAGGTTGGCAAGTGAGTGGGAGACCAGTGGACCAAGGCATACAGCCGTGATGGATATTGGTTTTGAAAGTTTACAACATCAACAAACGAGTTTTCCCCAAATCACATAAACCCTAGATTCGAATCCCATCCAATTGAACCCCCATTCGAATATGTTAACGATTAGTATCATGGGGCTTTTGATCCCCATGTAAAAACGAGTGTGATGGTGCGTTTAATTACCCGATTTGAATTCAATTTGATGCAAGAGACACCAAGAACAGGTCACGGCTTTGCCAGAACTAGTTTGAGTGGAAAACATTGATGATAATCGAATTAACTTTGTAGGAAGCTTCGAACAAGGGTCTTGATGAAAAGCCCTTTGTCAATTTGGTTTAATAGGGCTTAGAACATGGATCCCCGTTAAATTGCAGGTCGTGACTGAGGATGGTGTTCGAATGTGTAATTTTTGGGTGTTTCAGGAGGAATTGAAAGTTGCAAACGGGTGACACTAGTTATATGATTGTTTAGGTTGATTTAATTTGATTATAATTATGATTAGTGGGCGATCGTGGCTAAGATTCGGCCAAAAGTGGGGTGGTTGGGTCGATCGCACTAAATCGACTCAAATTTTCAAATGGAAGTGGGGCATAGGTTCGAATCTTCCACGTGAGTGTGTCGGTAGTGTTTAATTGAGCTGTAATCGCGTTAATTGGGGTGTTTGGCTAGCCGGAGTTCGGCCGGAGATGGTGGCCGGAGGGGAGAAGGGTCGACGGGTGGGGGGCTGGGTTTTAAAACAAATTTTCACTTTTGGTCCCTGTAGTTTAAAGGTTGCTATTTTATGCTAGAAAGTTAAATTTTAAGTTTCATAAATGACATTAAGACCCCCTCAACTTATTTAAACTCCTAGTTTTTTTATATAACTTGTTAATTGTTCAACTTTTATAAATTGTTAACCTTTATTGTTATTATTATTATTATGATTATTGTAATTATTGAAATTAACATCAACGTATTAAACTTAATTGTTTATAAAATTAACTTTTCATAAAAGCCGTGAATAGACCTTATAAGAATTTTAACAAGGTTAACTTTCTTTTAACAAAATTATACGAAATGGGTTTATGATAACACATACTATAATAACACATACTCCTCCGGCAAGTAATACATCAAATAATGAGATGTTTGATGCAATTAAAGATGTTATCATAGTCAATGAAGAACATATAGATGAGGATGGATATAGTTTAGACTCGCAATTTGATGAACTCTATAATGAGCTTAACACTTAGTTATACCCCGGTTGTAATTGGATGTCTTCTTTAAACTTTCTAGCCAAACTGATGCATATTAAAGTGATCAACAAGTGGACAAATTTGATATACTTTTAGATATTTAAAAGGTTGCATTCCCAAAAGAAAATCCAATTCCATCCTCACACTATGAGGCGAAGAAAAAGCTAAAAAAGATTGGGTTAGGATATGAATCCATCCATGCTTGCATCAATGATTGTGCTTTGTTTTGAAAAGAGAATGAAGAATTGCGAAATTGTTCGGTTTGTAACGAGAGTAGATGGGTCGATAAAAACACAAAAGGAAAAAAAGTATCACAAAAAGTATTATGGTACTTTTCACTAACTCCTCAGCTTAAACGATGGTATAGTTCTAGGTTCACAGCAAAAGATATGATTTGGTATCACACTGGACGCTCAGAAGATGGTATTATGCATTATCTGGTAGCTAGGAAGGCATGGTAAGAATTTGATAAGAGACATTCTGAATTTTCCAAAGAGCCTAGGGATGTCCACTTGGGTATGGCTGCAGATGGCTTTAATTCATTTGGTAACATGAGTCAAGCTTATAGTATGTGACCATTCGTGTTGACAACATATAGCACAGCACCATGGCTATGTATGAAAGAGTCTTCTTTCATGTTAACTTTGCTAATTCCCTGTCCTAAATCACCTAGAAAAAGACATTTATGTTTAAGGCTGTAAAACCTTGAAATTCTCCCAGAAATCAATAACACACGATCTCAATCACGTGAATGCGGAATGTAAACATGATTGTATAGAAAAGAAGATTGAATTGAACACGAAATGCTTCTTTGATTGAATCAAACAACCTATGAAAGGTCTTATGCGATTTCGCACAGTACAGAATGATAAAATGAACGAAAAGCTTGATTACAAAACGAAACAAAGCTATTTATACTAAACATTGAGTTCTCGCGCGACACGCTTTTCGCGTGGAACAAGCTTTCGCGTGGCAATAATCTCTCGCGTGGAGACCTTCTTCGCGTGAGATCTGCTTCTCGCGTGACAGAAGCTTTCGCACATGCAGTCTGTTTTCGGACTTCGTCTTCGTTCAATCTTCAAATGTTTTGCCGAGCCTTGATTAGTCTTCTACAATCTCCCCCTAGGCTCGGTGAAACATGATCAATCAAAATCAACGTTTGCTTTCTTGTACGTTCCTGCATATGCATACCATTTATTCCTAAGGATTCGGTCAGTCATCCACACATACTGGCAAGATAGAAAATAAACGGACTCATCAGCTGTAATAGGGCAGTGTAAAAGCTTGAGTAAGTCATCTTTGCCAAACTTCATCAAGTCTGCTGGATCAATGATTCGAAATGACTTGTCAGTACGTCTGATCACAGCGTGACCGGAATCCTTTTCATATTTCCAAGTAATTAATTGCTTCAGAGAATTTGGAGGAATAGGAGCATGGACTGGAATCTTCCTTTTCTTGTAAGAATTTTCAAAATGAGATCATATAGTTCTTTATCAAGTCAAGACTCTGCCCAGCTTTATTTAAAATAAACTGGTTAAGTTGATTGTCAATATATTTTGTCTCTTTAAACTTATACTTCAGGTTTTACTCAGAAACATAAGGAGTGATACTTATCATGTTTTGTATGATTTAATACAATTCAGTGGATCCCACAATCAGAACTTCTGTAAAGTAATTATTATCCTTCAAGACACTATCGAGATTTCAAGTCACCCCAATTTGACTTAAACCATGCATTGTTGATCAGTGATATCATTTATTGTAATCCTAAATATAACAATTTGAGCATAACTAGCTTGAGAAATATTTCTTAACCCGGAATATTAACAAGTTTAAGGACTTATTGACAGCCATCAGGACTTACGTCTGCCCTCTCAAGATGTTTAGGACTTACAAGCCATCCGGACTTACATGCCCCATCTTTCGATTTTGCCTTCCATGATCAGAAAATATTCTCAAAATAGAAAATATATACCATATAGTATGTATGTCTTTAGACATATCTTTTTGATTTGTTGTGCTTCTTGGCATCTTATATCCTATATGGCCTTTGTTGGCATCTTTTTGCTCAATTATTTTCTTTTTGTTTTTCTCTTTTTGTCCCTTTTTGTATTTTTATCTTTTATATATATATATAGTTATGATAATCACTGAATCAATCACATACAGGCTTGAGTATGACAAGATTATATCTCTCAGTCTGTGTTAGAACATTTTTTTTTTGTCACAGAATCCTGATATGTTCCCCACTAAATCATATCTCTTTAATTCAAGTGTAATCACTCAATTATGATCTTTTCAGTTCTGAAAGCAAAGCCTATTGACAAATCAAACATAATCCAAGTCTATTCATATTTAAGCCTTTGAAAGTACTTAGACTCTTTTTGAACTGTGTAAAATCATTTCTCATTTAATCATGAAAATTCATTTTTATTGATCCAATCTTGACTCCCCCTAAGACCAAAAATATTTTCAAAGCTTATTTTTTTTCAAATTTCTCCGTTATATGACTGAACATTTTGAAGCAATTGTAAGATTCCTGTCATATGTCTTTAAACAACCGCTGTCTATATGCTATAAGCTTTCAATGATCCTTTGCGGTTGTCCCTGCATAAGTAACAAAAATTACTTAGCTTTCGGTACCCAAGTCAAACATGACTTGAGCACATTATGTGTTGCAGCAAGACAAAATGATTTGAGATTATTATATTTGGTTTGCACATCAGTCTTTTCATTTACGCTTTTCAACTTGTTGCGTTCTTTTACATCATTAGTCAAATTATTATCCCGTTTGACATTAAAATCATTTACAACCTTTGATTTCATATTATTTGAAAATTTTCCACGAGTGAAAAACAATTTTCTATTGTGAGCAATAGAATTATGAAATCGTTGTTTGCTTAATGATTTTTGTCGAAAAGGACAATTGTTTGCCAAATGATTTGTGTTTCCACACTGATAACATCTCTTTTGTTTTGTGTGGAAAGCAAACTGTGGATGACAATTATGAAAATTGTCATAAAAACCAAAGTCAGATTGACTCTTTGGTTTAAAATTCTTCACAGTCTCTCGAATCTTTGCCTCATTTGACAATTGCAAGTTCGTCTTTTGCAGATTCGAGGAAATTGTTGAATTATGACCACTTTTGATTTGAGATTTATCAGTTGTGACTTTTGGAACTGAAGGTGCTGGAGCAGGATCAGTTTTAGACTTTTCTGGAGGAGGACCAGGTTTTGATATACGAATTGGTGCTGGAGAAGGACCAGGCATTTGAATTTTCGGATTGGATGAAGAAGGAGCTTTCACTTGCAAATCTGGGCTACAAATATCTTGGTTCACAAGGTTAGCATTATGATGAAGTTTATTTTTAAAGACTCGAAAATTCGTTTCTTTAAAAATATTTTCTTCATTTTCAGTTAAACCTTTAGAAACAAATCTACTTTTAAAATCCTTTTCAATTTGTGCCTTTTTATTTGCCCTCTGATTTGCATTCAAATTACAATTATAATTTGATTTAATCTTATTCATTCATCAGCCTTTTCATTTCCTGATATAGTTTGATTACAAATAGATCTTAAAACATTTACATTCTTATTTCTCAAATTTTCACTTTTAGTTTCACTCTCACTGTCACTTTCCCACTCTTCAACCAAACCATCCACCTTCACATTATCTGTACAAAGATTTTCAGTTGATTGTTTAGGTTTAGTTATTATGATAGGATCAACTGTCAGATTTACCTTGACTGAAGGTTTTAAGTTTGAGGATGGAGAAAAACCTATCCCATAACTCATATCAGAATCAGAAATGACATGAGATGAAGATAAACATGAATAATCATGATTAATTGGAGGAACAATGTTTGAAAATCCAACACCGCATTTTCCTCCTTTAATCTTCTGTGTCATTTGTGACTTGATTATTCCTTCAACCATTGTTGATGAAAGTTCAAATTTCTCAACAGTCAATTTAGCCGTGGCTAGTTCACTGTTGAGTCTATTAATTTCTAAAGCGAGTTCATTGTTTCTATTTGTCAAATCATTATTTGTGCATTCTTTATCATGAAGATTTAATTTTAAATTATATACTGTATTGTTTAAACCTTCAAGTTTTTCTTTAAAAATCTTTTCATTTGATTTGTGTTTTCGAGCTTGATACTGAAGTTTTTCAACTTCCATTATCAGGCTCTCATTGTGAACTCTATATCTTTGAACTTTCTCAACACATGAATTTTTGCACAAACCATCATATACCTTTGGTTCAGAAGTTTCCCCTTCAGTCTCTTCTACCTTCTTGACCATAAAAGCCTTCATATTAGCAGCTTGTTCTTCCACTGGAGCAACGTCAACAGTCTTTGGATCATTACATTGGCATTTGACTGGAGGCTCAACAGTGTAATCTTCATTCACAATCCTTTCCTTAGCAACCTTCTCATCCAGATCATTCTTCCCAGCTTCCTTCTTACATTCAACTTCTTCCTTCTCTTCCTCAACTTCTTCCTTCTTAGCAAACACTCCATCCAAGAGATCATCAGATATAAACTCGGCAAACAGATTCTCAATTTTCTCTGGCATAAGATGCTTCAAATTTTGGTGTTGATGAAGACGTGTTGATCAGAAAATCGAAAATCAGACTTTTCGTGCGAGAGAAGCTATCATGCGAAAACGATTTTCGCGCGAGAATTATGATTCGTGTGAAATTCCAATTTACTCTTTAAGCGAAATCGCATAAAAAGTAAAATAACTGTCTGTGCGAAAACTGATTATTTCGCACACGAAAACTCTCAGTTTCAAGCGAAAATCTTCAATTTCGTGCAGAATCGAATCTCCAACAGTTCGTTCAAGCGAGAACCACCTCCAAATCAATGAATATGTCTGATTGAACCCATTTTAGTCCAAATTTAATGAATTTAGTTCAATTTTATGTATAATTTTGATTAAAATTCAACTATAGTCCACTAATTCAGTTCAAATCGGTCCAAATCAGTCCAAATCCTCCAAAATCGAGCAGAATAACATCTCCATATCAGAATCTAAAGTGATCAATGATGAATTTCTTCAAATACGAGTAAAACACAATCCAAATCTCTTCCAAATCGTGGTTCTAGAGCCTAATGTTCTGATACCAATTGTAAAACCTTGATATTCTCCCAGAAATCAATAACACATGATCTCAATCACGTGAATGCGGAATGTAAACATGATTGGATAGAAAAGAAGATTGAATTGAACACGAAATGCTTCTTTGATTGAATCAAACAACCTATGAAAGGTCTTGTGCGATTTCGCACAGTACAGAATGATAAAATGAACGAAAAGCTTGATTACAAAACGAAACAAAGCTATTTATACTAAACATTGAGTTCTCACGCGACACGCTTTTCACGTGGAACAAGCTTTCGCGCGGCAATAATCTCTCGCGTGGAGACCTTCTTCGCGTGAGATCTGCTTCTCGCGTGACAGAAGCTTTCGCACATGCAGTCTGTTTTCGGACTTCGTCTTCGTTCAATCTTCAAATGTTTCGCCGAGCCTTGATTAGTCTTCTACAAAGGCCTATGGAGGATTAGTTGAATTAGCTGTGGAAGGATGTCATACAAATAAGTGATGCCTCGACAGAAACTATTCATAATGTGTGTGGCATTGTTATGGACCATTAATGATTATCCTTCTCATAGCAGCTTGCATGGATGGAGTGGTCAAGGTTATCTTGCATGTGCAACGTGTAACATGGGCACACCCTCGTGTCGTGTACCGGTCACAGAAGATTCTTGCCTAGAAGTAATAAATGAAGAGAAAGCTTGTTTTTTTAATGGTCAGAAAGAGCTAAGAAAGCATCCAAAAGCATTAACTAATTCAAAAATATTAGAACTTAGTCATCTTCCTGAGCGTGTTCCAGGTAAACATCCCAACCATGGTGGCATGAAAAGAAAACATGACGAGTCAGAGTTGAATTGGACAAAAAAGAGTATATTCTTTGAGCTATATTATTGGTCATCTCTTGGTTTCAAACACAATCTTGATGTTATGCATATTGAGAAAAATGTGTATGATAGCTTGTTAAGTACCTTGTTGATGAATAAAAAATCAAAAGACACACACAAAGAAAGAGAAGACTTAAAAAATTTAGGAATACGATCAGATTTATGGCTAAGTGTGAAAAACAACAAGGTCATACATCCACAAGCTTTACTCTTTCAAATATTGTGATCGATCTAAATTTTGTCAGTTCATTAAAAGAGTGAGACTGCATATGGTTTTGGATCAAACATTAAAAATAAGGTGATTCTTGCTAACTCAAATATCATCGGGTTAAAGTCTCATGATTGTCATATTTTTATGGATCGTTTGCTACCAATCGGGGTCCGGGAAGGTTTACCTAATAATGTTTTAACAATTATTAAACTTTGCACATTATTTAAAACGATTTGTGCACGATCACTAGATGTGGATGACATGTATAAGGCATAGAAAGAAGCGGTTAATGTTTTATGCAATTTGAAATTAATATATCCTCTAACATTTTATGATATTATAGTTCATCTAATTCTACATTTACTTGAAAGCTTATGTTTGAAACAAAGCCAGGCCTGAAGGATCAATACTAGAAGGTTATGTGGTAGATGAGCATTGACATTCTACTATATGTATCTAGAATATATTCAAACCAAATTTAACCATCCTGATAGGAATAAAGATCCTGGCATTCCAAAGAGGAAGTTATATGTCTTTTTATCACAGGGTCGACCAATATGAAAGAAGAAATCATTTCCCTTAGTGAAAATTCTAAAAAATCATGTTTATGATTTGTGCTAAACAATTGTGAAGACGTTAAAGTATACATATCATAATTTTTTTAGTTTAAGTAATTCTTATTAGTTTCCCTTTAGCTAAATAATAAACTAATATAAATATTATATTTCTCACTCAGTGAATTTGAACTTGAACTCCCTGGAAGCGGTGTAAAAAATGAATTTTCTTCATGGCTTAATAATAAGTTCAATACGTCTCTTGACAAAGAACTCAAGGCACTGGCACATGGCCCCGTGTGCATATATTCTTACACAACTTGTATTATCAATGGTGTTAGATCTGTGGTACACAGCCGTGATATTAGATGCACTACACAAAACAGCGGTTTTACTACAATAGGAGAAGACTGTACATGATTTTATGGTCAACTAGAAGACATATACGAGTTGAAGTATATAAATGGTTACAGTGTTGTACTATTTTGTTGTAAGTGGTTCGACACATCACAGAAGGGATCTGTAATTAAAAAGAATAACATTGTTGTTATAGAAGTCAGTCATGAATGGTTTGATGACCAGCCTTACACTTTAGCATCAAAAGCTCAACAAGTGTTTTATCTGAAGATCCTTCTAAATACACTAGAAATTGGAGGGTTGTGGAATATGTTCACCATCGAAAGCTTTAAGATCGTCCTAGTATTAGTGTTGCTAATGAGATAGATGTATTGCATGACTGTCAATCACCTGATTATAAATTGGTAGTCGATAGCAATTTTGAAGTTGGTGAATCAAGTGCACGAGTTATTAATGATGAGAGAGATGCACATGATAATTATGAATTAGTCGTAGACTTAAGTTGGTTGCCTGTTGCTCCACTTGTTCATGATGAAGATTTTATTAACGATGATGAAGAAGATGAAGATGCATATCTCTCAGATGAGGAAGATTTTATTAATGATGATGAAGAAGATGAAGATGCATTAAATATTAATGATAGTATATGAGAGTGATGATGATCTTGTAGATGAAGATGATTATCTTTATAGTGATAACTTAGATTGATTGTATGTATTAGAACACTTTATTTTATTTCTTATTAAAATGTAGCATGAATATCTTATAGTGCTAACTCTGATCGATTGTATGTACTAAGAACATGTTATTCTATTTCTTATTAAAATGTCACATGATTTTATTGCAGGTTATGTCTTCAAGCGTAGCAGGATCACATGATGGTAATGCTAGGGTCGGGACCCCCACGGGCATGGATATACTCTTCCTTTTCGTTGAAAGTCATGTAACTTAATGTTTTAAATATATATCTTTTGATTGAATATATTTTAAATTGTAGGCTCAGTGTTGGTCACTCATCACAAGTATCTCACAAACTCACTTTAAGTCACTCGAGTTTGATGAAGCATAATCTCTAACTAAGTTCACAAGTAATATAATAAGTTAATGAAAACAATATGAACATATAAGAATAGGTTTTCAAGATACTTGTATATATTACTTCTGAACTCAGTATTACAAGACTCTTACCAGCATGGTTACTAAAGTTATAATGAGAAACTATATATACTACTGGTTATGCTTGGATAACCAGATGGAATCTACAACTAGACAAATACTACATTGCTAGAAGTAAAGCGTCTAAGATAAAATACTATCATAGACTAGATAGTCTGACAGGTCCATGATTTAACTTTTATCACCAACTAAAAGTGGCAACTATACTAACTGATAATCTTATCAGAAATCAATAACACACAATCTCAATCTTGTGAACGCGGAATATAAACAAGATTGGAGTAGAAGAAGAATCAATTTGAACTCAAAATGATATTGAATTGATGAACAGAAACCTATTACAGGTCTTGTGCGATTTCGCACAGTACAAAATGATAAAATGAACTAAAAGCTCACTTTACAAAACGAAACTAAGCTATTTATACTAAACTGTGAGTTCTCGCACGAGATGCCTTTCGCGCGGCCATGTCTTTTGCGTGGAAGCTGTTCTCGCGTGGAAGCTTGCTCTTCGCACAGTCTGCTTCTCGCATGACTACTGCTTTTCGCGTGGATCTGGATTTCGCGTGATATCTGCTTCTCGCGTGATAGAAGCTTTCGCACATGCAGTCTGTTTTCGGACTTCGTCTTCGTTCAATCTTCAAATGTTTTGCCGAGCCTTGATTAGTCTTCTACAATCTCCCCCTAGGCTCGGTGAAACATCTTCAATCAAAATCAAAATCAACATATGCTCTCTTGTAAGTATATCTGATCTCAGCATGACCTGAATCATTTTCATATCTCCAAGAAATTAATTGCTTCAGAGAATTTGGAGGAACAGGAGCATGGACTGGAATCTTCCTTTTCTTGAAAGAATTTTCAAAATGAGATCATATAGTTCTTTATCAAGTCAAGACTCTGTCCAGCTTTATTTAAAATAAACTGGTTAAGTTGATTGTCATATAATTTGTCCTTTTAAACTTATACTTCAGGTTTTACTCAGAAACATAATGAGTGCTATATATAATGTTTTGTGTTTATTTAATATAAGTTAGTGGATCCCACAATCATAACTTCTGTAAAGTAATTATTATCCTTCAAGACACTATCGAGATTTTCAAGTCACCCCAATTTGACTTAAACCATGCATTGATGATCAATGATACCATTTATTGTATTCCTAAATATAACTATTTGAGCATAACTAGCCTGAGAATATTTGTTAACCCGGAATATTAACAAGTTTAAGGACTTACTGACAGCCATCCGGACTTACGTCTGCCCTCTCAAGATGTTTAGGACTTACAAGCCATCCGGACTTACATGCCCCATCCTTCGATTTTGCCTTCCAAAGTTAAAAACTATTCTCAAAATAGAAAATATATACCATATAGTATGTATGTCTTTAGACATATCTTTTTGATTTGTTGTGCTTCTTGGCATCTTATATCCTATATGGCCTTTTGGCATCTTTTTGCTCAATATTTGCTCAACTATTTTTTTGTCTTTTTATTTCTTTTTATCTTTTTGTATTTATCTTTTATATATACATATAGTTATGATAATCACTGAATCAATCATATACAGGCTTGAGTATGACAAGATTATATCTCTCAGTCTGTGTTAGAACATTTTTGGCACAGAATCCTGATATGTTCCCCACTAATTCATATTTCTTTAATTCAAGTTTAATCACTCAATTATGACCTTTTCATTTCTGAAAGCAAAGCCTATTGACACATCAAACATAATCCAAGTCTATTCGTATTTAAGCTTTTGAAAGTACTTAGACTCTTTTGAACTTTGTAAAATCATTTCTCATTTAATCATGAAAATTCATTTTTATTGATCCAATCTTGACTCCCCCTAAGACCAAAAATATTATTCAAAGCTTATTTCAAGTTTCTCCGTTATATGGCTGAATCATTTTGAAGCAATTGTAAGTTTCCTGTCATATGTCTTTGAACAATCGCTTTCTACATGCCATAAGCTTTCAATGATCTTTTGCGGTCATTCCTGCATAAGTAGCAAACTTACTTAGCTTTTGGTACCCAAGTCAAACATGACTTGAGTACATTATGTGTTGCAGCAAGACAAAATGATTTGAGATTATTATATTTGTTTTGCACATCAGCCCTTTTATTTACACTTTTCAGCTTGATGTTTTCTTTTAAATCATTAGTCAAATTCTTGTGCTTTTCGACATTTTTAACATTGTCAACTTTTAATTTCATTTGTTTAGAAAATTTTCCACGAGTGAAAAACATTTTTCTATTGTGAGAAATAGAATTATGAAATCGTTGTTTGCTTAGTGATTTTTGTCGAAAAGGACAATTATTTGCCAAATGATTTATGTTTCCACACTGGTAACATTTCCTTTGTTGTGTGTGGAAAACAAACTGTGGATGACATTTATGAAAATTGTCATAAAAACCAAAGTCAGATTGACTTTTTGGTTTAAATTTCTCCACAGTCTCTCGAATCTTTGCCATATTTGACAATTGCAAATTTATCTTTTGCAGATTCGAGGAAATCGAGGAATTATGACCACTTTGGATTGGAGATTTGGCAGTTTTGACTTTTAAAATTGGTGGTGTTGGAATAGGAACAGTCTTTGATTCTGCTGGAGTAGGACCAGACTTTGAATTTGCTGGAGGAGGACTAGGCTTAGATATACGAATTGGTGCTGGAGAAGGAGCTTTCACTTGCAAATCTGGGCTACAAATATCTTGATTCACAAGGTTAGCATTATAATGAAGTTTATCTTTAAAGAATCGAGAATTCGTTTCTTTAAAAATATGCTCTTCATTTTCAATTACACCTTTAGAAACAAATCTACTTTTAAAATCTTTTTCAAATTTTTCTTTCTGATTTGCCCTTTGATTTGCATTCAATTTACTTTTGCTATTAGATTTAATCTCATTCAAATTAACCAACTTTCATTTCCATACATAGTTTGTTTACAATCAGATTGTAAAACTTTACATTCTTATTTTTCAAATTTTCTCTCTCATTTTCTCCTTCACTCTCACTCTCCCATTCTTCAACCAACCCATCCACCTTCAATTTATCTGCATAAAAGTTTTCAGTTGATTGTTTAGGTTTGGGTACTATGATAGGATCAACAGATAAATTTACTTTGACTGAAGGTTTTAAGTCTTGAGATGGAGAGAAACCAATCCCATAGACCATATCAGAATCATAAATGTTATCAGATGAAGGTAAACATGAATAATCATGATTAATTGGAGGAGCAATGTTAGAAAACCCAACACCACATTTTCCTCCTTTGATCTTCTGAGTCATTTGTGACTTGATTATTCCTTCAACCATTGTTGATGAAAGTTCAAATTTCTCAACAGTCAATTTAGCCGTGGCTAATTCACTGTTAAGTCTATTAATTTCTAAAGCGAGTTCATTGTTTCTATTTGTCAGTCATTATTGGTACATTCTTTATCATGAAGATTAATTTTAAATTATATATTGTTTTGTTTAAACCTTCAAGTTTTTCTTTAAAAATCTTTTCATTTGACTTGTGTTTGCAAGCTTGATACTGAAGTTTTTCAACTTCCATTATCAGGCTCTCATTGTGAACTCTGTATTTTTGAACTTTCTCAACACTAGAATTTTTGCACAAACCATCATATACCTTGGGTTCTGAAATTTCCCTTTCAGCCTCTTCTTCCTTCTTGACCATGAATGCTTTCAATTCAGCAGCTGGTTCTTCCACTGGAGCAACATCAACAGTCTTTGGATCAACACATGGGCTTTTGACTGGAGGCTCGACAGTGTACTCTTCAATCACATTCTCTTCTTCAGCAATCTTCTCAACCTGATCTTTCTTCTCACCTGTCTCCTTATCTTCTTCAACTCTCTCCTTTGAGTCTTCAACTTTCTCAACAAAAACTCCATCCAAGAGATCATCAGATATAAACTCGGCAAACAGATTCTCAATTTTCTCTGGCATAAGATGCTTTAAATTTGGTGTTGATGAAGACATGTTGATCAAAAAATCAAAAATCAGGTTTCGTGCGAAATTAGATGTCGTGCGAAAATAGATTTCGCGCGGCCACACTTTTCGCGCGAGAAAGCAGTTCGTGCGATTGTCCAAGATACCCTTTTCACGCGAAATCGCACAAAAAGGTGATATAACTGTCTGAGCGAAAACACCCGTTTTTCTCACGCGACAACTTACAGATCAAGTGAAATTGTCAATTTTGAGCAGAATCGAATTTCCAACAGTTCGTTCAAGCGATAACCACCTCCAAATCAATGAATATGTCTGATTGAACCCATTTTAATCCAATTTTAACGAATATAGGTCAATTTAAGCTTAATTTTGATTAAAATTCACTTAAAGTCCACTAATTCAGTTCAAATCGGTCCAAATCAGTCCAAATCCTCGAAAATCGAGCAGCATAACATTGCCATATCAGAATCTAAAGTGATCAATGATGAATTTCTTCAAATACGTGTAAAACACAATCCAAATCTCTTCCAAATCGTGGTTCTAGAGCCTAATGCTCTGATACCAATTGTAAAACCTTGAAAATCTCCCAGAAATCAATAACACATGATCTCAATCTTGTGAACACGGAATATAAACAAGATTGGAGTAGAAGAAGAATCAATTTGAACTCAAAATGATATTGAATTGATGAACAGAAACCTATTACAGGTCTTTTGCGATTTCGCAAAGTACAAAATGATAAAATGAACTAAAAGCTCACTTTACAAAACGAAACTAAGCTATTTATACTAAACAGTGAGTTCTCGCACGAGATGCCTTTCGCGCGGCCATGTCTTTCGCGTGGAAGCTGTTCTCGCGTGGAAGCTTGCTCTTCGCACAGTCTGCTTCTCGCATGACTACTGCTTTTCGCGTGGATCTGGATTTCGCGTGATATCTGCTTCTCGCGTGACAGAAGCTTTCGCACATGCAGTCTGTTTTCGGACTTCGTCTTCGTTCAATCTTCAAATGTTTTGCCTTGATTAGTCTTCTACAATGGGCAATTACATGGGTGTGGAAAAGCACCATGCATTATCACAGAGATTGCAATGGATTTATCAGACATACCACACTTATGTCCACTGGTTCATATTGGTTCTTCTGAAGCTAAATGGCTTTGGAAGAATAAGTTCTTCCGAGGCCATTTATACTTCGGAAGAATCAACTTCTTCCGAGTCTTCTATGTGTCTTCATGACTTTATTCTTCGGAAGACTTTGTCTTGAATCTTTTAAGTTTGACTATACTTCTTGAATCTTTTAAGTTTGTATACTTCGGAAGGAGAACTACCTAGTCTCGAAAGACAGAGTTCTGACTTAGGAAGTTCTTCATTCTGGAGCTTCGGAAGATCTTGGACTTGTCTTCAGAAGAGCAACTTTGTCTCCAGAAGACTATATCAGTTTGTACATTAAATTCTTCTAAGTATTTTGGTTGCACCAGCCTCATATGATCCAATAAACTCCCCCTAGGCTGATGCTACCAAAACTTCACTTCTTTATATTCCCCAAAGTCTTTAACACCAGGGAGAACAGATATATGTCTATTTCTTTCTTCTTCCCTGATGTAGTAGTGAGGAGCTTGTACAAGTCATCAGTAGATAATAGATCCAATATATTCCTCTAGATGATATGTACCGTTTGCTGAATCCCTTGGAAGAGAGTTAGTTGATGGGAATTATAGTCATACTCCCACCTTTCTATAGGGTTTGAAGTTGGACCTTCAACCATTTGCGGGAAGGTTCATCCTTTTCCGGATGCACCTTCTTCTTCTTCCTTTGGTCTCTTCTTCAAGTCTTCTTCAGTCTTGGCTTTCTTTGTAAGCTCTTCAACATGAAGACTGCTCAGATGATTCCTGATGTGAGCAACTATCTGAGGGTTTTAGGGATTGGAGAATGGTCTCTCTGCTAACTCAACAATGTCAAACGTGCTGGCGTGTAGTAGAGCAGATATGTTAAGTTTGTTCTCCTGACCATTCTCCCTCTCTACAGCAAATATGGGTAGCTTCATCAAACCTCCACTGGAAAACTTGGCTTCTAGGATTAAGGGGATTGGTTGTAAGGATTGGAGAATGGCCAACCTTGTTGCTTCCTCTTTCTCTTTTTGCAACGAGGTTGCCTTCTCCTCTTTCTCTTTTTGCAACGGGGTTGCCTTTTTCCATCTTTACAAGCTCATAAAGTGGGAGTAGAAGGATGTCTTAGTTATGTACTCCTAGGCTGATAAGCCTATCTATAACCTCCACTCTTCTTTATTGTTGATACTCTCTTGGGCGACAACTGCTGCTTTGCTGCTTGCAGCGAACAACTTCCAAGTATCAACTCTTCCTTTCTTCTTCAATTTCACCAGCCTTTCCTTTTCTAATAGTTCTTCAGTAGTGAGCTTCCTCTTTCCCTTAGGATCAGAGTAAGATTCATCCTTTGGAGACTCAGGCTTAGAGGATTCAGGTTAGGGAGCGGGAGGTTGAACTTGTATTGCTTGGGAGATGGATGTTGTAAGGAATTCCTTACTGTTTACCACAGAGGCTAGGTCAAAAGAATGGGCTCTGTGATGAATAGGTAATCGGATAAGGAGGATAGTTCAATTATTCCTTTGGTAGGTTGGATTGAAGTAATTGGGAATGCACTACTTGTCCCATCCGAGTTGATGGTTGGGCCATCAGTCTGTATTTCCCCACCGTAGTTAATCACAGGTTCAATAGAGACCTTAGGTTGACCAACTTCCTCCTCAAAGGTAGGTGGTACACTTAGCCTTTTAAACTCTTCAGCTCCAAAATAGGCTACAACAACATTAGGGGAAAGTTGTTCAAGGGAGAAGCTTATGAGAAACTTGTTTACAAATCGGTTAAGGTCAATAAGCATCCTTGGGTCCACTTAAATATTAATGGGAGGTGCTTGAGGAAAGATAGCTCCAGGGTGTTGTTTCGTGGGATAGAAAGAAGATATGGCAAGGTTAGTTTCCTCATGCCTTTGTCTCTGTATATTCTCCCCTTTTTGGTAGCATCATCTTCAGAAGTAGATGAGCTGGAGGAAGAACTTAAAGAGACTTGAATTGGTACATACCTGACAAACTTCTTAATCTATGTCTCAGCTAGTTGAGCCTTGAGATTTTCAATCTCAAGTTGCTGAGTGCTAGACCTATCCTCTAAAGTCTTAACCTTTGATTCAAGGTTTGAGACTTTAGAAAGCAGGTCTCTGATAATGAGTCACACACTACCCTCATCTTCTTTAGAAGAATCATTAGGAGATGAGGTAACATACCTAGTATGTTCATCATCACCACCAGTAGTGGTTTCTTGGCGCCCTGGATACCCTTGTTGACTGATGTCTCTTTCAGAGGCATCAATGGGCAAGGTTGTCATAGACTCAGACTCACTAATGTTACCACTATCCTAAGAGGATAATGAAACATTCTCAATAGTGGTAGCTGAGTCTACATGATTCACCTCCACACCGGTTGGACTCGCCTCAGTAAGGTTTAGTTGATGTGTGCTAGACATCAAAGGTTCCCTCAGGCTCAATTAATCTTGAGAGTGGTGTGGCAGATTAACTTCATGTCCCGGGTGGAACATAATGTCCTCATCAGGTTAGGTTAATAGGTCAACAAAGGATAGGGAGGTTAAATCTAATGACCCAAGACCTCGTTCAGCACCTAATGGTTCTTCTTCAGTTGCAGATGAGCCAATGATGTGGCTCTCCCTTTTTGGCTGCTCAGGGGAGTGTTGGCACTCACCTTAAGGGCTAAAGGCTTGGGTTGTGGGCTCATCAGTTGAGACTGAGGAGACTCAACACTGATATTAAGGTCAATGGTAGAGGATGGTTGGACCACTTGATGAGTGGGAGCCCTAAGTTTCACTCTAGCCATTTTGGCTTGAACAGAGAGGACCTAATCAATTAGAGTAAATTAATCAAGGTTTCGTTTAGGGCGTCTTGTGTAAGTAAACTTGATTGGGTGGGAAGAAGTAATTGGCATTTGAGTGGGGGTGTCTAGTGTGGGTACATCACCTGCTGGGCTTGCAGGGATGTCACCAGGAGCCGTTGGTTATAGCATACCTGGAAGAAGATTAGTGAATCTTCTAGTGAATGTAGTGGACACCTTCTTCAGATTTTTGAAGATGGCAGTCCACATGTGAGGGACCAGTAGAACATCTCATATTAAAGTCTGTCCTAGTCTAACTCATAGTTGATTATATGTTGAATGAACCAGGGATACATGTAGAATGGATCCCGGATGAGATTGCCTCTTAAGTTGTTCAGCACAAATTGTGAATAGTTAAAGCGCAGGCCTTTTACCAACCCATGGACTAGTTATCCCAAATTATATGGGATTTGATCCCATCTTCCGGACTTGTTGGATAGGTAGTGCAGGACGATGTGCAACAAGAACTTCCAATTGTAGTAGAAGTTAAATTTGTAGACCGTGGATTTGCTAACATTGTCACCATATCCTACTTGAGTGTAAGTGTTCTCCAGCTTAGATTTGGGGAATCAGAGGGGCGCCCTCATCATGAAGCTCCAGATGTTCCCTGACGGTTGATTCAGTAATGGTGATCTCATGCCCACAGATCCTTGATCTGATCACCCTTTCATCATTGAGTGTTTCACTTCGACCATTTGCCCAAAATTCGGCCATATGGTTAGAGTAGATGGTGGGTTAATAGTGAGGAAGTGAAGTATGCGGATTAAGACAAAAACACAACAATAGGTGCAAAGTCAGCATCCTTTAAAGAATCAAGGATGGTGACCTGGTTATGTTGAGGATTCAAGGCCATTGTTTCAAAAGGTACTGTTTGATTGAAGGAATTTAAAGCGGATAAGGGAAATTTAGGGCTTTGATAGTGGTAATGAAAGTAAAGAAAGAGAGTCAGAAGTTTTTAAATGGGGGTAAAAAGGCAAACCGATAAGGTGAAAGGGCAGTTTAGGTTTTGATTTGACAGGGGCGGTAAGATAAACCATTTAAAATATTCCAATAATTATCAGTAAAATCTTACTTTTTACAGAGTGGGGCCAAAAGATTTCCGTTACACAGTAAAAGTTTTCTTCTGAAGGTATAATTTTTTCTAAGAGAAAACACTTGTGTTTCTCATATTTTCTTCCGAAGTCATTTTTACTTTCAACGCAAACCATGTATTAAAGACAAGTTTGCTTCCAAGAGTACAAACTTCTTCTGAGAGAATAACTTAGTAAGCTTCGGAAGTAGATTTGATCTATGATCAAATTTCTTCCGAGACCAAAAACTCTTCGAATGAGAATTTTAATACGGAGGAATATAGATAAAGATATATTCCGAGGGTAAATTTCTCTTCGAAAGAATTCATACTTAGAAAATTTTTAAGAAAACCTTTTGTAACATGACTTAGATTGTAAGTAGACAACATAGACAAGATACATTTAAACATAAGTTTTCAAAAGAGATAAACTAGTCAATGTTAATCATCCCAATATCTGTGATTACGTATTTAAATCTTTATTCATCAAAGGCTTTGGTGAACAAGTTAGCATATTATTCATCTGAGTTGACTTTGACTAGTTGATTACATTTTTCATGAATATCTCGAATGAAATGATACTGCTTTGTCTTTAAGTGCTTGATAGGATTTTCTGTGATAGAAATGGCACTCTTGTTATCTATGTGGATAGATGTTTTCATGAAGTTGAAACCATAATCCAACATTAGATTTTGAATCCAAAGCAGTTGAGCACAGTAGGTTGCAGTAGCAATATACTCAGCTTCGGCAGTAGATGTGGATACACATGATTGCTTCTTACATTGCCAGGAGATAATCCTTCCACCAAGAAATTGACATCCTCCTAATACAGATTTCTTGTTGATGTTGTAGCCACCATAATCACTATCAGTGTAGCCATAGAGATTGAAGTCCTTATTCTTGGGATACCAAAGACCCGGTTAGGAGCTCCTTTGAGTATCAATGAATTCTCTTGATAGCAATTAGGTGAGATACTTTTGTAGAAACCTGATATCTTGCACAGGTGCAAGTTGCAAACATGATATCAGGTCTACTTGCAGTGAGATACATCAGAGACCCAATAATTGCCCTGTACTGATGCTGATTAATATTCCCCCTCCTTGGAATCAGGAAAAAGATTATGATCTTTGGGTATAGGTTACTTGGCCGGCTTACAATCTTTCATCTCAAACATCTCTAAGATGTCCTTGACATACTTAGATTGACTTATGAAGAACCCATCTTCCATATGTTTCACTTGAATTCTAAGGAAGAAATCCATCTTTCTCATGGAACTTATCTCTAACTTCTTTCCCATGATGCTCTCAAAGTCTTTACACATTTGGTCATTTGAGAAACCAAATATGATATCATCAATATAGACTTGAACAAGCAACATGTCCTTCCTAGACTTCTTTATGAAGAATTTCTTGTCTACGATACCTTTGGTGTAACCATTCTTCAGAAGAAACTGAGAAGGTGTCCCATACCACAGCATTGGTGCTTGATGCAACCCATAAAGAGCTTTATTTAGTTTACTCATATAGTTGGGGTGTTGGGGGTCTTCAAATCAAGGTGGCTAGCACACATAGACTTCCCTATTAATTTATCCATACAAGAATGCATATTTGACATCAATTTGGTAGACTGTTAAGTTCTTGGATACTGTAAAAGAAAGGCAGATTCTCACAGCCTTAAGTCTTGTAACAGGTGCAAAGACATTAGTGTAATCTATGCCTTCCTTCTGTGTGTATCCTTGAACAACAAGTCTTGCTTTGTTCTTGATGATCAAACCTCTATTGTCTCTTTGTTTCTAAACACCAACTTAGTGCGAATGGGGACTTAGCCAGGTGGCAATAGACACAGGTTCCATACCTTTTGCCTCTTGGACTGAATTAACTCCTCTTGTATTGCTTCAACCCATTTATTGTCCTTCAAGGCTTCTTCCACCTTCTTGGGTTCCATCTGAGAAAGAATGCATGAGTACATGCAGACATTCCCATTATGGGTCTATCTTCTTGTTCTCTCACCTTCTGAGACATCCCTAATGATGTTCTCAGCAGGATGAGTGTTGTGTATCCTAAGCATTGGAATCATATCTAGTTGCATAGATAGATCCAGATTAGAGAAGTTTTGCTTAGGATTTTGAACACCTTCTCTAGCTGATGCCTCATACTCATTCAATAAGGACTGAATGAATGAATGTGTGACAGCATCAATGGTATTTTGCTATGAAGCAGCATCAACAGTTGCATGTTCCTCCAGGTCATTATCTTCATCAGCTTGGTGTTGAGTGCTTGAGTTGTCAGCTGTTGAGTTATTAGGCTCGGTGCACTGACAACTTGTTGAAGCTCCATTGGTTCTTGAGATATTCATGCTTTCAAGACTTCCAGCAGTGGGAGCTTGTTCTTCAATTCTTTTTCGAGAACTAATAATAGGTCTGGGTAACTAAAATAATTGATCTGCATAGGGTCATTTGAGTTCCTATTCTAGCTGAAACATTCGCACAAGATAGTTTAGAATAGTTTAGAAACAATTCTAAATTGAAGATATGATCACGACCATTCCCACTAACACAAGGAGTGTGCTCATTAACAACAATGTTGGATGATTCTTCAAATTGTTGATTTTTAATCAGTCTATAAGCAATAGAGTTTGAGGAATATCCAACAATATAGCATCATCCGACTATTTAACAAATTTTGCTAAATTGTCCTTTTTATTAAGTATGGTGCACCTGCTACCAAAGGACTTAAGAAAGCCAATGAATGGTGGCCTCTTGTTCCATAACTCATAAGGGGTCTTTCCATGAGGCTTAACAATGAGAACCCTGATTTGCACATAGCATGCAGTACTGACTGCCTCTGCCTAGAAAGTTAGAGGGAGCTTTGAATCAGCTAATATGGTTCTTACATCCTCAATAAGTGTCATGTTCCTCCTCTTAGTAACACCAGTTTGTTGAGTAGTTCTAGGAGCACTGTATTGTCTAGCAATCCTTTTTGAGTTACAGAATGAGTAAAGAACTTGATTATTAAAATCACTTCTAATGATTTTTACCTTGTGATCTTTCTGATTTTCAATTTCAAGAATAAAATATTTTAAAGTTTAGTCATTTCATCTTTAGTTCTTAAAAAGAAAACCCATGTGAATCTTATAAAATCATCAACATCATAAGGTAATATGATTTCCTTCCAATGCTTATTATACTTGGGGGACCAAATAGATCCATATGCAATAAGTGTAATAGGGTGGTGATAGAGTTAACCTCTTTGGATTTATGAGTAGCCCTGTGCTGCTTCCCTTTCAGACAAGCAACACAGTTATCCTTATAGAAAAACTCCTTTTTAGGCACACCGTGTAACAAATTATTTTTAACCAGTTTGTTCATGGTTTTAAAATTAACATGGCACATGCTTTTATGCCAAAGAGTTGACTCATCACCATTAGTTTTAGAATGAAAGCATGATACTTCACCCAGTAGGGAAGCATTGTTTATATCTAGCTTGTACATATCCCCTCTCCTAGGAGACATAGGAAGCACCAATCTTGAGGAATTGTTATCCCGGGTTTGAGGATAATGCACTCATGTTCTGTGAAAAACATTTGGTGCTTTTGATCATAGAATTGAGAAACACTTAACAGATTGTGTTCATGATGTTTCACAAAGTTCACTTTGTCAACTTTTAACTTACTTTTGGATATACTACCTTTACCAGAAATGTATCCTCCGGCTTCACCTCCAAATTGAATAGGACTTCCATCAAAATGTTCAAATTGTTATAGGAGAGATCTGTTTATAGTTATGTGTCTGGAGCATCCACTATCCATAATCCACATATTTCCATTTTGTCATGTGAATGTCCCTGCGCATAAGTTGAAAAGATTAGTTACTATTGGAGACTCAAGCCTTGTTGGTCTTGGGTTCTTCCAATGTAGATAACATAATTGAACCAAAGTGTATGAATGGGGGTTCAACTATGGTTTGTGAAGAAGAGGCTTGGGTTGCAGCATCTTTTCTGATCTTCTATTCCACGATTTGGTTAATCAGTGTAGATGAACCTGATGAGGCTTGAGCAACATGACTTGCTTCCGAGGCTTCTTTGTTGTCGGACGAATTATTCACCACCTTTTCTTCCAAAGCAGTCTTCTTCTTAGAAGGTTTTAAAGGATTCTTTTGTTCCTTTGTTTGTTTTTTGGCTTGTCTTTCAAAGTTATTTTCCTTTTGGAAGAATGAGTTTCTTCCGAAAGAAACTTAACTTCGGAAATAAGCTTTCCTTTCCTTAACACTTGGAAGATATGTTAGGGTCTAAATGTGAAACCATCCTTGACTCTTTCTTTCTTAACATTGGTTGCATAATGTGTGCTTGTAGGATTGTAGTAACAATCTTTAGCCATATGGTTATGCAGACCATAAATTATGCACTCAATGTTACTCTTGATAGGGCATGAGGGCTATTGTTTCTTGCACTTCTTCTCTTCTTCAACAACCTTCCCCTTCATCATCTGATCCTTCAACCAGATAGGAGTACTGGTACTACACTCTTTTCCTGAATCAGAACTTCTAACCACTTGGAATCCGGCTAAGATGAATACGCCCTTTTGCCTTGGGTCTATCTTCATCATTGCCTCAGCCACCTTTTTGGCAGTTTCTTGCTGCCTTGATTTTGTTCTTTCTGGCTTTGTTGGTTAAGGTTTGATCAGTTATGGGGATGAGGTTTTCTACCTTATCCTTCCCTGTGGTGGTCTCCACCATTGTATCATCCTTCTGCTCTTTGGGTAATGGGTCAGTAGTTGGAACCTCTTGCTTATCCGTATCACACCTTGCTTGTCTAACAGTCATAAAGGAGTGTGGTGAAGCAATTTCATTGGTTCCCAAAACACTTTTATTTTGATAGCATACCTTGGAGTGGGAGGATGATACAATGATGGTGTTGAAGTTGAGCTCTTGAATAGTATACTTCTTTGTTTTAGCCTCAGCTATTAATAGATGGGCTTGAGCCTCAGTCAACTTGGATATTAGATCTTTTATTCGAGTCCTATAGTTGGTATGTTCATGTTTAAAAGAGTACACAATTTTCTCTAAATCTTCAAAATTTTGAGTTTATAATCAGATTCTGCTCTCTTAAAAACAGATTTTAAACTGTTTAAAGACTCGATATCAAATTTAATTTCCATGTTGTAGTCCTAATATAGTTTAACCTTAGCAATAAAGGCTGGAGTATAGAGATATTCATATACCTTGTTGTCTTCAGTTCCAGCCATAGGAGCTTGAGTATGGGTGACATCTTGCACCATGAAGCTCAAGTCAACCTCTTGAGTAACATCTGCAGTTTGCTGCTCAATGGGTTTGGTTACAGCTTTTGAGGTAGCAGGATGTTGATAGGTTGGCTGCTCCAGGATTGGATCTTGGAGCTTTACATTCCCTCGCAAAGTGATCAAGCTGGTTATAGTTGTAATATTTGGCCTTGCTCCTATCAAACCTGAACTTGCTATTGGTTGGGTTCTGAGGGAATTTCCTTTCAGTTCTCTTAAAGAGATTCTTTGCTCTATAGGTTAAAAGAGCCATTTGTTGGACAATGTCCATCTACTCAACATCATCTGGGCTAAAACACTCTAGATCAACAAAGCAGAATTGAAAATTACCAAAGTGCTCGTTCCCTGAAACAAAAGCACAACTATCCTGGAAAGGAGTGTGTTGAGCAACATGTAGAGCATTGCTGACTGAATGATTTGAGGGTCTATTTATCTGGTGGCTCTTATGAGTCTCTATCTCCATATGATATCTATCAAGGATTCCATACAGTTCATCATAATGAAAGTGTTGAGATTCTCAGTTCTCTTGATAGAGACACAGTAGAAAGTCCACTCATGAGGAAGTGCACTCATGAGTTTTCTGACTATGTCTCTTCTCAAGAACCACTTCCATAGTCTGAAGAAAGGTGATCAAGTCCATATGCCTGAAGTATTATTAGCTCAATGTCTCACCAACAAAATAAGTAAAGTTCTCAAACTTCTGCTTCAGCATATCTTTCTTGGTCTCCTTGGATTTAATAGAACTGGAGTACATCAACTTCAAAGCATCAAACAGTTCTTTGGTAGTTTCTCATTGCTAAAAGCCTACTATTATGGAGTTTGGTATAGCAGTAAGCAACATAGTCATGGCTTTGTAGTCTATGTCCATCTTCTTGAAGTCTTCATCAGAGTAGTCTTCAACGACTTTCTCAATCATAGTGTCATTACCAGCCGGGGCCGCCACCTTTGGCTTGTAAGGACCATGAGTGACAGATCTCCACATGCGGTTATCTTGATACTTGATGAAACCTTTAATATGTTTGCACTAAGTTTCCAAAATCATCAGGGGTGATGATAGGATCCTTGGTCATGGTTCCCATCTCGGACTCAGAAAATTTCTGGTTTAGAGCCATTTGAGTGAACTGAGTAAGTGTCCAGAAATGAGGGTAATTTGGGATGGTTAGATCTCATAATCAAGAGCCTAAAAAGTTCTGATACCAATTGCAGGATCAGTGTTGGTCACTCAATACAAGTATCTCACAAACTCACTTTAAGTTACTCGGGTTTGATGAAGTAGAATCTCTAACTAAGTTCACAAGTAATAAGCTAATAAAACCAATAAGAACAAATAAGAATAGGTTTTCAAGATACTTATATATATTACTTCTCAGCTTAGTATTACAAGACTTTTACAAGCATGGTTACTTGAGTTACAATGAGAAATTATATATACCACTATCTACACCTGGTTATACTTGGATAACCAGCTGTAATCTACAACTAGACAAATACTACATTGCTAGAAGTAAAGCGTCTAAGATAAATATTATCCTAGACTAGGTAGTCATCATAGGTCCATGACTTACCTTTTATCACCAACTAAAAGTGGCAACTGTACTAACTGATAATGGGTGATCAGTGGATTAAAGTATGGTCAACTATATAGGTGTGAAAAGTGCCATGCAATATCATAGAGGTTGTAGCAGATCTGTCAGATAGACCATACTTATGTCCACTGATTCATAGTTGGTTCTTCCAAAGCTAAATGGCTTCAGAAGAATAAGTTCTTCCGAGACCATTTTGAAAGAATCACTTCTTCTGAATCTTCTGCAAGTCTTCATGACTTTATTCTTCAAAAGACTTTGTCTTGAATCTTCTAAGTTTGTATACTTTGGAAGGAGAACTACTTAGTCTCGGAAGACAGAGTTCTCACTTCGAAAGTTCTTCATTCTTGAGCTTCGGAAGATCTTGGACTTGTCTTTGAAAGAGCAACTTTGTCTTCGGAAGACTACTTTAGTTTGTATATCAAAATCTTCTAAGTGTTGTTTTGGTTGCACCAGCCTCATATGATCCAACATAAATGTTACTAACTTTTTAATTTTTTTTATATCAATATAGCATCATCTAAGAAAAGACGATCAAAAGGAATGAATTTTAATTTATATGAGAAATGGGCTACAAACAACAACCAACCACTGTCCGTGCAATTTTGATCATACATGAAAACAATATAAAGTTATGAGAGAAAATAGTCAATTATTTGTTAGAGCATTATCCAATCCCGCTTCCTCTGTTCCTTTTCATTATCCCACTGGGATAAAGTTCCGGATACGTTTAAGATATCATTGTTTAATTTCTGGATGCAAATGTTTATGTAGTCTTTTATTTGTAATTTGATAATCATAACTTTTATATTTTTCTAAATATTCTATTTTGCAGGAATGTTTTGATATAGAAGCTCATCATGGTTCAGATCACTGGCATGGAATCCAACTTGGAATCCAAATAGACTGCCGGCGGCATTTTGATATAGAAGATATAATATGAAACAACATTTCTTAAATCAAGGAGGTTATAAATAATATTGAGCAGCCTATAAATAATCCACTTGAAGGTCAAAGTCAAGAGACATGGGAGCAGGTGGTTGAGTTTTTCTCAAGTGAAGAACATAAACGTCTTTTTGAAAAAGGCGTAGATAATAGAGCAAAACAACTCTATCCAAGTCTGCATGATAATTGATCATATGTTCAAAGGCGATATCTTCAGGTAAGAAAACATATATGATTTAAGTGTGTATTATTAGTTCTTTTCAAATATTATGAATATTGTTTTTAATATTTTTAGGAGCAACAAACCTGGACCCCAAGTCACATCGAAATGTGAACGTTAGAATACATAGAAGGGTCATGATGGGTCAACCAGAGGGTAGAAGAAGATTGAGTAAGCTTAATATGTTATGAATGCTATTATCATGTGTTCATATGTTTTTAATATATTGTGTTTGGTGATCTTAACCCAATATGGTCTATATGCAATACATATTTGAGAATTGTTGGTTTTGATAAGTAGTTAGCTTATATGTTGAAACTTGAGAATTTTATGTTATATGTGCTTATAGTTAAACAATATGGTCTATAAGGATAATTTAAGGATTGTTGGTTTGATAAGTTCTTAATTTATATGTTAAAACTTGGGAATTTTATGTTATATGTGCTTATGATCAAACAACATGGTTTTTTTCCATTTTATAACAGTTATGTTGTCGAAATTTCAAAAAAATCTTAATACTTTTTCATTTTGATTCTTTAAAATTACAGACAAAAATTGAAAATCAATACGTCAAAATGAAAATGGAGGCAGGTGAGTCTCTCGTTAATGAGATGGAATGTTTAGTGCTGTATTAGGACAAAGGCGTGGTCATACGAGAGGTGTTATATGAAAAGTAAAAAATATCTCTCGTTATGAACAATCAAACGGGTCATCATCACATCAGGATGAAGAAATAGAAGTATTAAAGCAACAAATGCGTGAAATGCAAGAAAGGATGAATGAATTTGAAAGAAGAAATTATAACCCCAATAATGGTGAAGATGATGAATACAAAGACAATTAGGAAGTTAATTTGTTTGGGTTGTAAAACTTAGATATGTTTACTTTGGTACTTTCGTTTTGTTTGGTATGTAATTAACTAGAATTGTTTGATCTTCTTTTAGGTATTTGTAATATTTAGTTTTCATTTCTGTCGTCGTCGTAGGTCAATTTAAAAATTAATTTATTAATTTAACTTTTTTTATTTTTATTAATTATTATATTATAAAAGATATGGTGACGACATGTAGTCGCCATAGGTCAAATTAAAAATTAATTTATTAATTTAAAATATTTTTATTTATATTATTTAGTATATTATAAAACATATGCCGACGACCTGTCGTTGCCATAGAGTATATTTATTTTTTAGTTTTGACTTAAAAAATAACGATTAAAATAATGCCGACAAGTATGGTTCGATGACTTGTCGTCATGATAGTTATTGTGAAGTCTTGATTTTGACCTATTGCGTGAAGTCTTGATTTTGACCTATTGTGACGACACTATGGCTACTGAGCCTATCGCGACGACATGTCATCGCGATAGCCAATGCCGGTGACTTTTTCATCTACAGCGACGACGTTTTTCGTGACGATAATCTTGTAGTGAATACGTATCACAGCGAAGAAAACCTAAGATCGTAGTGACATCACGTGAATTTAAGGGAAAATTCCAAAATTTATTTTTTTTTGACTTTTTTACAAAATGCTTCCCACCCCGTTTTGATCATTAAGTCTAATACGTCAGGTAGTTGTACCAAATATTAGTTTGTTGTGTCAAATATTTATTTTATCATTTGTTATATGTATTTATCATATTGTTTTTCAGTTAAGATCATTTCTTGTTACTGTTATCATTGTTTTTAAATTATTATCGAAAGTTGTTATTTATTTAATTAGTGTGTATTACAACTAAATATACAAAATGATATTATCTCACTAATGTGTTTTTAAAGCTCGTTGTTGTAAGGGTAACACTATGAACACCAAAAAACACAATGAAATATTTTATCATTATATTTTATGTTTTATATTATTTAGTGTTATTTTATTATTATTTTTAATATATTAGATTAATTAGTTGCTAATTTATCATTGTGTTATTTATAGTTAATTTCTTATTTTGTTGTGAGGAGCCCTAAGATTTTGCAAAATAGATATATACTAGTATTCAGCCCCACGTGTTGCGGTGAAGCTGTAAAACCATGTCAAGTGGCATCAATGTCACATCGTTTTGAGCGGCCATCTCAACACCAGAAAAAGTTGTAAAGGAAAATAATTAAAACCAAACGAAAAATAGACGTAAAATCGTTGAACCATGCATCTGTGTTATGACGTGTTAATGTGTATAAATTACAACGAAACGCAAAATACAACATGGCTGTTAAACAGAAAAAAAATAAACGTAAATATTTTGAACCACATACGCATGTTAGAATATGTTAACTCAAAAAGTTTAGACCGAGACGTAAAATGAAAATTTTGTAAAATATTTAAAGTAAATGAGACTTAAGTTGAAAGTGAAAAAAGGTATTAGTGTAAATGACGAAAACTATAGGGTTAAAAGTAAAAAAATAAAGAAAAAACAAAGTAACTTACAATCCACAAATCATAAGGTACAAACCATTAAGCACAACTAAGTTGTTAATTATTATATATAAATTTTTAAGATCGTCAAATTATAGGTAATTCACATAAACTTTATTGATAGTGACAATAAGAATTCGTTTCTATAATCTATCACACCTTCTTCATCGAAACTTTTTTTTAAATATAATATTTTATAGTAAAAAGTTATTTAATTTAAAAAGTCTAAAAGGTATTCTAGAGCTTGTATGTGTCCTTCAATTGTTTTAAAGTGATAACATTTTGGTAATTGTATCAAATACGTGAAGCATTATGTCTAATACGTCACGTGATTGTCTTGCTTCAAATATCAGTTAATTGTGTTAAATATTTTTTTATCATTTCTTACATACATTATCATTGTGTTTTATATTTAATATCATTTTATTACTTTTTCAGTGTTTATATGCATAGGATTCATTAGTTGTTAATTTACTGGTGTGTTTTAAATAGTAGAATCACCAACCTTGTTATGTCACCATCATATTATTTACCTTAAAAAAGTATTATTTTTTAAAATATAATAATGTTTAAAAAATATAATAACTAAACAAAAGACAAAATAAAATGCACTAAACTCACAATTACGAGTAGATAATTTCATATACACTAAAAACGTAAAAAATATTATTATCTTTTTATGTAACGGTATTGTATTAAGGATAAAACAAAGCTAATTTTTATGGTGTATTAATTTTATAAGAAAAATATCACATATAAAAATTATGATCGTTTATTAAAGATAGAGGAATTTTAAAAAAAAAGTCAATAAAATGATTGTGGTTAAAGTAACCATCTAACAAATTTTATCCCTTACAATTTGATCATCATTGATTAAAATGATTGTTGCTGAGATTATTATTAAAGTTTTAGTTTTATTACTTTTTTTTTAACTCTTTTCTTAAATTTTATGGTTTGGTCATGTGTAAAGAAAACTGTAGTTTATATATGTTATTGGTGTAATTAAACTCTTAATTCAAAGATATATAAATCCAATCACCAGAAGTAGTGTTTCCTAATACTAGACTTGAAATTAGTATTGCAAGATACAACCCATTAGGTAGTACACCCGGATCGTGTTCCTTTGAAGATATCTTTCAAAAGTATTGATTTAGTTTTATGCGACAACCTCTACGATATCGATGGTCAAACAATTCAAACTATGTCGGATTCTAGTCCCATATGTATGGAGTTTTTTTAACAAAATGGTATCGGTGCAAAAATTTTTTATTAAAATAGTGTAGTTGAAAAAAATACTTACCAAAACAGTGTAATTGAAAATTTTTAATATAGAGTAAATTACGCTTTTCGTCCCTATGGTTTGGTGCTTATAACGCTTTTAATCCAATAGTTTAAAAACGCCCGGTTTAAACACTGAGGTTTTAAATTTGTAACAATTAGGTCCAAACCGTTAACTACCATCCATATTCTTTGTTAAGTCTATGTAAAATGACTAATATACCCTTGATTCTAAATCTACACACCTAAATATTGGGAGCCACCACCACCACTTGTGGACCTAGCCAACACCACCACCTGCACCTCAGCCACCGCCACCGCCGCCACCTGTGCACGTCAGCCATCGCAACCGACACCACCTGTGCACCTCAGCCTCCATCACCGCCACCACCTGTGCACCTCAGTCGGTAACGGCCGGAAGAATGTACCGCGGCGTACGGTAGCGGCCATGGGGAAATGGGGTCCTTTGATACAGCAGAAGATCAGAGATCCATGATGCAGCAGAAGAAGCTTTGGTTGGGGTCCTTTGATACAGCAGAAGAAGCTGCGATGGTGTACGACCATGATGTCGTACAACTCCGTAGCCCTTTCTCCGGCGACGGCGCCGGAGAGTGTATCCGGCTTCCCGGCGTTTGATGCCTCTTTCTCCGGCGACGATCTGTTCGATTTTTCTACCAATACTCCCATTCACTTATTGATTCAATTACTTCATCATTTCTACAAATCGAAACGAACCCATAATTGGGCATTTGTTTTAAACTTTCAATTTCATTACCTCTTTATGGGTTGTAGATTACAATTTTGCAATATTAGTAGATCTGAGGAAGCAAATACAGAAGTGAAATATGAGGTTGATGACGACATCGGGGAGTCAGCTCCATAGGCGGTGGAGGACGGTGGATCCTCCGCGCCGAGGGACGTGGACATCGGCCGGAGATAGGCCCACGCCGCCCGTTTCACCAGCCGGGTTTCGGATCTAGATCTCGTAACCCGTATTGATGGAGAAAGATGGGGGTTTGGGGGATTGAACGAATTTGGTGGTCGGAAGTATGTAGCGGAGGGAGATGAAGGGATATAAAGCTTTTATATATATATATATATATTTATTTATTTATTGTAGTAACAATTTTAGTCCAAGGGTATTTTGGTCTTATTCAAAACAATTAACGGAGAAATTAGATGGAGTTAACGGTTTGGACCTAATTGTTACAAATTTAAAACCTCAGTGTTTAAACCGGGTGTTTTTAAACTATTGGATTAAAAGCGTTATAACCACCAAACCACAGGGACGAAAAGCGTAATTTACTCTTTAATATATCTCACTCTTATTCTTATAGGTTAATTTACAAAAGATTATTTTTAGTGCTTTTTTAAATTCTTTCAGGAATGATATTTTTAACCAAGTTTCAAAAGTGTTTTAATTTAGTCACTCATACATATTTTTCTCAAATTGGACCATAAGATGATCAAATCGAGTCATCATTAAATTTTCTTATGTCAAGTAAGTAGCGGTGGAGAAGACGTGGTGGTCAGAATTTGCAATATATAAAATTATATTAAAAAATAAAAAAACATGTTAATTATGAAAAAAATAAAAAAAAGTACCCAAAATTTACGTCAACGTTCCATATCAGCATCAAAAGATAGAAAAAATATTTTCTAATTGAAACAAAATGTAAACATGCTAAAAACATGTTAAGGCTTCTAATTTATATAAAATATAAAACTGAGTGACTTAATTAGAACACTTTTAAAACTTGAGTTACCTAATTATAACACTTTTGAAAGTTGTTTACTATTTTACAAAGTTACCTCTTCTAAATATGTCTTTTTAGTTTCCCAGAAAATATTTTTTATTCTCTCATAATGCTTTATAGAAATAATTTTTTAAAATGTTTATTCGTGGTATTGATACAGAAATATCTTTGATTTCTTTTAACTGTTTAAAATCAAAATGATTTTTTATTATTTAAAAGTTTGTAGATAGATAAGTTCTTCATTTCACTAACTTGTTTTAGAGATGTGTTTTAGAGTGTTTAAAATCAAAATGCTTTCAAAAAATGTATTTTCCATTTAAAAAATCTTAATACAAGAAAAAATGTTACAAACTATTTTCTAACATAGGAAAAAAATAATTTAATAAAGAAAACATTTTCAAAAGTTAAAGTAAAAGGGTCTTAGAAAAGTATATAAACATTGTCATGATATTTTATAGAACGTTTTTTAAATGGATATAATTATTTTAGTAATATCACTTTAACTTATAAAATGTTTTAATTTACTTAAAACCTAGATACCCTTTCAATTTTATCGAAGTTAAAAAAAAACATATCTGTTTTAGTACAAGGACTAAAACATTATTAAAAAGCCATTCTTATAAACATTTTGGAAGAAATTCAATAAATATTTCTAGAAAACTATAAAAAAGGTTCCACTTAAAAAAATTCAAAAAAAACTTTAGGGATATCATCCTTAAATGGATTAAAACATTTTATTAAAATTTTTATATGTTATTAATGAGAGTAGTAGTGTGACACAATAGAGTTCCAAAATTACATCATTTTAATAAATATTTATTAAAATACACGATTTTGATAAATAAATTTTCAACTACATTACTTTGGGAAAAACTCCATATGTATGTGCAACGCCCCATATTAATAAGGGTATTGAGAAGGATAAAATAGAAAAAATAGATAAACCCTAATAAATCGAGGGAGCCACCCCCACTCCACCTTTTCTTACCTTCGGCTGCAAGAATTAGATAGAAAGAGAGAGAAAATTTTAGAAAGAGAATCACGAAGTGGCTTTGATCCTTAATAGTATTGCGGATTTGTTAAAGGATCATCATCATTCGACAAGTAACACGGAGAAAAAGTAGGACACAATAAATAAATACATAGCATATGATATTAATTTGTTATGAAACAAAATATACACCAAGAGTATAGGAACTATAGGCACTATAAAATAATAGTACGACGCAGTAAATACATTGCTAAGAATATTATTGTGTTCTTTAAATTTTTTTCGTGTTGCTAGTTTCTTATGAGTTAAAATAACTTTCACTCATTAGAAACAAGCAACACGAAAAAACATAAAGAGAAGAACCTAGCTCATGTATAACTTAGTAACGTCACTACCATGCCACCGGCCTGCATGTGAGATAGTTTTAGTTCTTCAAAACTAAAGAACGAAGGAAGAAGGTTTGATAGATTATACATAAGGGAGAGCTCATATTTATACCCACGCATATATACACACATTAAAAATAAATAAAAGAATTGCAGGTTTTAGGTAATTCACTAACATTTTTTTGCAGGATGTATGATAATTCTACTACGATATAATAATAGATTAAAATTCATGTTTTATTTAAAAATCTTATATTCCTGAAATTGTTCTTTGTAACTTCTTATTATTATGTTTTCATATACGCACTAAGTTATACCCATTTATTTCGAAATTTTCCACCTAAGAGATGCTTCTTTGTGAATATGTATGTATTAGAGTGTACCATGTATTATCAATAAGCATATCAACTCTGAAACAAATTGAATAGTCTTGGGCGCTGTTTGACAGCCTCTTAATCAGCCTCTTAATGGTTCAGATGCTGAATGGTTCAGCACTTAATGATTCAGACTGTTTGTTTCGCGAGCAAATGTCTGAATGGTTAAGATATTTGTCTCTGAATGGTTAAGCATTATACCAATGCTGAATGGTTAAGAGGTCTAATGCTGAATGGTTAAGATCTCTTATACGAATTGATCAGACATTTGTCTTTGAATAGTTAAGTGATATACTAGCTCTTAATGGTTCAGCACTTAATGGTTCAGACCTCTTATTGGTTCAATACTTAATCATTCAGATACTACCAAACAGCCCCTTAGACATATCGATCTTGTTTGCCAAGATCACGGGTCAATATACATTTTAAGTTTTGTTTTTTTGAAGAATTTTTACATGTATTGAAATTTTTTTTCACGGTTTACAATGTTTTAAGGTTTAATTCAACTATAATTTCTAGTATAGCTAATAACTTTTAGATACAATCCAGCGTTAAGTAATTTTCTAAATTTAAATACAACGGTATAAGGAGCTCAGATTCGTATCACTCACTAATGGTGGGTGCCCGCACGATGCAGCGAGGAACTTAAATCAAGCTCCGCCAAGCTTAGGCTTAACACATTTGCAAACCAAGCCGAGCCGACTCAACTCATTTACAACTGAGACGATCTCGAGCCAAAATTTTTTCGAGTAAGCTTCAAACCACAGATAAAGTTTCAAAGTTTTGCAATAAAAAAATATATCTCTATTAACCAATATGTTATTGCTTATCCAACTTTGCCAAAAAAAAAAACCATGACGGGTATGTATGGTTTAACTTTCTCAAGTAAGAAGACTTGTTTATTTATAGGAGTTTATTTTATGAATCGATGTGCATGGAGCAGGCTAAAAAAGTAAAAGAAAAACTTTGATTTAGTTTTAAAAGGATCGTGCAAGTAAAGTTACTTTCTTATCCTCCTTATATGTGTTATAATGTACATATTATAGCAAATTAGTAGAGGTGACATGCGTTATGTAGTAAGGGTTATAAAAGTTGAAAATTTTAATTCTGAAAATTTTATACATTAGTAGTAACCATCCAAAAAATATTACGTGCGAAACACTTATAAAAATTATAATAGAAAAAATACTATAAAAAATTAAATACCTCAAAACAGAGAAAAAAATAGCAAAATGCGTAAATGATAACTTTACTATAATTAATGGAATCTATTGTAAATAGATTAAAATAAAATTTGACATAAGTCGAATGCTTAAGTGTATAACGTAAAAAAAGTCCAGTTGATCAAATTTAAATTTGACATAACTCGAATGCATAAGTATAAAATCAAAAAAATTCAGGTGATTAATGTAATTCTGACATAACTTGAAAGCTTAAATATAATATTTAAAAAAGACGAAATAAGTAGGTATCAATTTGGAAAAAAAAAAAAGAGGAGAAAGTGTTGGGATTATTTTAAAAAATCCTTAGAGATTTAAATTTAAAATAATAAAAAAAAGTAGTTTTTTATTAGTTTGAAGAAAAAAATTATAATGACAATATTAAGAAAACCTATAGCTTCACTACTTATATTTTTTTTGTTTGTTATATAGTGATGCGACAATTGTTATCGAGCATTTTTTTCTGACATGTTGTAAACGTTGATATATTTGGATATTATTATTATAAAACTATGTAAACATTTAGTTATTATATACTTAAGTGTTTAAATAAAATAATACTTCAATCAAATATTATTACGTTATAAAAATAGAAATAATAAATGTATATATTTTAATATTAATTTAAATCATTATAAATAAGATAATAATTAAAATAAATATGTATTAAATAATATATAAATTTGGTGAAATTTATTGAATGTGAGCAAATTAGAAACTATTGTACATAACGCTTATACATTATGTTTAATAAATTATATTAATTATCTTAAATTTTGAGTTAAATCACAAATATGTACTCATCAAATATATTATAATAGTATAGATAATATAGATATAGATTATTATTTTCATCATTATTATAATATAGTTAGTAATTATATAGTTAAGGTTCAAATAAGATAATACGTAATTATAAATTTAATTATTATTATTATTATTATTATTATATTATTATTATTTATTATTATTATTATATATTATATATTATTATTATTATTTATTATTATTTTATTATTATTTATTATTATTATCATCGTAATAAAAGTATTTAGTAATTATATAGTTAAGTATTTACATAAGATAATACTTATTAATTAATTTAGATGATGATTTAAAGTATTAAATAATATAATATATAATGTAGTGAATTATATAATATCATGTTATTAAATAATGTATTAATTGAGTATTAATTAGAATAAGTTTATTAAACAAGGGGCAAAACATGAATGATTTTATAAAACATTTGAATATTAATTGTAAAACTCGGTCAATTCCCAAGAATACCAACCAAGATCTCAATCTCACGAATGTGGAATATAAGTGAGATTGGAAGAAGACAAACATGAATCAAAACGCTTTCAATTGATAATCAACTTGATTACAATCTTGTGCAGAGTGCACAGAACGAATGCAAAGCGAAATTGAACTGACTGAAAATGAAAACTGAGAAAACTTAGCTACAAAGTGCGAAAAAATACATATTTATACTAAAACATAAGTTCTCGCGTGACAAGTCATTTCGCACGGATCTTGCTTTCGCGCGAGCTCTTCTTGTCGTGTGAATTCCGATTTTCGCTTGAATTCTTCTTTTTCACTTGAATCCTTCGTTTAGCTTTCGTTGTTTTGCCGAGCCTTATATAGTCTTCTACAATCTCCCCTAGGCTCGGTGAAACACTCTTAATCAAAATCAACGTTAGCTTTCTTGTAAGTGCCAGAATATGCATACCATTTATTTCTAAGATCCGATCTATCATCCAAACATATTGGCAAGATAAAAGTAAACAGACTCGTCAGCTGAAATAGGGCAATGTAGCAGGTTGATCAAGTCGTCTTTGCCGAATTTCATTAAGTCAGCTGGATCAATGATTCTGAATGATCTATCAATTCATTTGATCACAGCCTGATCTGAATCCTTCTCACAACTCCAAGATATAAATTGCTTCAAAGAATTTGGAGGAACAGGAGTATGAACTGGGACTTTCCTTATAAATTTAGGATGTTGATAGACTCTGATTTTCATTGCAGCTTTGGTATTTTCATCAATTCTAGAAGAATCATCAACCACCTTGACTTTGCGGTTCTGAAGTCCTTGAAGTTAGTTCTCATCTCTCTTCTTATCTTTGATCTCATTAATTCAGCTTCTCCATAGTTGCTTTCATTGAAAAATGGAGCTTTTCCCATTGCATAAAGATCAGCAGCTCGTAAAGTGTGAAAGTCTTGAGTGCTCTTCAGATAGTCTATCTCTCTATTCTTTCTCTTTATAACATACATTTTTTTCACCATCAAAGGCCCTGCTTATAACATGTGACATCTCACCATATTTTTCTTTAGGCTTAGATACAAATAGAAAATGAGTCTCTTTAGGTGGTGGTGGTGCTTTGAACTGCAATCCTCCTCTGGTATATAAAGTAATCTGCCCAGTAGAGTCCTTTTGTATTGTACCAGAAGGAGTTGGAGCACTTACAGACTCAGTAGGAATTTCACCTTCTTCCAGATCAATGTCTTTGAATAAGTCCTGTAAGTTGTTCCCAAAAATATCAGTATATTCATTTTGCTCATCTAAATCATCAAATAAGTCAAACTCTTCTTCTGTAGCTCCAGTTGAAGTAGATTGATGAAATGAGTATAGCTCTTTCTTATACAGATTTTTAGTATCAGGATCCACTGGTTCATATCCTTCTGGATCACTAGCACTTGGTCCAGAGACATTGTCAATGCTAGTATCAACAGTTGGATTAGAAGATAATCCCCCAACATCACCTCCATCATCATCAGCATTATCATCATCATTATTACCATCATTTCCACCATCATCTCCACCTTCATCTCCACCATCATCATCATCATCACCATTATCATCATCCTCATCATCATCATCATCATCTTCTTCTTCTGAATCGCCATAATCAATCAAATCTTCATTATCTTCTTCATTAACAACTGGAAGAGGCATCATATGTTCTGGTTCAACGAAAGTTGTAGGTGTGAAAGCTTCAGTGATAGGTACTTCAGATGTAATTGGAACATCTTTAGTGGTACTAACACTTGGCTGTTCCTCAGTAGCTTGAGCTTCATTGACCTTTTCAATTTCTTGAATATTTTCTGCAGGAGATGGACTTGGTGAACACCTGCTCGTCTCACCAACCACAGTTGTAGACCGGATAACTGGTAATTGATGAAAATATGTCTGAGAAATAAACTCTCTTAGCTCATTCAGCTGTCTTTCCAACCCCGACGAGTAATCAAACATATTCTTTTTGTTGCTCAAGAGATGCAATCCTTGTATCCTTTATTGTAGAATCAAGATGAATCATGGTAATCATCTTAGTCTTTTCTTCATTATCTTTTCTTAAATCAGCAATCAGCTTGACATTCTCAAAGCTTTCTTTCTCCAAATTCTTCACCCTTTCTTCTAAAGTTATAGAATGAGGAGCACTGGTGGATTCTTCTCTTCCTTGGAAATCTAGTGGAGTGTTTAGAAAAGTATCTACATCAAACTCCAGATTTTCTTGTCTTGGAGGAGTTGAGAAACCACGATCAGAAACATTTGGTGGATCAAAAACAGAAACAGGTTCTTTCTCAGTAGCTGTGGCAGTCAAATCAGCTATCTGTTCTTCTTCAGTCACCTCTTTCTCAGATGATCTTGGAATACCAGAAATAATAGGCTGTTCAGTTTCTGTGATGATCACATGAGTTTGAGGTTCCTTGGAACACCACCTCTTCCTCTTTTCCTGGCAGGGAAATCTTTCCTCTTTTCCATTCGTTTACGCCTCATTGATGTACTCGGGGACTCCTCAGGGATGTAATCTGTATCCCTATCTTCAACATTTATTCTTGAAGAAGTTGGTGTAGGAGTCTCATCAGTTTGAATAACATAGGGAAGATTCCTATCTGATCGCTTGCAGTCTCAGAACTTGAAGCAGAATGAACAACACCTTCTTCATTCGCAGCCTGATTGGATCATCTTCAAATAATCTCTCTATTTCAGCATCTACATCATCTCTAGCCTTAGATGTAGAAGTACCAGTTTGCACTTCATCAGTTGGTACATCTCCTCCCAAATCACCAACATCTTCATCTATCTCCGAAAATCTGCCAATCTTAGCAAAACTTTCTCCTGAGCACTTGTTTCCTCGTGATCCTGTAAGATGAGTAAAGATCTCCTCTTGATGGTCTGAACAACATATTTGGGAGACCTTAGAGTGGCAAGCTCAGGATAGGCGTCATTAATCACCAGCTGAATGAACCGAGGATACATGATAAACTTCCTTCCCGGATTAGCAGTGGCATTTTTCTGCATCTCCTGGAAGATTGCTCCAGAAATACTAAATGGAAGATCATCCACTAGTGAGACTAATAAAGATCCAAAAACTGCACTGAGACTATCCATCCCCGCCTTCAAGTGGCTTAGATAGTGAATAACCACATGAAATAGATACTTCCAATATGGTGGCAGCCACTTCTTCTCTAGACTAGGATATCTGTACTCATATCCCATCCGAGTTAGACAGTCAATAACAACATCATCATCCAATCTGGTTGGAGTATCCTCTTGGTCATCAAAAAGTAACACTCTGTTCAGAATAGCTTGGGAGACAGTCACTCTCTTATCTTTGAGTGTAGCAGTAATGATTGGATTTCCAGCTTGATCCTTTCTAGAGCAGCAGTACTCCAGAAAGAATCGATCAACTCAGAATAAATAGCTGGATCAGCAGAAATGGCATATACTATTCATGAGTTCTTTAGTCCTTCAATCATAGATGCGAAAAGTTCCTTTCCCTCAGGAACATCATCCAAGTAGGCTACACAATTATGATTTTTATTAAAAATCATTTGAGCCATCTGCAATGTCACAAACAAACAACATTAGAACAAATGAAATAACTTAATTATGCACAAGAAAGATTTCTTCACTTAGAAAAATTTCATCATTCAAGTTTTCAGTCGTGTGAATATAACACTTTCAACACTTAGAAAAAATTTCAGCGTGTAAATTTTTTTTTCAGTAACGCAAAATCATTTGACACTTAGAAAAAGTTCACATTTAAATGTCTCAGTCGCACGAAGTTAAAAATGACTCCACATTAGAAAATTATTCAGCAATTAAGTTTCTATCACGCAAAAACTCAGTTCGTGCGAAAAATCCATTCATGCGAAAAGATCTTTGTGTGCGACAAGCACATTTCATGCGAAATTCAAATTTCAAGCAAAAACATTTTCACGCGAGAGTTACTTTCATGCGAAAGTCAATGTTCTTGTGAAATTCAAACAACACGCGAAAACAGGATTCACGTGGAAACAGTACTCACGCGACATCACCATTTCGCGCCTGTTCATAGCACTTGTGCGATTCGCATAGTCCAACCATCAAATTAACGTTAAAAACTTGATTTTAATCCATGAAACCTATTCTATAACTGTCTCCTAGGTACAATATGTCCATTTAATCTTTCAATTTCATCATTTAAACCCGTTTATTAGAATTTAGTTTTGAGTTGTTAAGTTCCCTTTTTGAATTTCATTTCTTAAGTAACCATAACAATCAAAACTATACCTTTAAATCACAATATGGATGTAATGTGAAAAGAAATGAGATTCAGAATGGAAGATATGAACGAAATAATCTCTGGTTTTGAAATTTTGAATGGAAGCAAAAAAGGGTTTCGGATGGGAGATGAAGCGAAAAGTGAGTTTTCGCATCTGACTAATGGTATTTAAAAGTCAAATAAATCAAGCGATTCACCCTTTCGCGTGTTACCATTTTTCACGCGACAACTCCCATTCGCGTGAGAGTTGTTTACACTTTGCAAATTTTTCAAATTTTTCAAATTTATCACCTTTTAAATTGTTTTCTTATTTTTTCAAAAAGTTTTATCATCAATTATTTATGTCAACAGAAGGTTTTATTTACCAAGTGACCAATTAATTTAATGGTCTTCAATTGTTCAAAAATTTATCGGTTTTTTAATTGTCTTATTCTACCCAAAAAAAAGTAAAGTGAAAACAATACACACAACTTAAGAAAATAATGAAAACAAATAAAGAATCAAGATCTAAATTGTTTATTGATCAAAATTGTTTTGTAAAAATTTTAATAATGAGATCATATAGTTCTTTGTCAAGTCAAGACTCTGTCCAGCTTTATAGCTTTATTTAAAATAAACTGGTTAAGTTGATTGTCAATATATTTTGTCCCTTTTAAACTTATACCTCAGGTTTTACTCAGAAACATAAGGAGTGATACATATCATGTTTTGTTTGATTTAATATAATTCAGTGGATCCCACAATCAGAACTTCTGTAAAATACTTATTATCCTTCAAGACACTATCGAGATTTCAAGTCACCCCAAATTAACTTAAACCATGCATTGTTGATCAGTGATACCATTTATTTATTCCTAAAATATAACTATTTGAGCTTAACTAGCCTGAGAAATATCTCTTAACACGGAATATTAACAAGTTTAAGGACTTACTAACAGCCATCCGGACTTACGTCTGCCCTCTCAAGATGTTTAGGACTTACAAGCCATCTTGACTTACATGCCCCATCTTTTGATTTTGCCTTCCATTATCAGAAAATATTCTCAAAATAGAAAATATATACCATATAGTATGTATGTCTTTAGACATATCTTTTGATTTGTGCTCCTTGGCATCTTATATCCTATATGTCCTTTTGGTATCTTTTTGCTCAATTATTTGCTCAGTTATTTTCTTTTTGTCTTTGTATTTCTTTTTTCTTTTTGTATTTTCTTTTATATATATATATATATAGTTATATATGATAATCACTGAATCATACAAATACAGGCTTGAGTATGACAAGAGTATAACTCTCAGTCTATGTTAGAACATTTTTTGACATTATCACAGAATCCTGATATGTTTCCCACTAATTCATATCACTTTAATTCAGTTTAATCACTAAAGTATGATCTTTTCATTTCTGAAAGCAAAGCCTATTGACACATCAAACATAATCCAAGTCTTTGTAATGTACTTAGACTTGTTTAGAACTTTGTAATATCATTTCTCATTTAAGTATGAAAATTTCTTTGTAACAATTCTTTAATCTTGACTCCCCCTAAAACCAAAAAATATTTTTCAGAACGTGTTTTTCTAATTTCCCCCTAAAATTGTGATTGTCTTTTAAAGAAAAAGAAACAATTGCAATTTTATTCTGTATTAAAAAATGAAAAATCCTTTTGTGAAGATTCAAGAAACAATTTATCCAAAGTTAATCATTCCCAATGATTGCACAAGGAAATCAAATCGAGAATGATCAAATGCTTTGGTAAACAAGTCAGCAATGTTTTCAGTTGACGGCACTTGTTTTAAATGAATAAGTTTACGATCAAAACAGTCACGGATAAAATGGATTCGGATGTCAATGTGTTTAGTTTTGGAATGTTGAATGGGATTTTTAACGATGTTCAGAACGGCCGTGTTATCACACCAAATTGGTGGTCATATATGTTGAGACCATAATCGAGAAGTTGCTGAATCCAGACAAGCTGGGAACAACAGCTCGATGCAGCCACATATTCAGCTTCGGCAATGGATGTGGATACAGTGTTTTGCTTTTTACACTGCCAGGAAATGAGTCGGCTCCCCAAAAATTGACATCCTCCTGTAGTCGATTTCCTGTCTAAATTACAACCACCATAATCACTGTCAGTATAAGCAAATAAATTGAAATCAGAATGTCGAGGATACTAAAGACCAAGTTTAGGTAGACCTTGAGATACTTGAAAATCCGCTTGACAGCTTTCATGTGTGATTCCTTTGGATCACTTTCATAACGGGCACATTGACAAACAGGGAACATGATATCTGGCCTGCTTGCAGTGAGATACATTAGGGAACCAATCATCGATCTGTACAGATGTTGATCAACTGATTCTCCTAATGGATAATTTTAAGAGTAGGACGAGAAGACATAGGAGTTGGAGCTACTTTGGAATCTTGAAACTTGTATTTCTCAAGAATAGTCTGAACATATTTTTCTTGATTAATGAGAATACCAGTTTCCGATTGATTAACTTGGATACCCAAGAAAAATGAAATTTCTCCAAGAGAGCTCATCTCGAATTTCTTCTTCATCACTTCTTCAAACTCCGTGCACATACTATCATTTGTAGACCCAAAAATGATATCATCGACATAGATTTGAACCAGAATAATATCATCGCCTGATTTATGAATGAATAAGGTTTGATCGATAGCTCCTCGTGAATAACCATTTGCGAGCAAATGTTCAGTCAGAGTGGCATACCAAGCACGAGGTGCTTGATGCAAACCATATAATGCCTTATCCAACTTGTAAACATAATCAGGATGATCTGGGTCTTCAAATCCAGGAGGTTGACAAACATAGGTTTCTTCTTTTATTTCCCCGTATAAGAAAGCAGTTTTGACATCCATCTGATACACCTTGATATTCATGTATGAAGCAAAGGCTAAGAAAATACGTATTGCTTCAAGTCTTGCAACTGGAGCATACACTTCTTCATAATCCAATCCTTCAATTTGATAGAATCCCTGCACCACAAGACGTGCTTTGTTACGAACTATAACACCCTTTCATCTGTCTTGTTTCTGAATATCCACTTTGTTCCAATCGGAAGCTTGTCCTTTGGAAGTTCTACAAGATGCCACACATTCAGCTTCTTAAATTGCATCAACTCATCTTGCATTGCTTCTATCCAACTATTTCCTTGAGTGCCATTTCAACATTCTTGGGCACTATTTGTGATAGAAAGCAAGCATATAGACATGTGTTGATTGCCCCGGAACGACTTCTGGTAATTACATCTTCATGCAATGGACCAATGATTGCTTCAGTTGGATGAGTTTTATGGATTCTCAGTTGAGGAATATCATCTGCAACAATCCCGTCTTCTAAGTTAGTAATGTGTTCAACATTTACATTCACTTCTTCAGAGTTTCTCGACTGATATACAATATTTTCTTCAAACGTGTCATCTGAAGTGTGATTTTCAGAAGCAGTAGACACATTTGGAGATTCTTCAAATGGAACTTGAATGACTTCTATTGGAGTATCAATAGTCTCTGAAGAAGATGAAGACAATGGTGAACTTAGTGACTCTTCCGGCTCCTGATTGGGGATTTGTTCTGAAAGATCATCTGATAAGACAGAACTTTCAGACACTTGCACAGAAGCAGAAGGAATATTCTTGGATGATGATGAAATTGCAGAATCATCAGATATAAGAGATGGAATTGCCTCAATGTTTTTGTTCTCCAAAGATAGTGCTTGAGAATTAGTATCTGCAGACGAAGATTTAGAAATTTTACAATTTATGAACAAAGATTCATAATCATAAACCCATGAAGGAGCTGAACCTGCATCAGTTATGTTAAGCTCGTGCCAATCAATATTAAATGACTCAATTATTTGTCTTGTTCTTTTATTATAAACACGATATGCAACTTTATTAGCTGCATATCCCACAAAGTAACATTCATCAGCCTTTTCAGAAAATTTTGAGGTTGATTTGGTTGTATGTAACAAAGTACAACAACAACCAAAGGCTTTAAAATATTTGACTTTGGGTTTATGTTTATAAAATATTTCATAAGGAGTCATATTTAATCTTTTATTTATTAGAACACGATTTTGAACATAACATGCAGTGTTTACTGCTTCAGCCCAAAAGAACAGTGGTAATTTGGCAGCAGATATCATTTTTCTAGCAGCTTCAATGAGTGTTCTATTCCTTCATTCTGCAACTCCATTCTATTGTGGAGTGCCTACAGCACTGAATTGTCTAGCAATGCTCTTGGATTCACAAAACTCATTCAACGTTTGATTGCAAAACTCTGTTCCATTGTCACTTCGGATGCATTTTACCTTTTTATGTGTCTGATTCTCCACCAAATTAATGAATTTGATCAAAAGATGTGGAGTCTCATCCTTAGATGCTAAGAAAAACACCCAAGTAAATCTAGAAAAATCATCAGTAACAACCAAACAGTAAGATCTTTGACCCAAACTTAAAACACTCACTGGACCGAATAGAGATTGATTCGATTGAGTTGTGTGCAATTGGTTTGTGAGGAAGTTTATGTTGTTTACCCTTTAAACATGAGAAACAATGTTCATTTAATTGAATTTTTTTCGGGTAAACCAATGACATGATTTCCACGTACCAGTTTGTTCATGTTTTTAAGATTACCATGTCCTAACCGACGATGCCATAACATGGAATCATTCTCTGAGGCTTTGGATAGTAAACAAGAGGCGGTTACCAAAGAATTAGAACAATGCATATCAAGAAGATATGTGTCATTGTCTATCGGAGTCCTCATCAAAACCCATTCATCAGGAATTACAAAACCAGGCTTTATGATTAAACATTCTTTGTTAGTAAAGTGTGTAGAATACTGTTTGTCACATATTTGAGACACAATTAGCAGGTTATGTTTTAATTCCTCAACAAAATTCACATTCTCAAAACTTAGGACACCATTTGTAACTATACCACGTTTAGTAATACGTCCTCCTTTGTCACCTGCAAAAATCACTCTTCCACCATTATATGACTGAGCATCCTGAAGTAATGATAAATTCCCAGTCATATGTCTTGAACAACCACTGTCTACATGCCATAGGCTTTCAATAAGCTTGTGCGGTTGTCCCTGCATAATTAAAAGAATTAATTAGTCTTTGGTACCCAAGTCAAACACGACTTGAGCACATTCTGTGTTGCAGTTAGACAAAAAGATTTGAGATTGTTATATTTGTTCAGCACATTTGTCTTTTCATTAACACTTTTCAATTTGATTTTATCTTTGAAATCATTTTTCAAATTCTTGTTCTTTTCGACATCATTAGCATTCTCAACCTTTGATTTTGTTGGTTTTGAAAATTTTCCACGAGTGAAAAACAATTTTCTATTGTGAGCAATAGAATTATGAAATCGTTATTTGCTTTGTGATTTTTGTCGAAAAGGACAATTATTTGCCAGATGATTTATATTTCCACACTGATAACATTTCCTTTGTTGTGTATGGAAAACAAACTGTGGATGACAATTATGAAAATTGTCATAGAAACCAAAGTCAGATTGACTTTTGGTTTAACTTTCTGCACAGTCTCCAAATCTTTGCTTCATTTGATAATTGCTTGTTCATCTTAGACAGATTTGAGGAAATGGGTGATTTGTTCATCTTTGCTTGTTCATTTGGTTTAACTGTTGAGACTTTTGGAATGGATGATGCTGGAATTGGACCAGTCTTAGAATGTGCTGGAGAAGGACCAGGCTTTGTTATTCGAATAGAAGCTGGAGAAGGACCATGATTTTGAATCTGTTGCACATCTGGGCTACACATGTCTTGTTTCACAGGGTTAGCATTCTGATGAAGTTTATTTTTAAAGAATCGAAAATTCGTTTCTTTAAAAATATAATCTTCATCTTCAATTAAACCTTTAGAAACAAATCTATGTTTAAAATCTTTTTCAAGATTCACTTTATGATTTGCCCTTTGAACATTATTCAAATTACATTTAATATTTGATTTTGTCTCATTTGAATCAACAATCTTTTGATTCCTTGATGAAGTTTGATTACAATCAGATTTGAAATCATTTACATTTTTATTTTTCAAACTCTCTCTTTTATTCTCACTCTCATAATCACTCTCCCACTCTTCAACCAAACCATCCACCTTCACATTATCTGCACAAAAATTTTCAGTTGATTGTTTAGGTTTAGTTATTGTGATAGGATCAACAGTCAGATTTACTTTGACTCAAGGTTTTAAGTCTGAGGATGGTGAAAAACCTATCCCATAACTCATATCACAATCAGAAATGACATCAGATGAAGGCAAACATGAATAATCATGATTAATTGGAGGAGCGATGTTTGAAAATCCAACACCACATTTTCCTCCTTTTATATTCTGTGTCATTTGTGACTTGATAATACCTTCAACCATGGTTGATGAAAGTTCAAACTTTTCAACAGTTAATTTAGCCGAGGCTAGTTCACCGTTGAGTCTATTGATTTCTAAGGCGAGTTCATTATTTCTATTTGTTAAATCATTATTTGTACATTCTTTATCATGAAGATTTAATTGTAAATTGTATATCGTATTATTTAAACCTTCAAGTTTTTCTTTAAAAATCTTTTCATTTGACTTGTGTTTTCGAGCTTGATATTGAAGTTTTTCAACTTCCATTATCAAGTTCTCATTATGAACTTTATACCTTTGAACTTTCTCAACACAAGAATTTGTGCATAAATCATCATATACCTTTGTTTCTGAGCTTTCTCCTTCAGGCTCTTCAACCTTCTTTACCATGAAAGCCTTCATAGTCTCAACTGGTTCTTCCACTAGAGCAACATCAACAGTCTTTAGATCTTCAACCTGATATTTGACTGGAGGCTCATCAGTGTACTCTTCAATTTCTTTCTTTTCCTTCTCAACCCTTTCCTCAACTGTAACTTCTTCTTTCTCTGCTATCTTCTCAACAAACAAACCATCCAACAGATCATCAGACACAAACTCAGCAAACAAATTCTCTTCCTCCTTAGGCTCAGTAACAATCTTAGCCATCAAAGCTGTAGACAACTTCATATCAAGAGCTTCCATTTGGTCAGACCAATCATATTCAGCATTAGTTTATGAAACCAATGCTTTGTTACCTCCAGAAGTACTTGCTTTATCTTTCTTTGTTTTAATCTCCACAGTGACCATTCTTTTGGACCTTCAGCTTGACCACCAGACTTGGGTTCAGTACATTCTCTAGCAAAATGACCTGGTTTATCACAGTTGTAACATCTCAAGTTTGATTTATCAAAACCAAAATCACAGTTGTAACATCTCAAGTTTGATTTATCAAAACCAATTTTGCTTGAGTTATTCACACCAAACATCTTTCTTCCAGTTCATCTAGTAAAAATCTTAGCCCTATATACCACCATTGCCATCTGATATTTGATTTCATTTTCCTCCACATCATCAGGATTTACTTGTTGAAGATCATCAATCAAGACATTTGAAGCAGTAAGTCTACCAGCCATGAAAGCTTCATAGCTTGACATGAATGTTGTGAATAGGGCAAGATTTTCCTCTGCAATCTGGACAGTCTGTTTTGAAGGATTTGTGGTTGCAACATAAGCATGTTGAACACTCTGTGGAGCTGGAGTTTGAGGAATTTGTTGATGGATGATGGGGGAATATTGTTGAGCAGCTGGAATTTGAATTTGAGGGTTCATTACTGGTTGAATATCAGAAGATGTTGAACTTCCAGTTTGCTGTTGCTGACACATCTGGGTATAACTGACATAGTAATTAGGATTACTAGCCATTTTAGCATAGAGAGCAGTTGCTTCAGCACCCAAAGAACTCAAATGATTTGCAGCTCTCTGCTTATCATCCATTTCATAAGACTTGATAGTGGATATCAAATCGGTCAGAGGAAGAGTATACAAGTCTTTAGTTCTTTTGATCAGTGTACAGTTGTGATTCCAACTGTAGAGAAGTGAATTCAGCAGCTTCTTGTTAACCATGATTGGTTCCAGTGTTATTCCAGCACTCTTCATTTTTGTAACCAGTTTCACAAACCTGGCTATCTGGACATCCAACAACTCACCCACAATATGATTAAACATGTTAAACTCTTGATTCAGCATATCCTTCTTGCTTTCCCCCATGTCTTTGTTACCCATAATCTGAGTTTCCAATGCATCCCATAACACCTTCGCCCCTCTGAACTCTTTAAACTTATGAGAAATATCAGTAGTCAAGGCCATAGTGATAGCAGTATATGCCTTGTCATCAAGCTCTAATTTCTTTACATCATCATCATCCCACAAGTGTTTAGGTTTCTGGACCATCTCCCCTTTATCATTCTTGTACAAGGGGATGTGAGGACCATACTTGATCGACCTCCACATCTTAGGTTCATTATAGATAACATGATTCTCAAACCTGTAAGCCCAATCAGCATAATCATCTTCACTGAGAAGTCTAGGAGGCTTGTTCCCAGTGTCGATTTCAGTATCAAGATGAAGAGATGCAGTAAGATGCTTCAATTAGGTGTTGTTGAAGGCATGTTGGTCAGGAAATCGAAAATCAGACTTTTCGTGCAAAATCCCAAACTGTGCGATAACAACTTTCGCACGAGATATCAAATCGTGCGAGATTCCACTAATTCACCACGCGAAATCGCGTGAACAAACAGAATACCTAACTGAGCGAAAATGTTGTTTTCGCATGCGAAAAGTCTGGAATCTTTTCACACAATCAGTTTTCCAATTTGCGAATTTTACAAATTTTCACCACAAATTAACTGATTAGTTCCATTTGAAGTATTTTAGTTCAAGTTAATCAGTGTTCTTTTAATTTTAGGTCCAAATTCAATTAAATTCAGTCCAAAAGATCACTTTTCTTCAAAATTTCAACAGCATAACTTCTCCATATCGAATTCTCAATCAAACAAGTGAATAGGAAGATGAACAATGATTCAATTCAGCCAAAAACGTCTTCAAATCTTGGTTCTAGAGCCAAATGCTCTGATACCAATTGTAAAACTCGGTCAATTCCCAAGAATACCAACCAAGATCTCAATCTCACGAACACGGAATATAAGTGAGATTGGAAGAAGACAAACAATGAATCAAAACGCTTTCAATTGATAATCAACTTGATTACAATCTTGTGCAGAGTGCACAGAACGAATACAAAGCGAAATTGAATCGACTGAAAATGAAAACTGAGAAAACTTAGCTACAAAGTGCGAAAAAATACATATTTATACTAAAACATAAGTCCTCGCGTGACAAGTCATTTCGAGTGGATCTTGCTTTCGCGCGAGCTCTTCTTGTCGCGTGAATTCTGATTTTCGCTTGAATTCTTCTTTTTCACTTGAATCCTTCGTTTAGCTTTCGTTTTTTTGCCGAGCCTTATATAATCTTCTACATTAATCGAATATTTTAATCGAATCGCCTAGTCTCACTAGTTTCTTCACATGTTTTTTTAATTTTAATTGAATATTAATTGATTAATTTGTTTTAGTTGGATAATTAAAGTTTTAAAAATACTAAAATACCTCATATTTAACGGAAATCTTAACGGAGTTAGCGGAATGGATGAAAATAGTAATATTTGATAAACTACAGTGACTAAAATGACAAAAAAAGTTTTTGGATTGAAATGACAAATTCAACAAAATGCCACGGACGAAAATAGCATTTTACTCTTTTATGAAACATTTGTAACTAATGCTTAAAAAGTTATATTAAATGAGGGCCAAAGTTTTGTTTTACGTAGTAGTATTGATATTAATAATTTAGTTAAAGTTTTTTTTAAAATAAATCTAATGTTTATTTTCTTTTTAAACACACTGAAATGATATTTACATATTGCTGAACTTTGTTCAATATTAACGTCTACGACTCTACGTTCATTTCTCAAACTTACCAAAGGGATATGTTTGTATCCCTTTTAATACGCATTCATTTATGAAGTTCTGAAAGCAATATTGTAGTCATTATTAAAATAGTAGACGTTTGGTGGTGAAGCATAACAACCTTAAAACAAACTACAGTTCGTATGGAATTCCTAATTACGCCCATCTCATTTCCTAAGATTTTAAAATGGGATAGGATATATAAACACCCTGTCAGATGATATCTGGACGTCTTTTGATTTTTTTGACGGCCAGTGACGGGCATTACGGGCTGTAAGGCCTGCAAAAATTCAAATTTGCAGCTTTTGTGATACACGAGCTGTAGAGTGATTAACGGCCCGTGTAACACCCACCTCTCAGGGCTCACCCCGGGGACCGTTACACATGGGATATACAGAACACATAGTAATGAGAGAATACGTACAGCGGAAGTCTAACTTTAAATATACATCAACGTGTACAATACATTTGTTATAATAGATAATACCATTACATCAGTTTAACTATACTAGAGATCCAAATCTTCAACAACATTCTAGAACTTTATTTTCTCATAAACTAGCTCGTAATCTTCAAGCCCTGTAATCACTTGGCAACTAGGATGTGTGTCCATAAAAATAGAAAACATTTGGGACTCAGCATAAAACTTGTGAGTTCATAAACGTGGCTTTCTTCAAAATTCATAACACGTTATTATTGACTGTTGCATCAAGCAGATACCGCCATGGCAAACAAATAGGAACAGAGTAAGCACAGTATAAATTCACATAACCAGACTATGTAAACAAAATCCACTGGCTAAAGCAGAATCATACAAGCAGCCCTCAAGCATCCTATCAAGCATTGCCACATATCACAGATGCTATTGATAGTCAATTCTTCAATTACTACCAGTTATCATAATATCACATCCCGTTTTAGAAAACAGTTCAGAGGAACTCACCTCAATCAATCAAGTCAGTGATATCGTCTGCTCAGGTTCACTGCTATCATGTATTATCCTATAGGCAAAATAACATTATTTAAGCTATATTCTAGCTATTAACAATTTTAGGGATGATTCGTTATCTTTTTCTATTGGTTGGTTTTATTCGGACACTTTCATTTATCCTATGCCAACCCTTTGGTACAACCCTTACTAGTTGGCATAACTCGGGCGTTTCTATCATACTCGAGTCAACCCTCAGGGTTACCCAATACCTTCCCTAATGATAACCTTAAAGTCTAATGATAATAATAATAACAACTACAACACTAAAAATAACAAATAATAATAATACTAACTATAACAATAAAAATAACAACTATAATAATAATAATAACTATAAAGATGATAATAATAATATTAATAATAACTATATTAATACTAATACCTAAAATGATAATAATAATAATAACGACTATAATAATAATTAAACATAACCTTAAATAAGGGCGTACCTGAAAACTATCTACGGCAATTTGATATAGAACCTCCCCTACTCGCGCTCCTACTCGCGCTCCTACTGAGTACCAAAACGACTACTAGCAACATCCAACGGGGTATTGAGAACTCGGGATTCTCTTTGTATTAGAGCGTTCCCAAATAAACTTATGTTCAAAATTCAACTTTAAGGTTCCTATTTATAGAAATAGTAAGCTGCTCAAATTTATATGAGCAGCGATGTGGGATGGAATTTTTACTTCTTCGATGTAGGATAGAATAAATTGCAGCAATTGTGAAATCTCAATCTGAATCATATATTATTATTTTATTATACATTATTATATTATTATAATTAATTCAGCTGCTTAACTCGTTTTTCTCTTATAACTTTTACTATATAGCGTATTAATAAATTTCAAATATGTCATTGTGACGAGCTTATTTTTCTCTACGAGTCAACCTAAGTTTCGTCAAAAACGGAGCAGGTTCGAATATAATATATTATTATTATATTCAAAGGGTCTCTTATAACATAAAAATTTCATCTAAAAACTTCAAACTTTAAGTAGACGATTTACTCACTACCTACTCGTTTGACAATATACGAAATGCGGAGTTCATATGACCAAACGCTTGGGTTGTTACATTCTCCTCCCCTTAAAAGAATTTCGTCCTCGAAATTCGAAGGTTACTCGAACAGTTGAGGATATTACTTTCATTTCTTCTGCTAATTCCCAAGTCTTCTCGGGCCCTTTCTGACCTTGCCACTGGACCAATACTAGTGGAATTATTTTCTTTATTAATTTTCATTCTTAAGAATCAAGAATCTTTATCGGTTTCTCAGTAAAGTTTAATTTCTCGTCTATTTGCACGTCCTCTAATGGCATTACTTGAGTCAGATCTGCCAAACACTTCCTTAGGTTCGATATATGAAAAGTATCGTGAATACCTTTCAAAGTTTTAGGTAATTCTAGCTTGTATGCTACGGGGACCAATTCTTGCGATGATTTTGAACGGTCCAATGTACCTGGGACTTAACTTCCCGCGTTTACCAAATCGCATTACTCCTTTCCATGGTGAGACTTTCAACATTAATAGTCTCCTTCTTGAAATTCTAAAGGTCTCCTTCTATTATCTGCATAACTCTTCTGTCTATCCTGAGAAGCCTTTAGTCGTTGTCTGATTGGTTGGATTTTCTCAGTTGTCTTGAGAATAATTTCGGTTTTGGTCAACTGATCATCCCCTACTTCTGTCCAACAGATGGGAGTTCTGCATTTCCTACCATATAAGGCTTCAAATAGTGCAGCCTTAATGCTGGAATGGTAGCTGTTGTTATATGAAAATTCAATCAAAGGCAAATGATCATCCCAGCTACCTCCAAAATCAATCACGCAAGCACGCAACATATCTTCTAAAGTTTGAATTTTTCGCTCACTCTGACCATCCGTCTAAGGATGATATGCAGTGCTTAAACTGATTTTGGTTCTAAGTTCCTTTTAGAAACTTATCCAGAATCTAGAAGTGAATCGGCTATCTCTATCGGAGATAATGGATAAAGGCACTCCGTGCTTACTTACTATTTCATCAATATATATCTTGGCTAGTTTTTCTATTGGATAGCTCTCACTTATGGGTAGAAAATGTGCTGACTTGGTTAGCCTGTCAACCATGACCCATATAGCATTATATCCTTTTCGTGTTCTTGGAAGTTTTGTGACAAAATCCATGGTCACTCTATCCCATTTCCATACTGGCAACTCCAACTGTTGTAACTGACTAGCTGGTTTTTGATGTTAAATCTTAACTTGCAGACATGTTTAAGTATTTCTCAACGTACTGGGCTATGGATCCTTTCATACTTGGCCACCAGTAGTAATTTCGAATATCCTTATACATTTTGTTTGCTCCGAGATGCATTGTGTATTTAAACTTGTGGGCTTCATCTAATACTTTGCCCTGAATACCTCCAGATTTTAGGATCCAAATTCTCTGACCAAATCGTAGGACTCTATCCATTCCTTGAGTCTCGTAGGACTCTATCCATTCCTTGAGTCAATAATTTCTGGTTACCCATCATTCTTTCATCCTGAATATTTCATCTTTCAACGCTTCAGTTTGAGCATTCGTGATTTGGTCTTTCCAATCAAGCTTGACATCTATCTTTAATGATTTTACCCTAATCGGTTTAACTCTTTCTTTTCGACTGAGAGCATCAGTTACTACGTTTGCCTTTCCTGGATGGTATTTGATTTCACAATCATAGTCATTGAGAAATTCCATCCACCTTCTTTTCCTCATGTTTAACATCTTTTGATTAAAGATATGTTGTAAGCTCTGATGGTCTGAGTAGATTACACACTTAGTACCATACAAGTAGTGTCGCCAAATCTTTAAGGCAAACACTATGGCACCTAATTCAAGGTCGTGCGTAGTATAGTTCTTTTCATGAATTTTAGTTGTCGTGATGCATAGGCTATAACCTTGTCACATTGCATTAACACATAACCTAAACCATTATATGAGGCATCACAGTATATTGCAAAGTCTTCATTACCATCTGGTAATGAAAGTATAGGAGCACTACTAAGCTTTTGTTTTAGAAGGCTGAAAGCTTCTTCTTGCTTTGGTCCCAGTCAAACTTTGCATTCTTTCAAGTTAAAGATGTTAAAGGGGTAGCAATCTTGGAGAAGTCTTGAATAAACCTTCTATATTATCCTGCTAATCCCATAAGCTCCTAATCTCACTGGGATTCTTTGGTGATACTCATTTCATCACAGCTTCTATCTTAGCTGAATCTATTTGTATTCCCTTCTCATTTATTACGTGACCAAGGAATTGAACTTCTCTTTTCCAAAAGTCACATTTAGAGAATTTTGCATAAAGCTTTTCTTGTCGAAGGGTTTCTAGAACCATTTTTAGATGTCTAGCGTGATCATCTTGGTCCTTAGAATAAATAAGTATGTCGTCTATAAAGACAATGACAAACTTATCCAAGTATGGCTTGCAAACTCTATTCATCAGATCCATGAATGCTGCAGGAGCATTGTTAGTCCAAAAGACATAACCAAAATTCATAATGCCCATAACGCGTCCTAAATGCGGTATTAGGAATGTCTTCCTCGCGTACTTTCAACTGATGATAACCTGATCGAAGATCAATTTTTGAAAAGTAGTTAGTTCCTTGAAGTTGATCAAATAAATCATCTATTCTTGGTAAATGATACTTGTTCTTAACAGTTAACTTGTTTAATTCTCGATAATCAATACACACACGCATTGAACCATCTTTCTTTTTGACAAACAATACTGGCGCTCCCCAAGGTGAGGAACTTGGTCTAATAAACCTTTTATCTAAGAGTTCTTCAATTTGCTTCATAAGTTCTTTCATCTCTGAAGGGGCTAGACGATAAGGAGCCTTCGCGATTGGTTTAGCACCAGGTACTAAATCAATACGAAATTCTATCTGACGATCAGGTGGAAGTCCTGGTAAATCTTCCGGAAACACGTCTGGGAATTCGCACACTACAGGTATTTCATTCATCTGCATTTCTTTTTTAGCATCTACCATGCATAAGAGAAAGGCTATGCATCCTTTCTGAATACATTTCACTGCCTTCATTGCTGAGATGATACTGGCCTTGGGGTTTCCATCACTACCATGAATTAGTAGCTTTTCCCCATCTGGCTTACGTACAATCATCATCTTATATTCACAGTCGAGCCGAGCAGAATTCTTATTCAACCAGTCCATCCCAAGAATAACATCATATTCACTTAAAATGGTCGGCATTAAGTTTACAGAGAATTCGGTGTTAACTAAGGTGATAACACAATCCCTAAAGATTTGACTTATCTTATCTCGCTCACCACTGGCAGTTTCTACAATATATGTAAATTATAGAGTTTGTGGTACTAAGTTCAAATAAGGTACTAAGGCAGTTGAAATGAAACTTCTATTTGCACCAGTGTCAAATAAAACTCTAGCATATATGTTGTTAATGAGAAACGTACCAGCTATGGTTTCATCTCCAGCTTCTTTTAACACATACACTCGACCCTTGGACTTGTTCTGATTCTCCGTAGGTTGTGCTTGTGGAGGGTTCTTGCAATCACTTCGGAAATGTGCATACTCCAACAGTTAAAACATCTAATTTTGGGCAGTTCTTTCGTGAATGATCACCTGTTGGACATTTAAGACATCTGGAATCTTGTTACTTTCTACAAGACTCATTTTTATCGTTCCTCCATGGTTTATTGACACGGTTCCCTTCATTTCGTGTGATCTTTCTGTCCTTTCTTGGCATCTGGTTTCCATCCTTATTTCTCTTTCTTTTGTTGTTATCAGTCATTATGCCTTCTTTTTCATATGCAATGGCACTTAATGCAATTGCAGACTTATAGGTTTTGGGGGCAGACATCTTAACTAACTGTCGAATATGAGGGGGTAACCCCTGCACGTATCTTTTTACGCACTTTGCATCAAGTGTTACATGCTCAGGAAGCAGTCGAGCCATCTTATCAAACTTGGTCGTGTACTGTCGATGTGTCATGGCTCCGGCCTGTAGTTGTAAGAATTCTCTTTCAATTTTGTCCCTTTCAACATCAGGACAAAATTTTTCCATCACAAGCTCATTCAGTTCATTCCAGGTTAAAGTAGCAACAACTCCAGGTCCTTTAGCCTGCTTAACATTGTCCCACCAAAACAATGCCTCGGACCTAAATGAGTGGGTGGCATACATGACAGCTTGTATGGCTGTGCATCCACTAATTTCAATAACAGCTTCCATCTCATGGATCCACTGAAAAATGGCCATGGCATCTCTTTTGCCATCAAATATTAGAGGTTCACATCCCTTGAAAGCTTTGTAGGAACAACCCTGCTTAGGTTCAGTTTCCATAGCAGCATCACTATTACCATTGATGTTATTTATATGATCATCCTGCCCATTACCACCATTGCTCACATACCCTCCAGGGGCGTTCATAACCTTGGCTATAATAGTTGGCAAAGCATCTCTAATTATGCCAGCTACAGCTGCTTGGAATTGTGGTCCAGCAAATTGTTGTGACTCATGTTCAGCATGATGAAGATTTTCATGATCATCGTTCATAGATAACATGATTTGCCTTCTACTACCAGGACGCCTACCACGACCCCTACCATGAGTATTTCCTCCTCTTGGCATAGTCAAAGCCTATATGGGGGAGCAGGGATTTAGTATTTACACGATGGATTATGATCCAGAACATAATAGTATTAATAGACAAGAAATAACAGTGGCCAGGTGTCATTGCTTATCTATTGCAATTATAATGTCTAGCCATTATCCTCCATGGTTCACCAAAACCCATTTCCCTATACCTATGTAATTAATCAATTTATCTTAAAAGCATCTTTCCTAGTTTAAGTCTAGATACTATCTTTGTACCTAGTTCACTTAAACTATGGCTCTGATACCAACTTGTAACACCCGCCTCCCAGGGCTCACCCCGGGGAGCGTTACGCATCGGATATACAGAACACATAGTAATCAGAGAATATACAGCGGAAGTCTAACTTTAAATATACACCAACGTGTACAATACATTTATTATAATAGATAATACCATTACATCAGTTTAACTATACTAGAGATCCAAATCTTCAACAACATTCTAGAACTTTATTTTCTCATAAACTAGCTCGTAATCTTCAAGCCCTGTAATCACTTGGCACCTAGGATGTGTGTCCATAAAAATAGAAAACATTTAGGACTCAGCATAAAGCTTGTGAGTTCATAAACATGGCATTCTTCAAAATTCAAAACACGTTATTATTGACTATTGCATCAAGCAGATACAGCCATGGCAAATAGATAGAAATAGAGTAAGCACAGTATAAATTCACATAACCAGGCTATGTATACAAAATCCACTGGCTAAAGCAGAATCATACAAGCAGCCCTCAAGCATCCTATCAAGCATTGCCACATATCACAGATCCTATTGATAGTCAATTCTTCAATTACTACCAGTTATCAGAATATCACATCCCGTTTTAGAAAACAGTTCAGAGGAACTCACCTCAATTAATCAAATCAGTGATATCGTCTGCTCAGGTTCACTGCTATCATGGATTATCCTATAGGCAAAATAACATTATTTAAGCTATATTCTAGCTAGTAACAATTTTAGGGATGATTCGTTATCTTTTTCTATTGGTTGGTTTTATTCGGACACTTTCTTTTATCCTATGCCAACCCTTTGGTACAACCCTTACTAGTTGGCATAACTCGGGCGTTTCTATCATACTCGAACCAACCCTCGGGGTTACCCAATACCTTCCCTAATGATAACCTTAAAGTCTAATGATAATAATAATAATAATAACTACAACACTAAAAATAACAAATAATAATAATACTAACTATAACAATAAAAATAACAACTATAATAATAATAATAACTATAAAGATGATAATAATAATATTAATAATAACTATATTAATACTAATACCTAAAATGATAATAATAATAATAATAATAACGACTATAATAATAATTAAACATAACCTTAAACAAGGGCGTACCTGAAAACTATCTACGGCAATTTGATGTAGAGTCTCCCTACTCGCGCTCCTACTCGCGCTCCTACTCGCGCTCCTACTCGAGTATCAAAACGACTACTAGCAACATCCAACGGGGTATTGAGAACTCGGGATTCTCTTTATATTAGAGCGTTCCCAAAGAAACTTATATTCTAAAATCAACCTTCAGGTTCCTATTTAAAGAAATAGTAAACTGCTCAAATTTATATGAGCAGCTATGCGGGATGAAACTTTTACTTCTTTGATGTGGGATAGAATGAATTGCAGCAATTGTGAAATCTCAATTTGAATCATATATTATTATTTTATTGTATATTATTATATTATTATAATTAATTCAGCTGCTTAACTCGTTTTTCTCTTATAACTTTACTATATAGCGTATTAATAAATTTCAAATATGTCGTTGTCACGAGCTTATTTTCTCTACGAGTCAACTTAAGTTTCGTAAAAAACGGAGAAGGTTTGAATATAATATATTATTATTATATTCAAACGGTCTCTTATAACATAAAAATTTCATTTAAAAACTTCAAACTTTAATAGACAATTTACTCACTACCTACTCGTTTGACAATATATGAAATGCGGAGTTCATATGACCCAAACGCTCGGGTTGTTACAGACCGTTAACTAGTGATCGTAATGCCCGTCACGGGTCGTGTCCCTTATTTCAAACAGCCCGTGAGAGGCCTGACGGGCCATTAAACATTTTAGAAAAAAAGGTTACGGTTTATTTTCGTCTCGATTTTCGTGTTTTTCTATTTTTAATAATAATATGATATGACGTATTATTCCTCGAAAAACAGGTAATAATTTTTTGATTTTATTTAAGATTCCGTATAAACGTTATATAAACGAACAAATATTAGTTGTTTTATCAGGTCAGTGAGAAACGAAACAATCAAAATGTCTTCCCGCGGACATGATAGAAGACGTCAGAACGAATCATCTTCAAACTTATTTGATATTGTGGAAATCATTCCGGATCCAATGTCATCCAATGTTTATACGGAGTTGCACCTAGCCCGTTCCAGTCCAATGATTCTCTTATGTGCTTGATATCGTGAAACATAGCACCGTACCTATGTGCGTTTAAATCCATCTCCGCTATAAGTTCAATACGAATAAAACGCCATTGGTTTTCATCATATCCCATTGCAACTGCTACATCATGAAAACCACAGTTACCGTCGGCTAATACATCGTCTACACCCAAAATATACCGGTAAAACAGGGAAGATTCCATTCACTAAACCCGTAACAGTTGTTTTTTTCTTCGTCCCCCGGGATATATGAAAACCTGGAAGTCTATTGAGATGCAACATCTTTTCCTCTTGCTTTAGAAGACATTGATTGACCGCCCTAAAAAGACCGTTGTCACCATCTCCATTTATTTATGCACATCTACTTTTATGTCCCGCACAATATACATAGGTGAAAAATCAAGCTTTTTTTAAAAAACATCAATGTCATCAGGCTGAATACATTGATCTATAAAATAATAGTTAAAATATAATAATAAATATATATGAAGTTATCACGAAAAAAATAATAATTAATAAAAAAATGTCTGTTACAAAGTAATTGTTTAATCTACATGCACATGGAAAAACATAACTGGTGAAAAGATGACAGCTGCACAATACTTTGGATGTAATTTGATGTTGAATTATGTTGATCTCACGTACTAAAAGATTCAAAGCTGCAATGGAAAATTTACCTCATAACAATTGAAGCACTTTATGATTGTGTTGTACCATAAACATTATTTTGCTTTTGGTAAAACTTTCTTTTATAGCAATTTCCTGGGTAACTAAAACATTATTGATAAATGGAATAAATCTATCCAGGGTACTATTGGTTGGTTTGAGGTAACTTTTCAGCAAAAATGTTGACTCTCCACTCGATTCGTTGTGTGTTGATCGAAGTTATGGTCACTATTTATCCATGCAGACACAAATATCTTTTTATAGGGTCCAACTAGTTATTTTTAGGTACATCGGAACTCCTGACTAAAATAAAAATAGTTACTTTAATGTAAAAAAACAATATAATTAAGAATAACACTAGGAAACTTACTTGAATGCTTGGGCACCAATCTCCGATAAAGGTGGTCGTACTTATATGCATATATGTCAGACGTGAGAGAGTTAATAAGTACCAACCACAGATGCTCAAAAGCATCCCACTCTTCATTTGAAACGCTCGCCTTTCAATGTTTAATGATATTCTCCGAAATTTGCCATCTATAAAGTAGTCGAACAACATTTGGAAAAACTTCTTCACACACTTTCATCAGAGCGAGGTCTCGGTCGGTTAGTATCACATGAAGTTCCATACACTTTTCCTACAACGTCTCTTTCAGTCTCTCTAACACCCATTTGAAATTGATCTCGCGCTCAAGATCAATAAATGCATGAGAAACAGAAAATGATTTCAGAGTGGATGTCACACCAACCATTTGAACAAATGACGTTTTGTGCATGTTAGTCTTGTAAGTAGTGTCTATCATTAACACATGTGGGTAGGCACGCCATAAAGTGTGAGATGTACATGGGATATGTAAAAAACTCATCTATGGTATTTGTGGGTTCATCTATGTGCGGGGTGTAAATATATTTATATTGTTGTTGCATAGAAAAAAACCTGCATTGGGGTTTTCCCAATTCTGATAGACTTTTGAATTTTTGCTCGAGCATTATATATGGTTCTTAGGCCAGCCACGTTGTTGGGATTTTGTTCCCTCAGTGTGCCTAGAATGTTTTGAGGCTCAATATTTTGCTCATTCAATTGCTTTACTCTAGAAAGCTCTTTTTCGGTGAGTCTCATTGTGTATGCATGCCCTTCGAGATGTTCATCCGGTTCATAGTTATGAGTATCATCCACAACAGCTATTATCCACCAATGTTTCTTTAACTCGTACTTACCTTGTAATTCAAATTGACAATTTGGCTATTTTGTGCCAGTCTTTCTAAGAGTAGGTTCTCCTTTATATACTCCACCCTGATCATATTTCAACCATATTTAACCACCAAACCACTTGAGTTTCTTTTCGAACGTTTGGTGATAATGACATACCCATTTTCTCGACCTATGTTTCTTGCCCAATTAACTAATTCCTCACGAGATGAGAAAACCTAGCAGTTTTAAATATTATAATTAGTTATTAGTAAATAAACTAAAGTTGAAAATAATATGATATAACCTTATTAGTGTCGTATAACCCTCTATTTTCGGAACCAACACTGTCATTCCTCACTGCTATCGCCACCGTCATCGCCATCATCATCGTCGTCGTCATTCTCGCAGTAATTCACCGCGTACTATTCTGAATAGTTATAACCGCCCTCACCATAATAACCATAACCCTCGTCAGGGTAGTAGTTAGATTTTGAGCCAAATAAATAGTTGTTATCTCAGATAGACATCGTTAACGTAAAATGTTTATAATAATAAGGTTTAAATTGTATTTGATATACGATTTATCGATAATTTGAGTTTAGAAATAACGTTTTGTATAGTTTTTGATAAAGAATATTACATCGAATCAAATAATTAAAAAGTATATTATATCATATCAAATAATATAATAAATACAAAATTACACGAAACACAGGGAATAATATATCGTCTCAAATTATTTGTACAAAGCACACGGGTCTTAAAGAGGGTAACGGCCCGTATATGTAATAATATACGGCCCGTAATAAGCCTAACGGCCCGTTACTTTGGATGGCCGTACACACCTTCATGGCCCGTTAACTATGTGAAGGATTGATTTGATTGGGGAAGTTATCTACGACAAGCATACGGGCGGTGAAAGCCCTTACGGGTTGTATGCTGGGTGTCTGGATATCTAAGGGTGCGTACCTATATCTGACCCCTTTTAAAATTCCATGTTTATATGTGTTGTATATAGTAGATTTAATTAGATTTACAACGTAATCTACCTATTATAATAATAAATTACACTTGATACAATTCTAAACCATCTAATTTTAATTTTTCCACTTCTCTACCGTATTAAATAAATATATCAAATACTAATAAGATTATTTAATTTCTTTTGAGATTAAAAATTGTCTTTAAATAAATATATTAAATACTAAACAGTGAGCTTCCTCTTCCCCTTAGGATCAGAGGAAGAATCTAGGTCAAGAATGGCCTCTGTGATGAACAGGTCATCGAGAAGGAGGATAATTCAATTATTCCTTCGGCAGCTTGGATTTCTGCCTCGGAAGTAATTGAGAATGCACTACATGTCCCTTCCGAGTTGGTTGTTGGGCCATCAGTCTGTATTTCCCCTTCAAAGTTAATCTCAGGTTCAATAGAGACCTTAGGTTGACCAACTTCCTCCTAAGAGGTAGGTGGTGCACTTTGCCTTTTAAGCTCTTTAGCTCCAAAATAGGCTACGACAACATTAGGTGATAGTTGTTCAAAGGAGGAGCTTATGAGAAACTTGGTTAGAAATCGGTTAAGGTCAATAAGCATCCTTGGGTCTACTTGAATGTTAATAGGAGGTGGTTGAGGAAAGATAGCAGCACGGTGTTGTTTTGTGGGATAGAAAGAAATTATGGCAAGGCTGGTTTCCTCGTGTCTTTGTCTCTGTACATCTTGAGAAGTAGATGAGCTGGAGGAAGAACTTAAAGAGACTTGAATTGGTACATACCTGACACACTTCTCAATCTATGTCTCAGCTAGTTAAGCCTTAAGATTTTCAATCTCAAGTTGCTGAGTGGCAGACATGTCCTCTACAGTCTTAACCTTTGATTCAAGGTTTGAAACTTTATAAAGCGGGTCTCTGATAATGAGTTGCATAATACCGTCATCTTCTTTTGAAAAATCATTGGGAGATGAGATAATATACCTAGAATGTTCATCATCACCACCAGTAGTGGTTTCTTGGTGCCCTGGGAGGCTAGTGAAACACTCTTAGTAGTGGCAGCCGATTCTAGAGTCACCTCTACACCGGTTGGACTCACCTTAGTAAGGTTTAGCTGGTGTGGGCTAGACATCAGAGATTCCCTCAGGCTCAGTTGATCTTGAGAGTGGTGTGGTAGATCAACTTCATGTCTTGTATGGAACATAATGTCCTCATCAGGTCGGTTAATGGGTCAACAAAGGATAGGGAGGTTAAATCTAATGACTCAGGACCTTAGTCAGCACCTAATGGTTCTTCTACAATTGCAGATGAGCCAATGATGTGGCTCTCGCTTTTTGGTTGCTCAGGGGAGTGTTGGGACTCACCTTGAGGGATAAAGGCTTGGGCTGTGGGCTCTTCAGGTTAAGACTGAGGAGACTCAACATTGATATTGAGGTCAATGGTGGAGGATGGTTAGACCACTGGCTAAGTGAGAGCCCTGAGTTTCATTCTAGCCCTTTTGGTTTGAACAAAGGCGACCTGATCAATTAGAGTAGATTAATCAAGGGTTTATTTGGGGCATCTTATGTACGTAAACTTGATTGGGTGGGAAGAAGTAATTGGCATTTGAGTGGAGGTGTCTGGTGAGGGTTCATTACCTGCTGGGCTGGCAGGATTTCACCAGGAGCCGCTGGCTCTAGCATACCCGAAAGAAGATTAGTGAATCTTCCAGTGAAGTTGGTAGACACCTTCTTTAGAGTTTTGAAGATGGAAGGCCGCATGTGAGGGACCAATAGAACATCTGCACATTGAAGTTTGTCCTGGTCTAACTCATAGTTGATTATGTGTTTAATAAACTGGGGATACACGTAGAATCGATCCCGAGTGAGATTACCTCTTAAGTTGTTCAGCAAAAATGATGAGTAATTAAAGCGTAGGCCTTTTATCAACCAGTGGACTAGGCAGCCCAAATCATACGAGATTTGATCCCATCCCCCGGACTTGTTGGATAGGTAGTGCAGGACAATATGTAGCAAGAACTTTCAATTGTAGGAGAAGTTAAATTTGTATACCATGGATTTGCTCACATCACCGCCATATCTCATTTGAGTGTAAGTGTTCTCCAACTCAGATTTAGGGAAATTAGTAGGGGCGCCCTCATCATGAAGCTCCAGATGCTCTCTAATGGTTGATTCAGCAATGGTGATTTTGCTGTCCATATATCCTCGATCTGATCACCCTTTCATCATTGAGTGTTTCACATCGGCCATTTGCCGTAAATTCGGCCATATGGTTAGAGTAGATGGTGGGGTTAACAGTGAGGGTAGTGAAGTATGCGGATTGAGAAAAAAACTCAACAATAGGGGCAAAGTCAGCATCCTTTAAAGAATCAAGAATGGCGACCTGGTTATGTTGAGGACTCAAGGCCATGCCATGGTTTTAAAAGGTACTGTTTGATTAAAGGAATTTGAGAGTGAATGAAGCGGATAAGGGAAATTTAGGGCTTTGATAGTGGTAAATAAAGTAAGGAAAGAGAGTCGAAAGTTTTTAAATGTGGGTAAAAAGGTAAACTGATAAGGTGAAAGGACAGTTTAGGTTTCGATTTTGACAGGGGCGGTAAGATAAACCATTTAAAATATTCCGACAGGCATCAGTAAAATCTTACTTTTTACCGAGTGGGCCCCAAAGATTTTTGTTACACAGTAAAAGTTTTGTTCTGAAGGTAAAATTCCTTTCGAGAGAAAACACTTGTGTTTCTCAATATTTTCTTTCGAAGTCATTTTTACTTCTGAAGGTAAACCATGTCTTAAATACAAGTTTGCTTCTGAGAGTACAGACTTCTTTCGAGAGAATAAGTTAGTAAGCTTCGGAAGTAGATTTGATCTATGATCAAATTTGCTTTCGAGACCAAAAACTCTTTAGAAGAGAATATTGTACAGAGGAATATAGACAAAGATCTCTTCTAAGGGTAAATTTCTCTTTGGAAAAATTCATACCTAGAAAAATTTTAGGAAAACCTTTTGTAACATGGCTTAGATTGTAAGTAGACAACATAGACAAGATACATTTAAACAAAAGTTGTCAAAAGAGATAAACTAGTTAATGTTAATCATCCCAATAGCTGTGATTACGTATTTAAATCTTTGTTTGTCAAAGGCTTTGGTAAATAAGTCTGCATATTGTTCATCTGAGTTGACTTTGACTAGTTTGATTAGATTTTTCTCATAAATATCTCGAATGAAATGATACCTGATGTCAATATGCTTTGTCTTTGAGTGCTTGATTGGATTTTTTGTGATAGAAATGGCACTCTTGTTGTGTATGTGGATAGGTGTATCCATGAAGTTGAAACCATAATCCAACATCTGATTTTGAATCCAAAGAATTTGAGCACAGCAGCTTGCAGCAGCAATATACTCAGCTTTAGCAGTAGATGTGGATACGTATTATTGCTTCTTACATTTCAAGGAGATAATTCTTCCACCAAGAAATTGACATCCTCCTCATGTGAATTTCTTATTGATGTTACAGCCACCATAATCACTATAAGTGTAGCTATAGAGATTGAAGTCCTTATTCTTGGGATACTAGAGACCCAGTTTGGGAGCTCCTTTGAGGTATCTAAGAATTCTCTTGGCAGCAATAAAGTGAGACACCTTGGGAGCAGCCTAATATATTGTATAGATGCAAGTTGCAAACATGATATCAGGTCTACTTGCAGTGAGATACATCAGAGACCTAATAATTGTCATGTACTGATGCTGATCAATATCCTCCCCCTCAGAATCAGGAAAAAGATTATGATTTTTGGGTATAGATGTCTTGACTGGCTTACAATCTTTCATCTCAAACCTCTCTAAGATGTCCGTGACATATTTAGATTGACTGATGAAGAACCCTTCTTCCATATGCTTTACTTGAATTCCAAGGAAGAAATCCATCTTTCCTATGAAACTCATCTCAAACTTCTTTCTCATGATGCTCTCAAAGTTTTTACACATTTGGTCATTTGAGGAACCAAATATGATGTCATCAACATAGACGTGAACAAGCAGCATGTCCTTCCTAGACTTCTTTATGAACAATTTCTTGTTTATATTGCCTCTGGTGTAGCCATTCTTCAGAAGAAACTGAGACAATGTCTTATACCACAGCCTAGGTGCTTGATGCAACCCATAAAGAGCTTTATCCAGTTTGCACACATAGTTGGGGTGTTGTGGGTCTTTAAATCCAGGTGGCTGGCACACATAGACTTCTCTATCAATATCCCCATACAAGAATGCATGTTTTACATCAAGTTGGTAGGCTGTTAAGTTCCTGGATGCTGCAAAAGCAAGGAAGATTCTCATAGCCTCAAGTCTTACAACAGGTGCAAAGACATCAGCGTGATCTATGCCTTCCTTATGTGTGTATCCTTGAACAACAAGTCTTGCTTTGTTCTTGATGATCAAACCTCTGTCATCTCTTTTGTTTCTGAACACCAACTTAGTGCCAATGGGGACTTGGCCAGGTGGCAATGGACACAGGTTCCATACCTTTTGCCTTTTGAACTTAAGCAACTCCTCTTGTATTGCTTTAACCCAATTGTTGTCCTTCAGGGCTTCTTCCACCTTCTTGGGTTTCATCTAAGAAAGAAAGCATGAGTATACGTAGGCATTCCTATTATGGGTCTGTCTTCTTGTTCTTACACCTTCTAAGACATCCCCAATGATGTTCTTAGCAGGATGAGTGTTGTGTATCCTAAGCCTTGGAATCACATCTAGTTACGTAGATAGATCCAGATTAAAGAATTTTGCTTAGGATTTTGAACACCTTCTCTAGCTGACGTTTCATACTCATTTAATGAGGACTGATTGAATGAATATGTGACAACATCAATGGTATTTTGTTGTGAAGCAGCATCAACAGTTGTATGTTCCTCCAGATCATTTTCTTCATCAACTTGGTGTTGAGTGCTTGAGTTGTCAGTTGTTGAGTTATTAGGCTTGGTACGCTGACAACTTGTTAAAGATCTATTGGTTCCTGAGATATTCATGCTTTCAAGACTTCTAGCAGTGAGAGCTTGTTCTTCAATTCCTCTTGGAGAACTGGGAATAGGTCTGGGTAACTCAAACAATTGATCTGCATAGGGGTCACTTTGAGTTCTTGTTCCGGCTGAAACATTCTTCGCAAGATGGTTTAGAATAGTTTGAAAACAATTCTAAATTGAAGATATGATCAGGACCATTCCTCTTAACACAAGGAGTGTGCTCATTAACAATTCCTTAAATTGTTGATTTTTAATGTTATACACTGTATAAGCAATAGAGTTTGAGGAATATTCAACAAATATAGCATCATCCGACTTTTCAGTAAATTTTGCTAAATTTTCCTTTGTATTAAGTATAGTGCACCTACTACCAAAGGTCCTAAGAAAGCCAACGAATGATGACCTCTTATTCCATAACTCATAAGGGGTCTTTTCATGCGTCTTAACAATAAGAACCATGTTCTTCACATAGCATCCAGTACTGACTGCCTCTGCCTAAAAAGTTAGAGGCAGCTTTGATCAGCTAACGTGGATCTTGCAGCCTCAATAAGTGTCATGTTCCTCCTTTCAGCAACACCAGTTTTTGAGGAGTTCTAGGAGCACTGTATTGTCTGGCAATCTCTTTTGAGTTATAGAACGAGTCAAGAACTTGTTTCTTAAACTCAGTCCTTTGATTATTTCTAATGATTTTTACCTTGTGATATTTCTGATTTTCAAATTTAAGAATAAAATATTTTAAATTTTCAGTTGTTTCATATTTAGTTCTTAAAAGAAAACTCATGTAAATATTGTAAAATCATCAATAATCGCAAGGTAATATGATTTCTTTCCAATGCTCATTATACTTGTGGGACCAAATAGATCCATGTGCAATAAGTGTAATGGGGTGGTGATAGAGTTAACCTCTTTGAATTTGTGAGTAACCCTGTGCTGCTTCCCTTTCAGACAAGCAACACAACTTACAAAAAAACTCCTTTTTAGGCACACCATGTGCCAAATTATTTTTAACCAGTTTGTTCAAGGTTTTAAAATTAACATGGTATATTCTTTTATGCTAAAGAGTTGACTCATCACCATTAGGTTTAGAAAGAAAGCATGACACTTCACCCAGTACGGAAACATTGTTCATATCCAGCTTGTACATATCCCCTCTCCTAGGAGATCTAAGAAGCACCAATTCCTAAGGAATTTTCATCTTGGGTTTGAGGATAATGCACTCATGTTCTTTGAAAAGCATTCGGTGCTTTTGATCATAGAATTAAGAAACACTTAACAGATTGTGTTCAAGTTGTTTGACAAAATTCACTTTGTAAACTTTTAACTTACCATTGGATGCACTACCTCTATCAGAATTATATCCTTCAGCTTCACGTCCAAACTAAATAGGACTTCCATCAAAATATTTAAATTGTTGTAGGAGAGATCTGTTCCCTATCATGTGCATGGAGCATCCACTATCCACTATCCAAATATTTCTATTTTTATCATATGATTGTCCCTACGCATAAGGTGAAAAGATTAGTTACTATTAGAGACTCAAGCCTTGTTGATCTTGTGTTTTTCCAATGTAGATGACATAATTAAACCAAAGTGTATGCATGGGGGTTCAACTATGGTTTATGAAAAAGAGGCTTGGGCTGCATCATCTTTTCTGATATTCCATTCCATCCTTTGGTTGATTAGTGTAGATAAGCCTGATGAGTCTTGAGCAACATGAATAGCTTCCGAGGCTTCTTGGTTGTCAGATGAAGTATTCACCACCTTTTCTTCCAAAGTAGTCTTCTTCATAGAAGGTTTCAAAGGATTCTTTTTGTTCCTTTGTTTGAGATGGTTTGGACACGTGAAGAGGAGACAGATGTCAGCGTCAGTTAGAGCAGTAGAACACATCATTTTAGATGATAAGAGGAGTAGAGGAAGACCTAAGTTGACCTGGGATGAGATGATTAGCCGAGATATGGTAGAGTTGCACCTCTCCAAGCATATGGTCGAGGATAGGAGTGAGTGGAGGCGTAGAATTAAAGTTAGGGACTACTAGTGGGCCTTGATATGATATTCCACACGTGATGTGTAAGGCAATGTTATTTGTCCAATGTAGGTGAAGCCTTAGTGCTAACTTCCCTATTAGTATTGTTAATATCGTAGTAAAATTTATTTACTTTATTCCTTGCGTAATATCATAGTAAAATTTATCGGCCTCAAACTTGTTTCAATGATCATGTGTTTGCTTTTGTGACGTATGCTTATTTGCTTATGTGAGGTATGCATTATTACTGATTGTTATGAGTATGCTAATGCTTATGTGATGTATGCAATATAATCTAGTTATTTGTTTATGGACATGGATATGCATATACAAAACTCTATTGTGATGTATGCTTATGTGATATATGCATTATAATTGGTTGTTTTCGTTGTCGAATCTCTTGGAAGCGGTCTCTCTGTCTCCCAAGATAGAGGAAAGACTGACCACCACTTACCCCTCTTAAACCCTACTCTTAGTGGGACATACTGGGTATGTTTGTTTGTTTTTTAGCTTGTCTTCCGAAGCTATTTTCCTTTTATAAGAATGAGTTTCTTCCGAAAGCAACTTAGCTTTAGAAACAAGCTTTCCTTTCCTTAACACTTGGACCATATGGTAGGGTCCAAATGTGAAACCATCGTTGACTCCTTCTTTCTTAACATCGGTTGCATAATATATGCTTCCAGGATTGTATTAACAATCTTTAGCCATATGGTTATGCAGACCACAAATTATGCACTCAATGTTACTCTTGATGGGGCATGAAGGTTGTTGTTTCTTGCACTTCTTCTCTTCTTCAACAACCTTCCCTTTCATCTTCTGATCCTTCAGCTGGATAGGAGTGCTGGTACTACACTCTTTTCTTGAATTAGAACTTCCAACCACTTGGAATCCGACTGAGATGAATACACCCTTTTGCCTTTGGTCTATCTTCATCTTTGCCTCAGCCACCTTTTTGGTAGTTTTTCCTGTTGCCTTGATTTTGTTCTTTTTGGCTTTGGTGGTTATGGTTGATCAGCTGTGGGGATGAGGTCTTCTACCTTATCCATCCCTGTGGTGTTCTCCATCATTGTATCATCCTTCTGCTCTTTAGGTAGCAGGTCAGCAGTTGGAACCTCTTGCTCATCAGTACCACACCTGAGCCGTCTAACAGTCATAAAGAAGTATGGTGAAGTAATTTCATTGGTTCTCAACACACTTTTGTTTTGATAGCATACCTTGAAGTGGGCGGATGATGCAATGATGGTGTTGAATTTATGCTCTTGAATAGCATACTTCTGTGCTTTAGCCTCAGCTATTACTAGCTGGGCTTGAGCCTCAGCTATTACTAGCTGGGCTTGAGCCTCAGCTATTACTAGCTGGGCTTGAGCCTCAGTCAACTTGGATATTAGATCTTTTATTTATGTCCTATAGTTGGTATGTTCATGTTTTTAAAAAGGATACAGTTTTCTTCAACTCTTCAATTTTGAGTTTATAGTCAGATTCTACTCTCTTAAAATCATATTTTAATATGTTTAAAGACTCGATATCAGATCTAATTTCCATTTTCTAGTCCTAATATAGTTTAACCTTAGCAATATAGGATGGAGTACAGAGATGTTCATATACCTTGCTGTCTTCAGTTCCAGCCATGAAAGCTCGAGGAAGGGTGATATCTTGCACAACGTCTTGGGCAGCAGCTGCAGTTTGATGCTTAGCGGGTTTGGTTGTAGCTTTTAAGGTAGCAGGATGTTGAGAGGCTTAAGCTTCTCTAAGATTGGATCTTGGAGCTTTACATTCCTTAGCAAAGTGCCAAGCTGGTTATAGTTGTAACACTTGACCTTGCTCTTATCAAACCCGAATTGCTATTGGTTGGGTTTGGAGGAAATTTTTTTCCAGTTAACTTAAAGAGATTCTTTGCTCTGTAGGTTAAAAAAGCCATTTGTTGGACAATGTCCATCTACTCAACATCATCTGGGCTAAAACACTCTAGATCATCAAAGCAAAATTGAAAATCACCAGAGTACTCATTCCCTAAAACAAAAGCACAACAATCTTGGAAAGGAATGTGTTGAGCCTGTTGAGACCTGTATGTCTCAGGGAAAGTGATATATGGCCCAGATCAAGTTGATAGCTGCTAGGGGTAGTTCAGGTACAACTGGGGCTGGGGAGTTCTTGAGCCTTCAGCAATATGTAGAGTATTGCTGACTGAAGGATTTGAGGGTCTGCTTATATGGTGGCTCTTCTGAGTCTCCATCTCCATATGGTATCCATCAAGGATTCCATACAGTTCAGTAATAGTGAAAGTGTTGAGATTCTCAGTTCTCTTGATAGAGACATAGTAGAAAGTCCACTCATGAGGAAGTGCACTCATGAGTCTTCTGACTATGTGTCTCTTCTCAAGAACCACTCCCATAGTCTGAAGAGAGGTGATCAAGTCCATATACCTAAAGTATTGTTGTCTTAAGGTCTCACTAACAAAATAAGTGAAGTTCTTAAACTTCTGCTTCAACATATCTTCCTTGGTCTCCTTGGATTCAATAGAACTAGAGTACACCAACTTCAAAGCATCAAACAGTTCTTTGGTAGTTTCCCATTGCTGAAGGCCTGCCATTATGGAGTTTGGTATAGTAGTAAGCAACACATTCATGGCTTTGTAGTCGATGTCCATCTTCTTAAAGTCTTCATCAGAGTAGTCTTCAACAGCTTTCTCAATCATGGCACTATTACCAGTCCGGTCCACCACCTTTGGCTTGTAAGGACCATGAGTGACAGATCTCCACATGCGGCTGTCTTGATATATGATGAAACCTTTAATACGTTTGCACCAAGTTCTAAAATCATCAGGGGTGATGATAAGAGCCTTGGTCATGATCAGAGCCATTTGTAAGTAAGTGTGAGGAAACGAGGGTAATTTGGAATAGTTGGATCTCACAATCAAGAGCCTAAAAGGCTCTTATACCAATTGCTGCATCGGTGTTGGTCACTCAATACGAGTATCTCACAAACTCAATTAAGTCACTCGGGTTTGATGAAGCAGAATCTCTAACTAAGTTCACAAGTAATATAATAAGTTAATGAAAACAATAAGAACACACAAGAATAGGTTTTCAAGATACTTGTATATATTACTTCTCAGCTCAGTATTACAAGACTCTTACAAGCATGGTTACTTAAGTTAAAATGAGAAACTATATATACCACTATCTACAGTCGTTTATACTTGGATAACCAGCTGGAATCTATAACTAGACAAATACTACATTGCTAGAAGTAAAGCGTCTAAGATAAAATACTATCCTAGACTAGGTAGTCATGACAAATCCATGACTTACCTTTTGTCACCAACTAAAAATAGCAACTGTACTAGCTGATAATGAGTGATCAGTGGATTAAAGTATGGTCAACTACATGGGTGTGGGAAAGCACCATGTAGTATCACAGAGGTTGTATCAGATCTGTTAAACAGACCATACTTATGTCCACTTATTCAAAGTTGGTTCTCCCGAAGCTAAATGGCTTCGGAAGAATAAGTTCTTCCGAGGCAATTTATACTTCGGAAGAATCAACTTCTTTTGAGTCTTCTGCAAGTCTCGGAATACAGAGTTCTCACTTTAGAAGTTCTTCATTCTTGAGCTTCGATAGATCTTGGACTTGTCTTCGAAGAGCCACTTTGTCTTCGGAAGACTGCTTCAGTTTGTACATCAAAATCTTCTAAGTGTTGTTTTGGTTCGCACCAGCGTCATATGATCCAACATAAATGTTACTAACTTTTTAGTTTTTTATATCAATATAGCATCATCTAAGAAAAGACGAACAAAAGGAAGAAATCTTAATTTATATGAGAAATGGGCTGGAAACAACAACCAACCACTGTCCGTGCAATTTGATCATACATGAAAACAATATAAAGTTATGAGAGTAAATAGTCAATTATTTGTTAAAGCATTATCCAATCACGCTTCCTCTGTTCCTTTTCATTATCCGACTTGGGATATAGTTCATGACACGTTTATGATATCATTGTTTAATTTTCTGGAGGCAAGTATTCATGTAGTCTTTAATTTGTAATTTGATAATCATAACCTTTATATTTTTCTAACTATTCTATTTTGCAGGAATATTTTGATTTAGAAGCTCATCATGGTTCAGGCCACTGGCATGGAATCCAACTTGGAATCCATATGAACTGCCAGCGAGCATTTCGATATAGAAGATGTAATATGAAACAACATTTCTTAAATCAGGAGGTTATAAATAATATTGAGCAGGCTATAAATAATCCACTTGAAGATCAAAGGCAAGAGGCATGGGAGCAGGTCGAGTTTTTTTCAAATGAAGAACATAAACGCCTTTCTGAAAAAGGTGTAGAGAATAGAACAAAACAACTCTATCCAAATCTGCATGGTAGTCGATCATACGCTCAAAGGCGATATCTTCAGGTAAGAAAACATATATTATTTAAGTATGTATTATTAGTTCTTTTCAAATATTATGATTATTGTTTTTAATATTTTTAGGAGCAACAAACCGGGACCCAAGTCACATTGAAACGTGGAGGTCGTATTACAAAGAAGGGTCAGGATGGTTCAATCAGAGGGCAGAAGAAGATTGGGTAAGCTTTATATGTTAAGAATGCTATTATCATATGTTCATATATTTTTATATATTATGTTTGGTGATCTTAACCCAATATGGGCTATATGCTATACATATTTGAGAATTGTTGGTTTTGATGAGTAGTTAGTTTATATGTTGAAACTTGAGAATTTTATGTTATATGTGCTTATAATTAAACAATATGGTCTATATGGATAATTTGAGGATTGTTGGTTTGATTAGTTGTTAGTTTATATGATAAAACTTGAGAATTTTATGTTATATGTGCTTATGATTAAACAACATGGTTTTTTTTCCATTTATAACAGTTATGTTGTCGAAATTTCATAAAAATCTTAATACTTTTCATTTTGATTCTTTAAAAATGCAGACAAAAATTGAAAATCAATACGCCCAAATGCAAATGGAGGCGGGTGAGTCGCTCGTTAATGAGATGGAATGTTTAGTGCTTGCATTAGGACAAAGGCGTGGTTTGGACGAAAAGTAAAAAATATCTCTCGTTATGAACAATCAAGCGGGTCATCATCACATCGGGATGAAGAAATAGAAGTATTAAAGCAACAATGCATGAAATGTAAGAAAGGATGAATGAATTTGAAAGAAGAAAGTATAACCTCAATAACGGTGAAGATGATGAATACGGAGACAATTAGTAAGTTAATTTGTTTGGGTTGTAAAAACTTAAGATATGTTTACTTTGGTACTTTCGTTTTGTTTTATGTAGTTAACTAAAATTGTTTGATCTTCTTTTAGGTACTCGTAATATTTAGTTTTCATTTCTATCATCGCCATAGGTCAATTTAAAAATTGATTTATTAATTTAATTTTTTATTTTTATTAATTATTATATTATAAAACATATGGCGACGACATGCCGTCGCCATAGGTCAATTTAAAAATAAATTTATTAATTTAAAATCTTTTTTATTTATATTTTTTTATATTATAAAACATATGATGACGACTTGTCGTCGCCATAGACTATATTTATTTTTTTAGTTATGAATTAAAAAAATAACGATTCAAATAAAGCCAACAAGTATGTAACGATGACTTGTCGTCTTGATAGCTATTGTGACGTCTTGATTTGGACCTATTGCGGCGACACTATGGCTACTAAGTCTATCACGACGACATGTCGTCGCGATAGCCAATGCCGACGACCTTTTCATCTACGGCGACACACATTTGTCGTCACGATAGGTATTAAATCTTGTAGTGAATACGTATCACAGCAAAGAAAACCTAAGATTGCAATGACATCACGTGAATCTCATTTTAAGGGAAAATTCCAGAATTTATTTTTTCCTTGACTTTTTTCCAAAATGCTTCCCACCCCTTTGGTCTAATACGCTAGGTAATTGTGCTAACTGTTAGTTTATTGTGTCAAATATTTAATTTTATTATTTGTTATATGTATTTATTATAATGTTTTTTATTTAAGATCATTTCTTGTTACTGTTGTTATTGTTTTAAATTATTATCGAAAGTTGTTATTTATTTAATTAGTGTGTATTACAACTAAATATAAAAATGATATTATTGAACTAATGTGTTTTTTAAAGCTCGTTATTGTAGTAACACAATGACGACCAAAAAACACAATAAAATATTTTATCATTATATTTTATCTTTTATATAATTTAGTGTTGTTTTATTATTATTTTTAATATATTAGATTAATTAGTTATTAATTTATCATTATGTTATTTAAAGTCAATTTATTATTTTATTGTGAGGAGCCCTAAGATTTTGCAAAATGTATATATACTAGTATTCAGCCCCACATGTTACGGTGGGGCTGTAAAACCATGTCAAATGGCATCAATATCATATTGCTTTTAACGACCACCAGAAAACGTTGCAAAACAAAGTAATTAAAACCAAACGAAAAATAGACGTAAAATCGTTGAACCATGCATATGTGTTATGACGTGTTAATATGTATAAATTAGAACGAAACGCAAAATACAACATGGCCATTAAACAGGAAAAAATAGACGTAAATATTTTGAACCACATATGCATGTTGAAGTATGTTAACTCGAAAAGTTTAGAACGAGACGTAAAATGAAAATTTGTAAAAGATTTAAAGTAAATGAGACTAAGTTGAAAGTGAAAAAAAGTATTAGTGTTAAATGTAAATGACGAAAACTATAGGGTTAAAAGTAAAAAATAAAGAAAAAACAAAGTAACTTACAATCCACAAAACCATAACGTACAAACCATTAAGCACAACTAAGTTGTTAGTTAGTGTTATATAAATTTTTAAGATCGTCAAATTATAGGTAACTCACATAAACTTTATTTTATTGACATTGACAATAAGAATTCGTTTCTATAATCTATCACACCTTCTTCATCAAAAAATTTTTAAATGTAAAATTTTATAGTAAAAATTTATTTAATCTAAAAAGTCAAAAAAGTATTCTAGACTTATATGTGTCCTTCAATTGTTTTAAAATGGTAACATTGTGGTAATTGTGTCAAAAGGCAATTATGTCTAATACGTCAGGTGATTGTCTAGCTTCAAATATTAGATAATTATGTTAAATATTTTTTTTATCATTTCTTATATACGGGAGGAGTCGGTAGTTGGGCACTGGATCCCTGTGGAGCTGGAGAACGTAATTCTCATTGTGTTTTATATTTAATATCATTTTATATAACTTTTTAGTGTTTATATGTATAGGATTCATTAGTTGTTAATTTACTAGTGTGTTTTATATAGTAGAATCACCAACAGTGTTATGTCACTATTATATTGTTTTCCTTGAAAAGGTATTCTTTTATAAAATATAATAATGTTTAGAAGAATATAAGAACTAAATAAAGACAAAATAAAATGCACTAAACTCACAATTACGAGTAGATAATATCATATACACTAAAAATGTAAAAACTCTTATTATCTTTTTATGCAACGGTATTGTATTAAGGATAAAAAAAAAGCTAATATTTATGGTGTATTAATTTTTATAAGAAAAAATCACATATAAAAGTTATGATCGTTTATTAAAGATAGAGAAATTTAAAAAAAATCAATAAAAATGATTATGATTAAGTAACCATCTAACAAAGTTTATCCCTTACAATTTGATAATCACTGATTAAAATGACTGTTGTTGAGATTATTTATTAAACTTTTAGTATTATTACTTTTTTAACTCTTTTCTTAAATTTAATGGTTTGGTCAAATGTAAAGAAAACTGTACTTTATATATTTTACTAGGTTAGTACCCGTGTATTACACAGGTTGTATAAATAAAATATTAAATAATTAATAATAAAATATTATAAATTATAAAACCATGCTTAGAAGATAAAATATGATTATAGTTACGTATAGATAGCTACTTTAAGTAAATTAACAATAATGTATTTTTCTTAAAACTTTTATTTTATAAAAAATTATGGTTTTGGAATATTTTGGTTTTAAGAAAAATAATTTTAAACATTCATTGTATTTTGTATTTTATAAAAAGTTTATTTTTAAAAAGTGTATTTTTAATAAAAAGCTGGTTTTAATTTATTAAATTTTATACATTTTAATTTGAAAATAGTATGAGTTTTATTAGTATTCAATATTATAATTAATAATAGAGAGAAATAAAAAATTTAGTATGATGTGCCTTACAATTATGTCACGTTTTATCTTAGTTTTTTTATTATTATAGATATATAGATAACAGATAGATAGATAGATAAATAGATAGATAAATAGGCAGGAAACTTATTCATTAAACGGATTATAGTTATTAATAAACAGGATGAGTTATAGTATGATATTTTAATATAAGATATGATTAAATTATATATACGTAATAGTTTAAGAAAATAAAACCGTTATACTATTTTTTTAACTCTCTTATCTAAATAGTTTTATTTTTAAATATTTATTTTAAGATTTTTATAAAAAATTATTCTTCATAAAAATCTTGTTTATTAAAAGCTATGGTTTGTAGTTATTCTAATTGTTTTAATAAGACAGTTTTTAGAAAATTTCACCTTTTATATATATATATTTTTAAAAAACTACCGATTTAAAAGATTTATTTTAAAAAGGTTTAGTGTTTTAGAAAATTTCATATGATATAATTTTTTATTATTTCTATTATAATAAAAAAGATGTGATTTTAATTTCTTTAATAAAATATCTTAAAAAAGATAGCTTGATTTTAAAAAATATAGATGAGAGAGAGTAATGTAGCAACTAATAAAATTAAATTTTAATAAGAGAGAGAGAGAGAGAGAGAGAGAGAGAGAGATTAATTTAAGTATTTAATTTATTATAATACCCTTTTGGAGGGAAAAATAATGTGAGAATGTCTAAAAGAATGACAAGTAGCAAAAAGAGACCAAGAGAATGACAAGTGGCAAAAGAAAGCTTCTTTTATTAGATACTATAGATTGTTGTAAACTCTTAATTCAAAGATGTATAAGGTGCTGTTTGTTTCTGAAGAGGTAAAACGTCTGCAGTTTGCAGACCACATCTGCAGACATCTGCAGCAGAAGAGGTGGACCAAATGTCTGCAGTCTGCAAGAAAAAGACTGTTTGTTTTGTTTAACATCTGCAGAATGCTGAAATATTCTGTAATTAAACTAAATTTATTTTTAAAACTTTAAAAACAACTAATACATTAATATATAAATAAAAGTCATAGAAATACATTAAAATATAAATAAAAGTCATACAACACTACAATAATATTCATAAAATCATACGATTACATTTATAAATCGTTTATTCGACATTCTGCATTAACTGCTCAGCAATTTCATCTCTTAAAAGTCATACAACACTACAATAGTATTGGTTCCAAATGCTAGTCTTTCCTAGGCTCAAAGGATGCTCTCCATGAGGTATTTTAGACCTTGCGAGTAGACCTTTGCCTACGATTCTCTGATCACCATTTTTAGGAGATGCAGACTCTTCTAACTTCCTTGTGATTTCCGACTGACTAGCCACAAAAACATTTAGGAATCGGTGTAAATGCATGCAAATTTCTATACATATAGAATATTTATAAGTCGTCCATTCTTTGACAAGTTAAAAAGTTCATTAATCAGTCAAATCAAAAGATCATGTAACTGCAAACATTATCAGTCGGAAGACCAAAGCCGTTTATCAGTCGGAAGATATCCCAACAATAACTGGAAGTAAGAAAAAACATCAGATCAATCATCCCATTTCACACTTAGCAACAATAAGCATAAAGAAAATGATGATATGATTTCAATTTTCAACACACAGAGCATGATGCAGACAGTATGTTATTACACACCTTCCATGTAGTTGATCGGATTCCAGCAGCATCCGGAATAACCAATGAAGCAAGTTGACGCAATTCCCCCAAATTTAAAATCTTCGTTCTCACCATCGGCTTCAGCAGCATCCGGAATACCCAGAAACAACACTATCATCATCACCACGGGTCGACGAATCCCTAACCTCCGTTCTCACCGTCGGCTCCGGTCCAACCAAATCAGACGCCGGCAACAGGAACCGCTGTTCGTTCACAGAACCATCGGAGGAAGTAACGGATGACGCTTTCGACGGCAAACCACCGGCGCGATCGTCATTCAATGGCGGCGACAGAGATCGCGATTTTCGCGGCGGAGATGTGGTGGGTGTGGGAGAAGACCACATAGGGCTGTTGAGCCAATCGGGAACTCGCTTCTTCTTCACCATGATTCTGCAGATTGTGGTTCACTGGATCAGGGGTGTGGGTGTGGCGATGTGAAGTAGAAACAAGTTGGGGGTTTAGGGTGATATGTGAAGAAGAGGTGAGAAGACCTCTGAAGACTTTAGTCCACCTCTTCTTGGAGAAGAGGTCACGCAGACCTTTTTAGTGAAACATCTTCAGAAAAACAAACAGTCTGCAGACCAGAAACATCTGCCCGCCTCTTTTTGGCGCATACAAAAGAGCTTCAGAAGCTCTTTTCAAGAAAAACAAACACCACCTAAATCCAATCACCAGAAGTAGTGTTTCCTAATACTAGACTTGAAATTAGTATTGCAAGATACAACCCATTAGGTAGTACACCCGGGTCGTGTTCCTTTGAAGATATCTTTCAAAAGTATTGATTTAGTTTTATGCGACAACTACTACAATATAGATGGTCAAAAAATTCAAACTATGTCGGATTCTAGTCCCATATGTATGGAGTTTTTTTTAACAAAATGTAGGTGCAAAACTTATTTATCAAAATAGTGTAGTTGAAAAAATACTTACCAATTAAAATTTTTGATATATCTCACTTATTCTTATAGGTTGCTTTACAAAAGATTATTTTTAGTGTTTTTTTAAATTCTTTCAGGAATGGTATTTTTAAGTTTCCAGAAATATTCTAAAATATGTCTTTTTAGTTTCCCAGAAAATATTTTTTAATTCTCTTATAATGCTTTATAGAAATAATTTTTTAAAATGTTTATTCTTGGTATTGATACAGAAATATCTTTTATTTCTTTTAACTGTTTAAAATAAAAATGATTTTTTATTATTTAAAAGTTTGTAGATAGATATGTTCTTCATTCCAGTAACTTGTTTTAGAGATGTGTTTTAGAGTGTTTAAAATCAAAATGCTTTCAAAAAATATATTTTCCATTTAAAAAAATCTTAATACAAGAAAAAATGTAACAAACTATTTTCTAACTAAGGAAAAAATAATTTAATAAAGAAAACATTTCAAAAGTTAAAGTAAAAAAGGTCTTAGAAAAGTATATAAACATTGTCGTGATATTTTATGGAAGGTTTTTTAAATGGATATAATTATTTTAGTAATATCACTTTAACTTTATAAAAATGTTTTTAATTACTTAAAAACCTAGATACCCTTTCAATTTTATCGAAGTTAAAAAAATAAAAAAAAAACATATCTGTTTTAGTACAAGGACTAAAACATTATTAAAAAGCCTTTCTTATAAACATTTTGGAAGAAATTCAATAAATATTTCTAGAAAACTATAAAAAAAAGGTTCCATTTAAAAAAATTCAAAAAAATTTAGAGATATCATACTTAAATGGATTAAAACATTTTATAAAATTTTTATATGTTATCAATGAGAGTAGGAGTGTGAAACAATAGAGTTCCAAAGTTACACCATTTTAGTAAATATTCACTACTAGAAAACTAGGCAACTGCCACCAAAATTTACGACCGAAAAAAAAAGGTCTCAAAATTTGAAATCGTTTTGCGACCGAAATCAAAACGGTTGCAAAATTAGCTACCAAATCAAAACGGTCGTAAAATTAGTGATCTAACAAGGTTTTGGTGGCAAAACGGTCGTAAAATTTAACGACCTCAGTGGCAAAACGGTTCCAGCATTTGCGACCGTTGTTTACGGTCGCAAAGTTTCAGAATGTTTTGTGACCGAAATCAAAAAGGTTGCAAAATTAGCAACTGAAATCAAAACGGTTGCAAAATTAGTATCCTAACAAAAGTCGGTGGCTATTTGCGACTGGAAAAAACGGTGGCAAAATTTGAGGACGTTTTGCGACCGAAATCAAAACGGTTGTAAAAATATCTCAAAATTAAAAATTAGACTTTAAAATACCCACCATCAGATCGAGAACTTTAAAATAAGGTTTCCTCTGCACCACAAAAATTAGGGCTTAGAGCATTCACATCCCATTCCTTATCTTTATCTATATAATTACACTAAAAAACATTACTTATTCTCTCTTCTTTCAATTAAATAAAATATTTTTATAACTTTTTCATTACCTTCTCTCTCCTTCACTCACAACCACTTTCAGAAATATTAAAAATTTTTAAGGGTTGAACAGTGAATCCTTAAATTTACAGATAAACAGTAACATTTTCTCTCTCCACTCACAACCACTCAAAACTATCTCATATAATTTAAGGACTCACACTCACATAATTATAAGGCATGGGTTGTGAATGCTCTTATCCATTCACTTCCTCTATGTGTTCTTCACCGTTAAAGATCAAACGATTACTTGCAGATTGTGATCTCAAGCTCCATATTTAGGATCGGTATGTTTTTGCTATCCAACAGACGTTATACTCAACAGAAATTCTTATTGTTCAGTGATTTAATCGTGTTTGAAGAAGATGATGCTTGATGATGTTTGCTTGTTTCAGAATATGGTTGATGTTGCTTGGGCGGCATTTTGTTCTGGATGTTGCTACTGGTGTCGGATTAGGTATTCTTAATGTGTTGTTTGTGTTTCGGTTTTTGAATTGTGAGTTTTTTATGTCAATTATTTCGGAGAAGTTGTATCTGTATTTCATTAGAACAACCAAAACACATGTAATTATTCACAACTCTCTTGGAAATAGGACAAGTTGTATTCCACTGCATTGTAAAATCATGTTGATCCAGGACTTGTGTAGATGATAACTACAGGCACAATTAGAAAAGGCTTTATAGGTGGCTTCCATGATATTTTCAGCAGTCCAGATTCAAAGTGGTTGCACATAAAACAAGTTTAATGTAACGAGTGTAACCAGAAGAATATGAAAGGATGTATGTTACAGTTCAAGTGAGGTTTGTAGAAGTATTGGGTCATTGTATAGCTATGTTGATTCTGCTTGGGGATACTTAACTTAAGAGGAGAGGTGAGGTGAGGTGAGATGTCCAGGTAGAATAAAGAATCATAAGCTAATGGCCTTTTATCATGTATCAATTTCAAGTAGCTAATTTCATATCCTGCAGCAGACAAACACACAAACAGATATAGGATGGTGATTTCAGTGGGCGGAGGAGAGGTAAAACCTAATAAAGAGAGGAGCGTGTTTGGATTGAGCAGCGTGTGTGTGGTGCGGTGTGGTAATATATATAATTAGTTTTTGGCGAAATAGTAAGATCAACAGGGGAAACCCTAAAGAAATTAGGTGCTATGCTATGCTATGCTATTATATATATGTGAGTTTGTAGTGGTGAAATAGCAAGAACAACATCATGGACACTGCTTTTGTCCATTTTAGCTCTTCCAGTAGCTGCGTGTTGGAGTTTCTCCGGTCCATAATGCTAATGCTAATACTGCTAGTGCTAGTGATAGTGGTAATGGAGTTTGTAGTGGTGGTTTGTATTGTGTTAAATGATTATATTGAATGCATTTATTAATGGGGGTGCTCTTGAGGGGTTAAATGATTTTTATCAAAATGAGGTGTTAAACTTTTTGAGAGCTGGTGCTTTCATTCTAATGGCTAAAATATTAATGTACACCAAGGTTTTAATATATAATAACTTTGAATTATTATTTGTTACAGGTGCTTCGATTAGAGGACTATTGTACCGACCTCCTGTAATTATCTATTGGTTGCTACAACTTAATTAAAGGTATGCATCTAAACTAGTTTTCATAGTTTGTTATATAACTTTTTACTGTTTTTTGTTATAATTGTTTATTACGTAATCCTCAATGTTTGCCATACTAAAGTTTACATGTGTTACATATAAAAATGTATTATATATAGTAACTATTTGTAAATCCTTTATAGATGTCTGTATTAAATCTGTTATTTATTATATCTATTAAAATAATACATTATTAATGTGTATATATATGTGCTTTTGATGAATTTAAATTAGGGGGCATCAATTTGTTTAGTAATGGTGTGGTATATTGATCGAGGGTGGATGTCAAAACAGACTGATAGTCACGGATTTCTTAATTCCGAATACTGTGATAATGTGGAATTATTTTTGGACTTTGCATTTTCTAATGAAACAATTGTTGATACGAGGGTGAATATACATGGGGAGATGATACGTGAGATAAAATGTCCTTGTTATAAATGCCAAAATATAAGCTATAGAGACAGAGCCACTGTTCAAAAACACTTGTATAAGGATGGTTTTATGCTTCGTTATGAGATGTGGAGTGAACATGGTGAAAGTTCTATCCGTGAGGCTGGACAATCTTCTACTGCAATGGATGTTGAGGATAATGATGATGGTTACAAATGTATGGTGTTAGATAATATGCATTCATGTGATTATACTTCAAATTCGTTGGAAGGACATGTACCGAATGCCGAAGCAAAAGATTTTATGACATGTTAGAAGCTGCAAATGAACCTTTATGGGAGGGGGAAAAGGCCACTAATTGTAAAAGGTTACAAGCTGCCACAAGTTTTTTAACATGGAAATCACTTTTTAATGTGTCTACTGCAGCTTTCAACTATAACATTTCCATGGTTAATGCATTGTTGCCGGAAGGAAATAAGCTTCCAAAAAACTTTTATGATACAAAGAAGTGTTTAGCAAAGTTAAGTCTTCCTTATGAGAGAATCGATGTTTGCAAAAACCATTGCATGTTATTCTATAAGGAAGACAAGGTATTGACACAATGTAAATATTGTAAGGAATCTCTTTAAAAAAGTCACCAGAATAAGGTACCTAATTTGGTAATGTCGTACATGCCAATTAGTCCTAGACTTAAAAGGTTGTATATGTCTACAAAAACAGCCATTATAACAAGTTAGATGTTATGGAGCATACACTTATACATTATCTTTTCTTACACATTTTATCCCAATAGTTTAAATACAAGGGATTTCTTGTGGTCAAATACGGGATGGAAAGTAGCAAACACCCCACATGTGTTGACGAAGAGTTGTGGATACAAGCTGTAGGAGGCAAGAAAAAGGGCAAAGTGTACGGGCTAAACAATGTTAACGACTCATATGTACATGGTAGACAAAACCCTAAGGTATGTTTATATTTTAACATATAATATACTCCAACTCTATTAATTTTAAGTTTTTGACTCTATTCATTGGTTGTTTTGTAGATAGAGAAGTTGAATGAGGCTACGAAGGAGCTCGTTAAAGAAAAAGAAGAAGAGAAAGAAAGGATGAATGAAATTATTAAGGATTTGGTTGCTGAAAATGAAACTATGCGTGATAGGATGGAAAGTTTAAAGAAATATTAAAAACTATGACTCAGAGAGACTAACCATCTACCTGGGCTATAACATTTTATTTTGAATGCTAGAATATTCATCATACTATGATAACTCTTTTCAAATGACATTTTAATTTGTAATGTGATGTGTAGAGGACTAATCAAGGCTCGGCAAAACAATTGAAGTCTGAATGAAGTCAAATTCTGAAGATTGCTTGTGCGAAAGCCAGACTCACGCGAAATCAAGTTTCCACGCGAGAACAGCTTCCACGCGAGAACAGCTTCCACGCGAAAGACAAAGCCGCGCGAAAGGCATCTCGCGCGAGAACCCGATGTTTAGTATAAATAGCTAGATTTCGTTTTGTAATTAAGCTTTTCGTTGATATTATCATTTTGTTCTGTGCGAAATCGCACAAGACCTGTAATAGGTTTCTGTTCATCAATTCAATATCATTTGAGTTCAATTTGATTCTTCTTCTACTCCAATCTTGTTTATATTCCGCGTTCACAAGATTGAGATCGTGTGTTATTGTTTCTGGGAGATTTTCAGAGGTTTTATAATTGGTATCAGAGCATTAGGCTCTAGAACCACGATTTGGAAGAGTTTTGGATTGAGTTTTACTCGAATTTGACGAAATTCATCATTGATCACTTTAGATTCTGATATGGAGATGTTACTCTGCTCGATTTTGGAGGATTTGGACTGATTTGGACCGATTTGAACTGAATTAGTGGATTTTAAGTGAATTTTAATCAAAATTAAGCTTAAAATTGACTTAAATTCATCAAAATTGGATTAAAATGGGTTTAATCAGACATTTTCATTGATTTGGGTGTGGTTTTCGCTTGATAGAATTGTTGGAGATTAGATTCTGCACAAAATTGAAGTTTTCGCTTGAAACTGAGGGTTTTCGCGTGCGAAAATCAGTGTTTTCGCACAGACTGTGTAACACCCGGAAGTCTGACTTTTTGGTAGGCTATGCGACTGAGCCTCAGTCGCCTGTGATTTATGCGACTGGAGGTCAACCGCATGGCTATTCGGCCGATTGAAGCTCAACCGCACGATTGGAGTTCAACCGCCCGAATGGAGTATGAGCCGCATGGAACATGTGCGATTGGGGTCCAATCGCATAGTGTTCATGCGACTGAAGGTCCAGTCGCCCCTGGACCAGATGCGACTGAGAAGTGGGTATAAAAAGGGAGCAGCTCCACTCTCCTCCCATTTTCAGTCGGGAAGAGAGCAGAAAGAGACCGAGAAGAGAAAGAAAGAGGGGAAGGTGCTGCCCGATTGTCGAGAAGCAAGCTAATTCGAAGCTCATCAACTCCTACCTGACAATGTGAGTTCTAGGACCACTCATTTACATGTTTTCTAACGATTTTGGGGCTGGAAACGCATTAAAACCCTAGTTTTGAAATAGTGAAAGTTTGACCCATTTGGGTAAATCTTGAGTAATGTGTTTATGGTATGAATTAGGACTAGTATATACTTGTATGAGGTCCTAGTAGGAATCCCTAAGGCTTGGGAGGGTTGAATTGGGCTGAAAATGGGTTAATGGTGACTGTGGGGACGGGGGTTTCGCGACTGCTGTTCATGAAGAACTCCAGTCGCTGCCCAGTTAGGGTTATGCGACTGAAGGGCCATTCGGCCGAATGAGTGAAAGTTGATGTCCAATCGCCCGACTGAGACTCAGACGCCCGATTGAGTCTCAATCGCACGATAGGTGATGCGACTGAGGGTTTCGGTCGCATAAGCTCAATCGCAGAGTAGTTCAGTCGCACGGTTAAGAGTTAGTCGCATATAACCCAGTCGCAGAGTGTCTAGTCGTACGGAAGGAAGTTCAATCGCAAGTTTGAGTACCCATTCGCATGAGTAGCCCAATCGCATGACCCAGTCGCATGGAGGACATGCGACTGGTGGTAGTTCAGTCGCCCGGACAGGGCTGATGTGAGTAATGTAGAAGTGTATGTATGATGTATGTATGTTAGTATGACGTTGCCATGATAGATGGTGAATACTGATGATATGTAAGTATGTATGTTCCTTATGTATATGTGTCTTATCTTTAATAACTTTACGTGAATGAATGAACGAAAGAAACGAATGTATTAAAAACGTAAAGTGAAAGATAATGAAAGAAGGAACACGATGAATGAATGCACGCATTAATGAAAGAAAGTAAGAAAGGCTTGCAAGCAAATGAAGGAGGTGCACACCCCTGGCAGGTGTTAGCTCAACGGTGTACGGGTTAGCTACCCCGAAGGATGTACATCGGGTCAATCATTGAGATTGATAATAAGGTGAGCAACTTCGTGTTGCAAGAGACTCGGTTAGCAGGCAATCGTAAGATTGTCACTGAGGTGAGCAGTCGCGCACTGCAACAGACTCGGCTAACGTATGTTAGAAGTAAAGTGAAAAGATGAGTGGTGCATGTATCTACCCCAGGTGACTGGATCAGCTTTGTGCACAACGTTCGTGGCTAACCACCACAGGTCCAGCACCAGTAGTATGTATGATGAAAGTGGGGTATTGTACATGTCACCGAATGTAATGAACGTTCGAACGAAAGTAAAGAAAGTATGAATGAATGTAATGAATGTTCGAACGTAAGTAATGAATGTAAGAATGAAAGTAAAGTACGTACGAAAGTACGTGAAGTATGTATGTATGAAAGTAAATGAGAATGATGAAGAGTACACGAATGAAAGTAAGTAATGAATGATGAGATAATAATAATATTATCTACGTGTACGTATGATGTGTGAACACATGTATGAAAGAGCAGTTAATGAGAATGAAAGTATGTTTTATTATAAAAAACTAGAACTCACTCAGCAACGCTGACTTTTATGTGTTTTCCAGTTCGCAGGTAGTGTTGCTGAGGATGGCACGAGGCGACTACTCAGCTCTTTTGGGATGGCATTCTCCAGTTGATAATGCTGCAACGTCATGGGTTGCGGGTCCATAATATTCGCAACACATCACGTTGCATGTCATTATGAGATTTCTTGAGGATCTGAATAAACGAGATCACTCAAGAAATCTCCTTTAGATTTTGATAAGTTCGCCACGCATTGGAAGCGTGCGCGTAGCACATGCAACGAAATATGTTGCATGAGAGTGTCAAGAGTATTCCGTCAGGGTTCCGATGTACGGAATTACCTAAGGAATATTCTTTAGAATAAAAATATAATTTTTATGTTTTTGAACTTAATATCTCCTCTAGAGGTCGCTGTATGATCCTATGAGGGGAAACAAAGTAGAGAAAGCTGCATTTTGTAATCGAGTCAATGATGTAATGACTTTCATGAATGAATGAGAATGTATATAATTTATCATTTCCGCTGTGTTGATTTATGATTATATACACTATGTAAGTTATACGTGTGATGAAGAACCAACAGTAAGGTGCCCGGTGAGCGGGGCCTTACAAGTTGGTATCAGAGCAAAAGTTTAAGTAAAATGGGTAAATTTTATAATAAACCTAAACTTAAACTGAGAATGGGACAGGGAGAATGAGAATGCCATCTGAGTAGTCGCGTGCCATCAGGTATTTTTCTTAAAGATTAACTGGTATTATGTGCGCTTGTTATGTGAATGACGTGTACTGTTAGACTGAGATACTAATGTAGTCAGGATAGGTGATGCTCGGGGTATGAAGAGTAGAGTAAGTGGCTAATCACAACTGGCCACTGTAATTAGGGACTTACTATACTTAGCATAAACTGAGCTATTTCCTTGAATGACCGTGTTGGTGTTTTAATCTTTCAGTGTGATAGAAGATGGTCGGTGATAGATCATCTGATGCTTCCCGTGATGGTGGACGTGGTGATGAGCCGCGTATCACGCGAGGAAGATCTAGGAAAGAGAAAGTAGTTCGTGAGGAGAACGAGATTCCTCACCAGGAAGAGACGGACGAAAGCGCCAAGTTGAGAGCCTCGGTAAAAGAGGCAGTGATTGAGGAAGTACACCAGGTTATGCAGACGATCTTACCGACTGTAATGACCGAAGCGATAAAGGCAGTACGAGAGGAGGATAGACGAGGGAGGAGACGGCCCTCCGGTAGACAGCAACAGACAGAGGCAGAAACGGTATTGTCTGATGACGAAGAGGAAGAGGAGGAAGAACAGGTTAGGGGGACAGCCCGGGGTTGTGACTACGGGAAATTTATGAGGTGCAAGCCTCCGACTTTTGATGGTTCGGGTACGGCTGCTGATGCTCACCAATGGGTGAGAGAGATGGAGGCGGTCCTTGATATCAGTGACTGCCAGGAGGATAAGAAGGTAAAGTTTGCTACCCACTCGTTTACGGGGACGGCATTGTGCTGGTGGGACAATATTGTCCAGGCCGAGGGTAGCAGGGCCATTGGGAAAATGAAGTGGTCTGAGTTGAAGAGAATGGTGATCGAGGAGTTCAGTCCTCGTCGAGAGATGGACAGAGTTGAGAGAGAGTTCCTGCAGTTGGAAGCGGGAACGATGACCCACCAACAATACACGACTAAGTTCAACGACATGGCGCGGTTGGTGCCAGAGCAAGTGACGCCGGTGTCTCGCAAGATTAACCGGTATATTCAGGGGTTGCCAGCCGAAATTCGTTGGCATTTGATTTCCGCCCGACCAAGTACTTTCAGGTCGGCGGTGGATTTAGCTGGGAGGTTGTACGATGAACGGGCTGCGATGGTGAAATCTGAGGGCAGTAAGAAGGGAAGTGATGAGAGGAAGTGGCAGGGAAAGAGGTTTGGTCGGGGTGATACTTCGACAAGTAGTAAGAAGGCACGGGTTGATGAACGCCGTGTGGTCGTGACAAGTGCAGGATCGAGAAAGTGTGGGAAGTGTGGGCGAGAGCACGGTGGTGAGTGCAGATGGGGGCTGAATGTATGTTTCAAGTGTGGAAAGTCCGGACATATGGCCAAAGAGTGTAAAGCGATGAGGTGCTATAACTGTGGGGAAAGTGGTCATATGAATAAAGACTGCAAGAAGCCGAGATCTGAGGGTTCCGGCGTGAAGAAGACAGGGGGTGAAGGGTCGAAAGCGAGCGCCAGGGCATTTACGATGACGCAGGAAGAGGCGAGGACGGACCCCGATGTAGTGTCCGGTACGTTTCTGGTGAACCAAACTTTAGCCTCTGTATTATTTGATTCAGGTGCCAGTAGGAGTTTCATTTCTGCTGCTTTTTGTGCCAAATTGCCCGTTAGTAGTAGACGTGTGGATGTACCGTTTGATGTAGAGACTGCTATAGGTAAAACCACCAGGATTTCAGAGGTAATTGAGGGTTGCGATGTAGAACTGGAGGGTCACAAATTCCCAGTTAAACCCTTTACGATGACGTTAGGTGGTTTCGATTTGGTGCTTGGAATGGATTGGTTGGCAGATTTCGAAGCGAACATTGTGTGTCGCAAGAAGATGATCAGTTTGACAGCGCCTGACGGGAGTCCAGTGACAGTTTATGGGGATCGGGTTACTACGATTCCGAAAGTATCTCAATGGAAGTGGCGGGAAAATGTATGAGGCGTGGATGTAACGCCTATTTATGTTATGTGAAAGATGTAGAGAAGCCAGCACCACAACTATCTGATGTTCCGGTTGTGTGTGAGTTCCCAGACGTGTTCCCGGAAGACTTATCGGGATTGCCACCTGACAGAGAGATCGAGTTCCAGATTGATTTAGTACCAGGCGCCCAACCTGTTGCCAAAGCACCATACCGATTGGCCCCGACAGAGATGAAAGAATTGATGGAGCAGTTACAAGAGCTGTTGGATAAGGGGTTTATTCGACCGAGTATCTCACCTTGGGGTGCTCCTGTCCTGTTTGTAAAGAAAAAGGACGGTAGTATGAGGATGTGCATCGACTACCGCGAGTTGAATAAGCTGACAGTAAAGAACAGATACCCCTTGCCGAGGATCGACGACTTATTTGATCAACTTCAGGGTGCTAGTTGGTTTTCACGTATAGATCTTCGATCAGGCTACCATCAACTGAAGGTGAAGGAGCAGGATATCCCTAAAACAGCTTTTCGTACGCGCTATGGTCATTATGAGTTCCTCGTTATGTCATTTGGTCTGACCAACGCGCCAGCTGCTTTTATGGACCTGATGAATAGGGTGTGCCGGCCGATGTTGGATAAATCAGTGATTGTATTCATTGATGACATCTTGATTTATTCAAAGAGTGAGACTGAGCATGCCGGTCACATTCGCGAAGTTCTGGAGACGTTGAGAAGGGAGAAGTTGTATGCTAAATTCTCCAAGTGCGCATTCTGGTTGCGTGAAGTTCAATTCTTGGGTCATGTAGTAAATCCGGACGGGATTGTGGTCGATCCGGCGAAAGTGGAAGCAGTTATGCAATGGAAATCTCCGAAGACGCCGACCGAGATCCGTAGTTTCTTGGGTTTGGCGGGTTACTACCGAAGGTTTATCCAAGACTTTTCCAAAATTGCTTCTCCACTGACAAAGTTGACCCGGAAGGATGTGAAATTTGTATGGGGTCAAGCTCAAGAGAAGGCGTTTGAAGAACTGAAGACGAGATTGACCCAAGCTCCAGTATTGGCGTTACCCGAAGGGAGTGAAGATTTGGTGGTTTATTCGGATGCCTCCTACTCGGGGTGGGGTGTGTACTAATGCAGAGAGGAAAAGTGATAGCCTATGCATCCCGACAGTTGAAAGTTCATGAGGTTAATTACCCTACTCATGACTTGGAGCTAGCAGCTGTGGTTTTCGCGTTGAAGATTTGGCGGCACTATTTGTACGGGATGAAGTGCACCATCTTTACGGACCACAAAAGCTTGAAGTACTTCTTCGAGCAAAAAGATCTGAATATGAGGCAACGGCGATGGTTGGAGCTTATAAAAGACTATGATTGTGAGATCCATTACCATCCGGGCAAAGCCAACGTGGTGGCGGATGCCCTTAGCCGAAAGGAGAGGCCCGAGCCAATTCGAGTGAAGGCGTACCAGCTAATCATGACCTCCGACGTAATGAAACAGGTCAAAGAGTTCCAAGATGAGGCTTTAAAGGACGAACATCTTAACTCTGAACGCATGAGAGGTCTGGTCGCGGAGTTGGGAGAAAACGCAACGGGTGTTAGAACTCGGTTTGGGCGTATGTGGATTCCTCGTCTTGGGGATCTACGAATGAAGATTTTGGATGAAGCTCATAAGTCTCGATACTCCATTCATCCCGGTGCTACCAAAATGTACCAAGATATGAAGAAAGATTACTGGTGGCCGGGTATGAAACGTGATGTGGTGGAGTATGTGAGCAAATGCCTCACGTTTTTGCAAGTAAAGGCAGAGCACCAGAAGCCGTATGGAAAGATTCAGCCGTTGGACATACCGGAATGGAAGTGGGAGCACATCACCATGGATTTTATCACAAAGCTGCCACGTACCCCGAAAGGGTATGATACGATCTGGGTGATTGTGGATCGATTGACGAAGAGTGCTCACTTCTTACCGATGCGGGAGACATATTCGTCCGAGAAGTTGGCTGATCTTTTCATCAGAGAGGTTGTGACTCGTCATGGTGTACCGGTGTCGATTGTATCTGATCGCGACACACGGTTTACATCCAAATTCTGGAAGAAATTCCACGATGCTATGGGGACGAGGTTGCATATTAGCACGGCTTATCATCCTCAAACTGATGGTCAGTCAGAAAGGACCATTCAGACTTTAGAGGACATGCTCCGAGCATGTGTTATTGACTTCGGGGGAAGTTGGGATGACCATCTACCGTTAGCTGAGTTCTCATACAACAACAGTTATCATGCCAGTATCGGCATGCCACCCTATGAGATGCTATACGGTAGAAGATGCAGGACACCCGTCTGTTGGGGTGAAATTGGTCAGAAAGAATTGGGAAGCGTCGAAGTGGTAGAGGCTACGACTGAAAAGCTTGAAAGAATTAAAGCATATATGAAAGCTGCCAAAGACCGACAGAAATCGTATGCCGACAAACGACGCAGACCGATTGAGTTCCAGGTGGGAGATCGTGTTATGTTGAAGGTCTCACCTTGGAAAGGGATCATTCGATTCCGGAAGCGGGGTAAGTTGAGTCCGCGATATATAGGCCCTTTCCGAATCATTGCTCGAGTAGGAGAGGTGGCCTATAGGTTAGATTTGCCAGATGAACTAAGTGGAATCCACCCGACTTTCCACGTGTCTCATCTGAGGAAGTGTTTGGCGGACGAAGACATGGTCGTTCCACTGGATGATATCGAGGTAGACGAAAAGCTCAATTATGTAGAGCAACCAGTGGCGATCATAGATCGAAAAGAGAAGAGGTTGCGAAATAAAGTGGTTCCCCTTGTGCGTGTACAGTGGCGGCACAGGAAGGGATCCGAGTCGACGTGGGAAACCGAAGAAGAAATGAGGCAGCATTACCCACGATTGTTCGAAGAGTAACAGGTTTCGGGGACGAAACCTAAAAAAAGGGGGGTGGACTTGTAACACCCGGAAGTCTGACTTTTGGTAGGCTATGCGACTGAGCCTCAGTCGCCTGTGATTTATGCGACTGGAGGTCAACCGCATGGCTTTTCGGCCGATTGAAGCTCAACCGCACGATTGGAGTTCAACCGCCCGAATGGAGTATGAGCCGCATGGAACATGTGCGATTGGGGTCCAATCGCATAGTGTTCATGCGACTGAAGGTCCAGTCGCCCCTGGACCAGATGCGACTGAGAAGTGGGTATAAAAATGGAGCAGCTCCACTCTCCTCCCATTTTCAGTCGGGAAGAGAGCAGAAAGAGACCGAGAAGAGAAAGAAAGAGGGGAAGGTGCTGCCTGATTGTCGAGAAGCAAGCTAATTCGAAGCTCATCAACTCCTACCTGACAATGTGAGTTCTAGGACCCCTCATTTACATGTTTTCTAACGATTTTGGGGCTGGAAACGCATTAAAACCCTAGTTTTGAAATAGTGAAAGTTTGACCCATTTGGGTAAATCTTGAGTAATGTGTTTATGGTATGAATTAGGACTAGTATATACTTGTATGAGGTCCTAGTAGGAATCCCTAAGGCTTGGGAGGGTTGAATTGGGCTGAAAATGGGTTAATGGTGACTGTGGGGACGGGGGTTTCGCGACTGCTGTTCATGAAGAACTCCAGTCGCTGCCCAGTTAGGGTTATGCGACTGAAGGGCCATTCGGCCGAATGAGTGAAAGTTGATGTCCAATCGCCCGACTGAGACTCAGACGCCCGATTGAGTCTCAATCGCACGATAGGTGATGCGACTGAGGGTTTCGGTCGCATAAGCTCAATCGCAGAGTAGTTCAGTCGCACGGTTAAGAGTTAGTCGCATATAACCCAGTCGCAGAGTGTCTAGTCGTACGGAAGGAAGTTCAATCGCACGTTTGAGTACCCATTCGCATGAGTAGCCCAATCGCATGACCCAGTCGCATGGAGGACATGCGACTGGTGGTAGTTCAGTCGCCCGGACAGGGCTGATGTGAGTAAATGTAGAAGTGTATGTATGATGTATGTATGTTAGTATGATGTTGCCATGATAGATGGTGAATACTGATGATATGTAAGTATGTATGTTCCTTATGTGTATGTGTCTTATCTTTAATAACTTTACGTGAATGAATGAACGAAAGAAACGAATGTATTAAAACGTAAAGTGAAAGATAATGAAAGAAGGAACACGATGAATGAATGCATGCATTAATGAAAGAAAGTAAGAAAGGCTTGCAAGCAAATGAAGGAGGTGCACACCCCTGGCAGGTGTTAGCTCAACGGTGTACGGGTTAGCTACCCCGAAGGATGTGCATCGGGTCAATCATTGAGATTGATAATGAGGTGAGCAACTTCGTGTTGCAAGAGACTCGGTTAGTAGGCAATCGTAAGATTGTCACTGAGGTGAGCAGTCGCGCACTGCAACAGACTCGGCTAACGTATGTTAGAAGTAAAGTGAAAAGATGAGTGGTGCATGTTTCTACCCCAGGTGACTGGATCAGCTTTGTGCACAACGTTCGTGGCTAACCACCACAGGTCCAGCACCAGTAGTATGTATGATGAAAGTGGGGTATTGTACATGTCACCGAATGTAATGAACGTTCGAACGAAAGTAAAGAAAGTATGAATGAATGTAATGAATGTTCGAACGTAAGTAATGAATGTAAGAATGAAAGTAAAGTACGTACGAAAGTACGTGAAGTATGTATGTATGAAAGTAAATGAGATTGATGAAGAGTACACGAATGAAAGTAAGTAATGAATGATGAGATAATAATAATATTATCTACGTGTACGTATGATGTGTGAACACATGTATGAAAGAGCAGTTAATGAGAATGAAAGTATGTTTTATTATAAAAAACTAGAACTCACTCAGCAACGCTGACTTTTATGTGTTTTCCAGTTCACAGGTAGTGTTGCTGAGGATGGCACGAGGCGACTACTCAGCTCTTTTGGGATGGCATTCTCCAGTTGATAATGCTGCAACGTCATGGGTTACGGGTCCATAATATTCGCAACACATCACGTTGCATGTCATTATGAGATTTCTTGAGGATCTGAATAAACGAGATCACTCAAGAAATCTCCTTTAGATTTTGATAAGTTCGCCACGCATTGGAAGCGTGCGCGTAGCACATGCAACGAAATATGTTGCATGAGAGTGTCAAGAGTATTCCGTCAGGGTTCCGATGTACGGAATTACCTAAGGAATATTCTTTAGAATAAAATATAATTTTTATGTTTTTGAACTTAATATCTCCTCTAGAGGTCGCTGTATGATCCTATGAGGGGAAACAAAGTAGAGAAAGCTGCATTTTGTAATCGAGTCAATGATGTAATGACTTTTATGAATGAATGAGAATGTATATAATTTATCATTTCCGCTGCGTTGATTTATGATTATATACACTATGTAAGTTATACGTGCGATGAAGAACCAACAGTAAGGTGCCCGGTGAGCGGGGCCTTACAGACTGTATTTCACCTTTTTATGCGATTTCGCGTAAGTAGGTAAATAGGAAATTTCGCACGAATCAACATTCTCGCGCGAAAAGTTTGGCCGCGCGAAAACAGTTTTCGCGCAATTGGTTCTCTCGCACGAAAAGTCTGATTTTCGATTTTCTGATCAACATGTCTTCATCAACACAAAATTTGAAGCATCTTATGCCAGAGAAAATTGAGAATCTGTTTGCCGAGTTTATATCTGATGATCTCTTGGATGGAGTCTTTGCTGAGAAGGAAGAAGTTGAGGAAGAGAAGGAAGAAGTTGAATGTAAGAAGGAAGCTGAGAATGAAGAAAAGGAAGAACCAGTTAAGGCTATGAAAGCATTCATGGTGAAAAAGAATGAAGAGCCTGAAGGAGAAAGCTCAGAACCAAGGGTATATGATGGTTTATGCAAAAATTCATGTGTTGAGAAAGTTCAAAAATACAGAGTTCATAATGAGAGCCTGATAATGGAAGTTGAAAAACTTCAATATCAAGCTTGCAAACACAAGTCAAATGAAAAGATTTTTAAAGAAAAACTTGAAGGTTTAAATAAAACAATATATAACTTAAAATTAAATCTTCATGATAAAGAATGTACCAATAATGACTTGACAAATAGAAATAATGAACTCGCTTTAGAAATTAATAGACTTAACAGTGAATTAGCCACGGCTAAATTGACTGTTGAGAAATTTGAACTTTCATCAACGATGGTTGAAGGAATAATCAAGTCACAAATGACTCAGAAGATCAAAGGAGGAAAATGTGGTGTTGGGTTTTCTAACATTGCTCCTCCAATTAATCATGATTACTCATGTTTACCATCATCTGATAGCATTTGTGATTCTGATATGGTCTATGGGATTGGATTCTCTCCATCTCAAGACTTAAAACCTTCAGTCAAAATAAATTTATCTGTTGATCCTATCATAGTACCCAAACCTAAACAAACTCTATATGGAAATGAAAAGTTGGTTCATTTGAATGAGATTAAATCTAATAGCAAATATAATTTGAATGCAAATCTAAGGGTAAATCAGAAAGAAAGAATTGAAAAGGATTTTAAAAATAGATTTGTTTCAAAAGGTTTAATTGAAAATGAAGAACATATTTTTAAAGAAACGAATTCTCGATTCTTTAAAAATAAACTTCATTATAATGCTAACATTGTGAATCAAGATATTTGTAGCCCAGATTTGCAAGTGAAAGCTCCCTCTCCAGTACAAATTCGAATAACAAAGCCTGGTCCTTCTTCAGCATATTCTAAGCCTGGTCCTCCTCCAGCAAATTCAAAGTCTGGTCCTACTCCAGCAGAATCAAAGACTGTTCCTATTCCAACACCACCGATTCCAAAAGTCAAAACTGCCAAATCTCCAATCCAAAGTGGTCATAATTCATCGATTTCCTCGAATCTGCAAAAGATGAATTTGCAATTGTCAAACGAGACAAAGATTCGAGAGACTGTGGAGAAAGTTAAACCTAGTCAATCTGCCTTTGGTTTTTATGACAATTTTCATAATTGTCATCCACAGTTTGTTTTCCATACACAACAAAAGAGATGCTTTCAGTGTGGAAACACAAATCATTTGGCAAATAAGTGTCCTTTTAGACTAAAATCATTAAGTAAACAAAGATTTCATAATTCTATTTCTCATAATAGAAAAATGTTTTTCACTCGTGGAAAATTTTCAAATAATATGAAATCAAAGGTTGTTAATGGTTTTAATGTCAAACGGGATAAGAATTTGACTAATGATGTAATAGAAAATGTCAAGATTAAAAGCATAAATGAAAAGAATTATGTGCAAACAAAATATAATAATATCAAATCATTTTGTCTTGCTGCAACACACAATGTGCTCAAGTCATGTATGACTTGGGTACCAAAAACTAAGTAATTTTGTTACTTATGCAGGGACAACCGCAAAAGGCTATTGAAAGTCTATGGCATATAGACAGCGGTTGTTTAAAGACATATGACAGGAACTTACAATTGCTTCAACATGTTCAGTCATATATCAAAGAAATTTAAAATAAGCTTTGAAAATTATTTTTGGTCTTAGGGGGAGTCAAGACTGGATCAATAAAATAAATTTTCATGATTAAATGAGAAATAATATTACAAAGTTCTACAGAGTCTAAGTACTTTCAAAGGCTTAAATACGAATAGACTTGGATTATGTTTGATGTGTCAATAGGCTTTACTTTCAGAAATGAAAAGATCATAATTGAGTGATTACACATGAATTAAAGAAATATGATTTAGTGGGGAACATATCATGATTATGTACCAAAAATGTTCTAACACAGACTGAGAGATATAATCTTGTCATACTCAAGCCTGTATATGACTGATTCAGTGATTATCATAACTATATATATATATATATAAAAGATCAAAATACAAAAAGAAACAAAAAGAGAAAAACAAAAAGAAAATAATTGAGCAAAAAGATGCCAACAAAGGCCATATAGGATATAAGATGCCAAAAAGGCACAACAAATCAAAAGATATGTCTAAAAGACATACATACTATATGGTATATATTTTCTATTTTGAGAATAGTTTTTAACCTTGGAAGGCAAAATCGAAAGATGGGGCATGTAAGTCCGGATGGCTTGTAAGTCCTAAACATCTTGAGAGGGCAGACGTAAGTCCGGACGGCTATCAGTAAGTCCTTAAACTTGTTAATATTCCGGGTTAAGAAATGTTTCTCAGGCTAGTTATGCTTAAATAGTTATATTTAGGAATACAATAAATGGTATCACTGATCATCAATGCATGGTTTAAGTCAAATTGGGGTGACTTGAAAATCTCGATAGTGTCTTGAAGGATAATAATTACTTTACAGAAGTTCTGATTGTGGGATCCACTGATTTATATTAAATCAACACAAAACATGATATATATCACTCATTATGTTTCTGAGTAAAACATGAAGTATAAGTTTAAAGCGGACAACAGATATTGACAATCAACTTAACCAGTTATTTTAAATAAAGCTGGACAGAGTCTTGACTTGATAAAGAACTATATGATCTCATTTTGAAAATTCTTTCAAGAAAAGGAAGATTCCAGTCCATGCTCCAGTTCCTCCCAACTCCTTAAAGCAATTACTTTCTTGGAGATGTGAGAAGGATTCAGTCGACTTGAACGAGCTGCTACTCTGTCCTATCTCAGCTGACGAGATCATACAAGAAATCAAATGTTGATCTTGACTAAGATTGTTTCACCGAGCCTAGGGGGAGATTGTAGAGGACTAATCAAGGCTCGGCAAAACAATTGAAGTCTGAATGAAGTCAAATTCTGAAGATTGCTTGTGCGAAAGCCAGACTCACGCGAAATCAAGTTTCCACGCGAGAACAGCTTCCACGCGAGAACAGCTTCCACGCGAAAGACAAAGCCGCGCGAAAGGCATCTCGCGCGAGAACCCGATGTTTAGTATAAATAGCTAGATTTCGTTTTGTAATTAAGCTTTTCGTTGATATTATCATTTTGTTCTGTGCGAAATCGCACAAGACCTGTAATAGGTTTCTGTTCATCAATTCAATATCATTTGAGTTCAATTTGATTCTTCTTCTACTCCAATCTTGTTTATATTCCGCGTTCACAAGATTGAGATCGTGTGTTATTGTTTCTGGGAGATTTTCAGAGGTTTTACATGATGTTTGCTTTAGTTCAATTTTAAAATCTAGATAATTGGTGATATTTTAAAGTATGAGCATTATTAGCAGGTTTAAAATATAAAATGACTGTAAATAAAAAAACATTTGGTCGTAATAACTTTGTAGCGGTCGCAAAACGGTCGCAAAAATTCCTTTGCAATAACCCATTAGCGGTCGCAAAACGGTCGCAAGTAGTTTCGGTCGCAAAATGGTCGCAGTACCACGGTCGCAAATCGGTTGCAAATACCGCTGGTCGCAAATCAGTCGCAAATATCGCCGGTCGTAAATCGGTCGCAAGTACCGCCGGTCGCAACTACCATCGGTTGCAAAAATGGTCGCAAATTAAACGGTAGCAAAGCAGTCGCATGATTTTCGACGGTAATAGCGGTCACAATAATTGGTCGCAAATAAGATTGTGGTCGCAAAATGTCGCAGTAGGCCTTTTGCGACGTGTGTTTTTCCCATTGCTTGTTCGGTCGCAAAACGGTCACAAATAGCCATTTGCGACCGTTTTGCGACCGAAAGAGACCGTCTCAAATGCCTGAATTCCTAGTAGTGATTTATTAAAATACATTTTGGGTAAATAAAATTTTCAACTACATTACTTTGGGAAAAACTCCATATGTATGTGCAACGCCCCATATTAATAAGGGTATTGAGAAGGATAAAATAGAAAAATAGATAAACCCTAATCCTGTAATATAAATCGAGGGAGCCACCCCCACTCCACCTTTTCTTACCTTCGGCTGCAAGAATTAGATAGAAAGAGAGAGAAAATTTTAGAAAGAGAATCATGCACTACTAGAAAACTGTTAATAGATGACGCGCAAAAGATGACGCGCGAAAAAAGATGACGCGCATTTACGCGTATCATAAAATATATGTCGTGTTTTAAACTATTTTTAGAAAGGATGACACGCATTTATGCGTGTCATCTTGATTTGTCATATTTTAAATTTTTTAACTTCAATTTCCCCCTTTTTGTAGTCTCTTAAACCCGCTATCTCTCAAAATTCCCTTTCATCCCGCCGGCCAGCCCCCTTCGCACAATCAACCCACCGGCCAATCGATCGACTACCGGCCACCCCCAGTCACACAATCAACCCACCGGCCTCCCCCCGTCGCACAATCGACCCACCCCGTCACACAATCGGGCCACTCGCGGCACCCCCTCATCGCACAGTCGACCCCTTCGACCAGCCCTTCGACCAGCCCTTCGACCAGCCCTTCGACCAGCCCCTTCGACCAGCCCCTTCGACCAGCCCCTTCGACCAGCCCTTCGACCAGCGAACCTTCGCAACCTTCGAGCCACTCGCGGCCACCCCCTCCCTACAGAACCTTCGAGCAGCCTCCGTCGGGCACCCGCAAATATTCCAAGTCGTAGGTAGGTACATTGTTTTTTTATTTTGATTGCTAAATTGTGGTTGATTGTGGATGTGCAAGCACTTCGGTGAGTGACGTGCTGCTACTGTTAGTAAGACTGAAGAAGTCGGGGATGTATTATGGTACTGACTTGAAATTGGTTGATCGACATGTGAGGCTTGCTGCCTTGCTGAGATGATATTCACACTTCATTGTGCGATTTGTGCTTGATCCTCTTTGTTGCTCCTCTCATGGCCGCTGAGTTGAAAAAATCCACAAGGAGTGCGATATTCAATCATGCACGCAACCTGTTTGATGAAATGTTTGTAAGTTTTTTTTGCCTCTTATTGAGATTTATACATATTAACATAAGAAATGTATCAAATGAATCTATTTTCTTTTGTTTTAGTTTATGAAGAAACTTCAATATTAAAGTTGTTTGTTCTTGTTTATTTCTTCAATAGGTTCTTGTTGTTAGTAATTGAACAGTTGCACCACTTGCCTACTTTTGTTTGTTTGACTGTTATCCATATGGCTTTGACATTTTGACCACATACAGATTTGGCTCATTGGTAACTAATGACTTTGGTTAATAATAATTTATCAAAGGTAATCATGATTTATCGTTGTGCTTTACATTCATTGTTTCTCTTTACACCATAATTTTTTGATGAATCTACTTTACTTGGCCTTATGTCACTGTTTTGAACAATCCATCGTTGACCGCACTGCATACTTCTTCAGCATAGTTGCCACAACTTAATGTTGTATGTAATGCCCTTATCTTTTTATATCTATAGTGTTGTTGCTGTTAAGGTATATTATGTAAAAGTCTCCATCTATGACTGATTTCCAATATTATTTCTTTTTTAACTACGTACTTCAAACTTCATGTTTTGTTGTTAGTCTAAAAATACTTCGATTATTTAACTAGGGTTTGGGGTTACTAGTGTAAGTTGTTGATTTGCTTCTTCATTTGTGGCATATATTTAAAATACTTTATTATGTAAGTAGGGTTTAGGGTGATTAATATGAATGACTAGTCTCTAGAATACTGTTATATCTTTTTTATTCCTGCCCACTTATAATTTCATGTTTTGTTCCTTCCCTTGCAGCTGTCTCTGTCCCAAAAGGGTGGGTATGGTTAAACTCTAAATAACTTACTATGTTGAGTTTAGTTTATCATTTGTTAAGCATTTAGTTTATTGTTGTTTCAGATTAGTGATGGGATGGTTGAGGCCTCGTAAGCTAACAGGATATTCAACACCATAAACGAACATGAAATCGACAGTTGATATGTAGTTTTCGGGCAGACACACTCTATTCCAGTACTTGTAGAAGAAGTGAAAGAAACTGAGATAAAGGATGTATTTGCTATTCAATTTTTTGACAAATTCTTTATTATTGTTTTCTGATTATGGTTGCTTAACTGTCTTTTTCTGTATGCTAATTGTTTTAACTGATTGCTAATTAACAGGAAAAGGGAAGGGAAGAAGGAGTCACCAAGGATGATATTTTCATTGAAGGAATTACATGCAAACAGTTTTAGTTCTGACAAACAGGCTTGGTGAAGGTGGATTTGGTAGGGTCAGCCATGGTAAATTAAACATCATTTTCTATTTTTAATGTTTTTAATTAAGTAATTGATTTTTGGCTTCTAATTGATCAAGTAAGATGGACATGTGCTTTTGAAGTAAGGTGTTTTTTTCTTTGCTCGTTATGTTTCGCAAGGGGCTCTGTTAGGTATGTTTTTCTTTCCCATGACTAATTAAAACTAGAAACTAACGGTTGTTATTTACTCTTAAATTCAATTTTAATTTAGTTTTAGAGTTTTGATCGCACTCATAAGTAGGGAATGTTTGCTGCTCTATTATGGACTTGGTACTATACATTGTTGAAAATGTCAAAGCCATCGGGCGCTTCATCAGGATACCAGGGTTTCTTATTTCTATTCTAATCTACTACATTCTTATTCAAACATCTCAGGTAAGTTCATCCTCAAATTTGTTTATTGATATGTGTTGTTTAAATCATGTTACTTATTGAAATAAGGTAAGGAAAATTGCAAATGGAATTTGGGAAGTAACCTAGATTTGAAAATGGAATTAAATGACCTTACAACATCTCTGCCTCATACTTCTATTTCCTCTCTTTGCCTTCTCAAGATTGATTATTCCGGAAACAATACTGACACGTGACCACGGTTTGACCCAGCTGTGGTGGGGGATCAAACTGGGTATATCAGGTCATGTTTAATTAAGTCACAAGCAGTAGCACATTATGGGGGTAGTGGGGTAGAAATTAGTGGGCCAGTTGTTAGCATGTTATAGTATGTATATATGTTTTTGATGTTCTAGGTTAGAAGAGGAGTATTTTGGGTTTTCTGGCTTGTAATTGGGAGACAGGTCCCTGTCAAAGAGGACTGTATTGTTCTTGATTAATTTCAATCAAGCCCACTAGAGTTCTAATACCCCACTTTCAAAGTATTTTAAATATTGTTATTATATATATATTGATAGATAAAAACTTTACTTCATTCAATCTGTCCACAAAAACAAGAAACATAATGGAAGACAAAATAATTAAACATGCACAATGTTATTCATGCATTTGATGAACCCTTACACTCTGATGCCTAACAGCTCTTCCTTTGTTTTTTGACAGGGATGCAAACCACTACATACTATCATAGGCTCACATCACAAGGCAAATAATATAGCTCAATCAATGTTAGTAAGCTAAAATCTAAGTCCTAACCTTTAGGTATCTTTCTCTTTTAAATAAACTAGTCAAGTGTTTGAGATTGTTTATCTTAAACTGGTCAGGTTGGTGGAAGTGGTTTTGGATGTTATTGACAAGTTTAATTTGGTGAATTGGTTTTGTCTTAGGTTGGAAGAGGTAAGATGAATACACCGATGGTGATTTGGATGGAGTTCATGAAGACTGGTCGCGTTACGTATCGAATTTCATTTATATGTAGGCCAGCAATGAAATATTTGAACTTGTATTTGTATTTGTATTGCAATGAATTTGGATTTGCTTTGTAGTTTATATTATTTAACAACTTTTGTAAACTTTGTTCGTATTTAATGGATTTCGCTTTTAGTGTTATTCGACAATTTGTTTTAGAAAACAACAGGTAAATTTATTAAAAATAAAAAAAAATAAAAATGCAGCTAATTTTATGACGTGCATTGCGTATCATCTTTAGCACGTCATAAAAATTTCATAGATAACACGCGCATGTGCGTCATCTAGTCATTTATGACTACCCTTTCCTTGACGCGCATTGCGCGTCATCTTTTGCACGTCATAAAATGCGCATCATCTTTTGCGCGTCATAAACAGATGACGCACGGATGCGTGTCATCTATCATTTATGACTACCCCTTCCTTGACACGCATTTGCGCGTCATCTGACCCCAAAGATGACGCGCAATGCGCGTCATCTATTGCAGTTTTTCTAGTAGTGATGAAGTGGCTTTGATCCTTAATAGTATTGCGGATTTGTTAAAGGATCATCATCATTCGACAGGTAACACGGAGAAACAGTAGGACACTATAAATAAATACATAGCATATGATATTAATTTTTTATGAAACAAAATATACACTAAGAGTATAGGAACTATATAGGCACTTTAAAATAATAGTACGACGCAGTAAATACATTGCTAAGAACATTATTGTGTTCTTTAAATTTTTTTTTCGTGTTACTAGTTTCTTACGAGTTAAAATAACTTTCACTCATTAGAAACAAGCAACACGAAAAAACATAAAGAGAAGAACCTAGCTCATGTATAACTTAGTAACGTCACTGCCATGCAAATTACCGGCCTGCTTGTGAGAGAGTTTTAGTTCTTCAACATTAAAGAACGAAGGAAGAAGGTTTGATGGATTATACATAAGGGAGAGCTCATATTTATACCCACGTATATACACACATTTAAAATAAATAAAAGAACTGCAGGTTTTAGGTAATTCACTAACATTATTTTTGCAGGGTATATGATAATTCTACTACGATATAATAATATATTCAAAATCATGTTTTATTTAAACTCTTATATTCTTGAAATTGTTTTTGTAACTTCTTATTATTATGTTTTCATATACGCACTCAGTTATACCCATTTATTTCGAAATTTTCCACCTAAGAGATGCTTCTTTGTGAATATGTATGTATTAGAGTGTGCCATGTATTATCAATAAGCATATCAACTCAAACAAATTGAATAGCCTAAGGGGCTGTTTGTTTTCGTCTGACCCGGCTTACCCAGCTGACTCGCTGACTCGGTCAGCCGGTCAGCCCGTTTGTTATTGGTGAAACCCACTTCTGACCGGGTCGGATGGGCTGACCTAGACCTTAAAACCTTAATAGCTGACCACAACCAATTTCTCCATCGGAGCACCCCCATCGGAACCCCCATCGTTTAGCACCCCATCGACGAGCACCCCCCATCAGACGCGAACCCTCGGCACCCTCATCGTCGGCCCATGCTCCGGTTGCAACCATCTCCCTCCGCGAGCAACCATCTCCCTCCGACGAACCCTTGAATTGGAGGGTTGTGGCGACTGTTGCCGTTGTGTTGGCGGTGGAAAAGGTGGTGCGGTGGTGGTGGGTTGTGGTTGGGGATTGTAGAAGGGTTGGTAGATTGTTGGAATTGAAGGGGAATGAGTTTAGCGGTGGTGGTGGTGGGATTTGGTGGGGGAGATGACAATGGCAGATGGATTTTTGCTTATCTTGAAACTATAATTTATCTTTCTTTTTTTAGCTTTTTTAAATAACTATTTAAATAAAAATAGTTAAGATAATAAAAACTTGATTTTGAATGAAGATGGCATGAATCAATATCATCATTAATCAGTTTTCAAAGCACCATATGTGCAACCATTTGGTTATTTTTTGATTGCACCACCGCCCACCGCCCCAAACTCGTTAGAACAACGGACCAATATGGCTATTTTTATGGTTTCTTTTGTGTGTTAAAATAATTTATGAATGAAGTTATTACATAATATCGGTTAAAATACAAGGGTGATATGGTTATTTTTATCATTCAGTATAGTCAGTCAGATACTGTATCAAACAACCAAGTTCCAGTCACATGCAGACTCAGTCAGAACTTCTTACTGGGTCAGCTTCTGACTCAGTCAGATCTTACTCAGTCAGCACAATCAAACAGCCCCTTAGACATATCGATCTTGTTTGCCAAGATCACGGGTCAATATACATTTTAAGTTTTTTTTTGAAGAATTTTTACATGTATTGAAATTTTTATTCACGGTTTACCATGTTTTGAGGTTTAATTCAACTATAATTTCTAGTATAACTAATAACTTTTTGGATGCAATCCAGCGTTAAGTAATTTTGCAAAATTTAAATACAACAGTATAAGGAGCTCAGATTCGTATTCACTCACTAATGGTGGGTACCCGCACGATGCAGCGAGGAACATGGGTCAAGCTCAGCCGAGCTTAGGCTTAACATATTATCAAACCAAGCCGAACCGACTCAACTCATTTACAACTGAGATGATCTCGAGCCAAAAATTTTCGAGTAAGGTTCAAACACAGATAAAGTTTCAAAGTTTTGCAATAAAAAAATAGATCTCTATTAACCAAAATGTTATTGCTTATCCAACTTTGCCAAAAAATCATGAAGGGTATGTATGGTTTAACTTTCTCAAATAAGAAGACTTGTTTCTTTATAGGAGTTTATTTATGAAATGATGTAGAGCAGGCTAAAAAGTAAAAAAAAAAACTTTGATTCACTACAAAATATTCGGTCATTAGCGGCGACAGTTATCGCCGCTAATACCCCAACTTGTCGCCGCTATAGGTATTAGCGGCGACATGTCGCCGCTAATGGGTCGCCGCTAAAAGTTAGTCGCTATTGGTCAAATGGTCGCCGCTAATGGGTCGCCGCTAAAGATGTCGCCGCTAATACTCTACAATCGCCGCTAAAAGTTGTCGTCAGCTTGTGGTTTTTTTAACTATTAGCGGCGACAGCTGTCGCCGCTAATGGTTATTTTTCAAATTTTTTTTTTTGCTTTTTCAAAAATCCAGTTTTCATTCAAAATAAACCTAGATTTTCTAATAACATAATCTAGATTACGCAATAACATAAAGTTATACATAAACTAAATCTAGATTACGAAATATCATACAATCATATATAGATAATTTAGTCATAATTAAAGGCTAAAATTCTAGATTGCGCAATATTATACAATCATAAAATAAGGTATTCATCCCTCTCGTCTGAATCATCTTCTTCCGCTTGATTTGGAGCTTTTTGCGAAGCAATTAATTGTGTCATTTGTGACATAAATTGCGTATTTGGAACAGACTTGAAATTTGCTCCTGCAAAAATAAAATATACATTTATATTTTGACAAAGTATATGAAGTGTAAACCAAACATACTATGTTGAACTTAACACATTCAAGTTTAAGTTGTTTTTTACCGGTTTAAACTTAAATCATGTCCTTTTCACCCGTTTTGACCCGTTTAAGCTAAACTTAGATAAATAAATTCTATTTTAGCGATTAAAAGTCATAATTAACCTAAAAAAACTACGATGAACTTAACACATTCAAGTTTAAGTTATTTTGACTCGTTTATCCGCAAATCATGTTCTTTTCACCCGTTTTGACCCGTTTAAGCTAAACTTAAATAATTAAATTCTATTTTAGCGATTAAAAGTCATAATTAACCTAAAACAACTATGATGAACTTAATACATCCAAGTTTAAGTTATTTTGACCCGTTTAACCACAAATCATGTCCTTTTCACCCGTTTTGACCCGTTTAAGCTAAACTTAAATAATTAAATTCTATTTTAGTAATTAAAAGTCATAATTAACCTAAAACAACTATAATTAACTTAACACATCCAAGTTTAAGTTATCTTAACCCGTTTAACCACAAATCATGTCCTTTTCACCCGTTTTGACCCGTTTAAGCTAAACTTAGATAATTAAATTCTATTTTAGCGATTAAAAGTCATAATTAACCTAAAACAACTATGATTGTAAAACCTCTGAAATCTCCCAGAAATCAATAACACACGATCTCAATCACGTGAATGCGGAATTTAAACGTGATTGGATAGAAAAGAAGTTTGAATTGAACACGAAATGCTTCTATAATTGAATCAAACAACCTATAAAAGGTCTTGTGCGGTTTTCGCACAGTACAGAATGATAAATGATCGAAACGCTTAATTACAAAACGAAAACAAGCTATTTATACTAAACAGTGTGTTCTCGCGCGACAAGCTTTTCGCGTGGAACAAGCTTTCGCGCGGCATTAATCTCTCGCGTGGAGACCTTCTTCGCGTGAGATCTGCTTCTCGCGTGACTTCTTCAATTCGCGTGGATGAGGCTTTCGCACATGCTGTTTTTCAGATTTCGTCTTTATTCAGTCTTCAAATGTTTTGCCGAGCCTTGATTAGTCTTCTACAATCTCCCTGGGCTCGGTGAAACATCTTCAATCAAAATCAACATTTGCTCTCTTGTAATTGCCTGAATAAGCATACCATTTGTTCCAAAGGATTCGATCCTTCATCCAGACATACTGGCAAGATAGAAAGAAAACTGACTCATCAGCTGCAATGGGACAGTGTAGTAGCTTGATTAAGTCGTCTTTGCCAAACTTCATTAAGTCAGCTGGATCAATGATTCTAAATGATTTGTCAGTGCATTTGATCATAGCATGACCTGAATCCTTCTCACATCTCCAAGAAAGTAATTGCTTCAAAGAATTAGGAGGAACAGGAGCATGGACTTGAATCTTTCTTTTCTTGAAAGAATTTTCAAAATGAGATCATATAGTTCTTTATCAAGTCAAGACTCTGTCCAGCTTTATTTAAAATAAACTGGTTAAGTTGATTGTCAATATCTTTTGTCCCTTTAAACTTATACTTCAGGTTATACTCAGAAACATAATGAGTGATATATATCATGTTTTGTGTTGATTTAATATAAGTCAGTGGATCCCACAATCAGAACTTCTGTAAAGTAATTATTATCCTTCAAGACACTGTCGAGATTTCAAGTCACCCCAATTTGACTTAAACCATGCATTGTTTATCAGTGATACCATTTATTGTATTCCTAAATATAACTATTTGAGCATAACTAGCCTGAGAAATATTTCTTAACCCGGAATATTAACAAGTTAAGGACTTACTGACAGCCATCCGGACTTACGTCTGCCCTCTCAAGATGTTAGGACTTACACGCCATCCGGACTTACATGCCCCATCTTTCGATTTTGCCTTCCATGGTCAGAAAATATTCTCAAAATAGAAAATATATACCGTATAGTATGTATGTCTTTTAGACATATCTTTTGATTTGTTGTGCTTCTTGACATCTTATATCCTATATGGCCTTTGTTGGCATCTTTTTGCTCAATTATTTTCTTTTTGTGTTTTTCTCTTTTTGTTTCTTTTTGTATTTTATCTTTTATATATATATATATAGTTATGATAATCACTGAATTAATCATATACAGGCTTGAGTATGACAAGATTATATCTCTCAATCTGTGTTAGAACATTTTTGGCACAGAATCCTGATATGTTCCCCACTAATTCATATTTCTTTAATTCAAGTGTAATCACTCAATTATGATCTTTTCATTTTTGAAAGCAAAGCCTATTGACACATCAAACATAATCCAAGTCTATTCGTATTAAGCCTTTGAAAGTACTTAGACTCTTTTTGAACTGTGTAAAATCATTTCTCATTTAATCATGAAAATTCATTTTTATTGATCCAATCTTGACTCCCCCTAAGACCAAAAATAATTTTCAAAGTGTATTTTTAAATTTCTCCGTTATATGACTGAACATGTTGAAGCAATTGTAAGTTTCCTGTCATATGTCTTTAAACAACCGCTGTCTATATGCCATAAGCTTTCAATGATCCTTTGCGGTTGTCCCTGCATAAGTAACAAAATTACTTAGCTTTGGTACCCAAGTCAAACATGACTTGAGCACACTATGTGTTGCTTTAAGATAGAAAGATTTAGATTGTTATATTTATTTAGCACATCAGTCTTTTCATTTACATTTTTCATATTGATATTTTCGTTTAAATCATTATTCAAACTCTTATTCTTTTTGCCATTAAAATCATTAGCAACTTTTGATTTCTTATGATTTGAAAATTTCCACGAGTGAAAAACAATTTTCTATTATGAGCAATAGAATTATGAAATCTTTGTTTGCTTAATGATTTTTGTCGAAAAGGACAATTGTTTGCCAAATGATTTATGTTTCCACACTGATAACATTTTCTTTGGTGTGTGTGGAAAACAAACTGTGGATGACAATTATGGAAATTGTCATAAAAACCAAAGTCAGATCGACTCTTTGGTTTAAAATTCTTCACATTCTCTCGAATCTTTGCCTCATTTGATAATAGCAAGTTCATCTTTTGCAGATTCGAGGAAATAGGTGATTTGTTCATCTTTGCTTGTTCATTTGGTTTAATTGCTGAGACTTTTGGAATGAATGATGCTGGAATTGGACCAGTCTTAGAATATGCTGAAGAAGGACCAGGCTTTGTTATTCGAATTGGTGCTGGAGAAGGAGCTGTCACTTGCAAATCTGGGCTACAAATATCTTGGTTCACAAGGTTAGCATTATGATGAAGTTTATTTTTAAAGAATCGAAAATTCGTTTCTTTAAAAATATTTTCTTCATTTTCAATTAAACCTTTAGAAACAAATCTACTTTTAAAATCCTTTTCAATTTGTGCCTTTTGATTTGCCCTCTGATTTGCATTCAAATTACAATTATAATTTGATTTAATCTTATTCAAATCATCAGTCTTTTCATTTCCAGATAAAGTTTGATTACCAACAGATCTTAAAACATTTACATTCTTATTTCTCAAACTTTCACTTTAGTTTCACTCTCACTGTCACTCTCCCACTCTTCAACCAAACCATCCACCTTCACATTATCTGTACAAAGATTATTAGTTGATTGTTTAGGTTTAGTTATTATGATAGGATCAACTGTCAGATTTACCTCGACTGAAGGTTTTAAGTTTGAGGATGGAGAAAAACCTATCCCATAACTCATAACAGAATCAAAAATGACATCAGATGAAGGTAAACATGAATAATCATGATTAATTGGAGGAGCGATGTTTGAAAATCCAACACCGCATTGTCCTCCTTTAATCTTCTGTGTCATTTGTGACTTGATAATTCCTTCAACCATAGTTGATGAAAGTTCAAATTTTTCAACAGGCAATTTAGCCGAGGCTAGTTCACTGTTGAGTCTATTAATTTCCAAGGCGAGTTCATTGTTTCTATTTGTCAAATCATTATTTGTATATTCTTTATCATGAAGATTTAGTTGTAAATTGTATATTGTTTTATTTAAACCTTCAAGTTTTTCTTTAAAAATATTTTCATTTGACTTGTGTTTTCGAGCTTAATATTGTAGTTTTTCAACTTCCATTATCAAGTTTTCATTATGAACTCTATACCTTTGAACTTTCTCAATACAAGAATTTGTGCATAGATTATCATATACCCTTAGTTCTGAGCTTTCTCCTTCAGGCTCTTCATCCCTTTTCACCATGAATGCTTTTATAGCCTCAACTGGTTCTTCCTTTTCTTCCTTCTCAGCTTCCTTTTACATTCAACTTCTTCCTTCTCTTCCTCAACTTCTTCCTTCTCAGCAAAAACTCCATCCAAGAGATCATCAGATATAAACTCGGCAAACAGATTCTCAATTTTCTCTGGCATAAGATGCTTCAAATTTGGTGTTGATGAAGACATGTTGATCAGAAAATCGAAACTCAGGTTTTCATGCGAAATAAGAAGTCGTGCGAAAAGTGATTTCGCGCGTCACAATCTTTCGCGCGAGATAGCAGTGCGTGCGAATATCCAAGTTACCTTTCACGCGAAATCGCACAAAAAGGTGATCTAACTGTCTGAGCGAAAACACCCCGTTTCGCACGCGAAAACTCACAGATCAAGCGAAAATTGTCAATTTTGAGCAGAATCTAATCTCCAACAGTTCGTTCAAGCGAGAACCACCTCCAAATCAATGAATATGTCTGATTGAACCCATTTTAATCCAATTTAATGAATTAAGGTCAATTTTAAGCTTAATTTTGATTAAAATTCACTTAAAGTCCACTAATTCAGTTCAAATCGGTCCAAATCAGTCCAAATCCTCCAAAATCGAGCAGAATAACATCTCCATATCAAAATCTAAAGTGATCAATGATGAATTTCTTCAAATTCGAGTAAAACTCAATCCAAATCTCTTCCAAATCGTGGTTCTAGAGCCTAAATCACCCAGAAATCAATAACACACGATCTCAATCACGTGAATGCGGAATTTAAACGTGATTGGATAGAAAAGAAGATTGAATTGAACACAAAATGCTTCTTTGATTGAATCAAACAACCTATGAAAGGTCTTGTGCGGTTTTCGCACAGTACAGAATGATAATGAACGAAAAACTTAATTACAAAACGAAAACAAGCTATTTATACTAAACATTGTGTTCTCGCGCGACAAGCTTTTCGCGTGGAACAAGCTTTCGCGCGGCATTAATCTCTCGCGTGGAGACCTTCTTTGCGTGAGATCTGCTTCTCACGTGACTTCTTCAATTCGCGTGGATGAGGCTTTCGCACATGCTGTTTTTCAGATTTCGTCTTTATTCAGTCTTCAAATGTTTTGCCGAGTCTTGATTAGTCTTCTACAATGATAAACTTAACACATCCAAGTTTAAGTTATTTTGACCCGTTTAAACTCAAATCATGTCCTTTTCACCCATTTTAACCCGTTTAAGTTAAACTTAGATAAAATGATGCACTTACCTGTGTAAATGACTGAGGAGTTTTTCATGATCATGAACATCCCTGAAGATGAGAATGGTTTATGCCCAATCCCCCTAATATGTCCACGCCGTTGTCCCAACACCGACTCAAAATATCGACTTCATTCAACGTTGATGATCCACTTTCTTGATTTTGGGTTTGACCTAGCTCATCAAACTTTTCCTTTAATTGGTTCTGTATTAATTAACAAAAATATATTAACATACTTATACATACATAAAGAACTCGTCCCTGAAGATGAATTACTTACATATGTTGTTGTGCTACCTCGCTATCAAATGTCCCATCTTTACCAGTATGTGCATCAGGAAACGTCTCAAGTCTGCTTTTATTCTGTTTTTAAAAAGTATAATATATATTAAAAAATACTAATATATAATACACAAATATATAAATTTAAATCATTACATTCTTATAACAATAACTATTATATGAAGCAGTCCCCCCACGATTTGTATATATTTGTTGTTGACAATTTGCTTTGTTTGAACTTGACACATTTCTATATGCGTCACTCATAAAATAGTCAACGGTTTGCTCCAATTTTCATGATTCATTCCTGTTGGAGGATTGACCCTTGCTTGTTCTACATTATCGTAGCCTCCAACCTGATCAAAATATTTTTTTGCCACATTTTTTCGATCTCTAAATCGTTTGATAAACCGAACGGATTCCACCCTCTATCTGGCGCGCTCACGATCTCGCAATATCTCATCAAAGTCAAAGAGTCGCTACATTTAAGTAAATAAAATAAAAGTAGTTATGTAAAATTGAATAACAAACATATAACTTAATACCGCCATATGCTCTTCCAAAGCATTCTTCTGAGCATCGGAAAGATTTTCATATGAACGAATATTAAAAGGAAAATTAGCTTCCATGTATATCCCCACCTCGCGAACAAACATATCATTAAGTTCGCCAAGGGGGTATACGTGGCAGCTCTATCAAATGGAAGAGATAAAGGTCCTCCCTTTTTAGCTAGCTCTTGCTGCAATTCTTATTTTTCGCCTTGCCTCTTGTTTTACGAGAAGGCGTGTCTGTAATTAGATTAAAAAATCATTAATTGCATCATATATTAATAATAATTTAATAAACATATTAATAAATTAATTATAATAACCATTACCATCTAACGCGTGACTTCCAGGACCGTCAAATGGAGGTAGTGGTGGATCCCCGCGCCATCACCTCCATGGTCATAACATCAGCCATAAGGTATGTGAAAACAATCCACAATGAAATCATGTCTTGAAATATAAGATTTAGAACATAATGTTAAAATAAGAAGAAAGTCTTGTAGTCAACATGAAATACAAACAAAGGTTTAGATAAATAATACCTATACAAATCCTAACAAATCATAACAATTTTTTCAATCAGTCACCCTCATATACTTCAGTATCTTCGTCAGACTCTTCGGTGTCATAATCAGAATCGTCCTCATCATAATCAGCCTCGTCTTCAAACACATCCTCAGCGATGACAGTTGGCGGATTAACTTCACTTGGAGTCTCACCTTTGGTGACATAAGTAGGCATGTTATGAAATATTGTGTGAAGTCAATGAAAAGTACGCTATTAGATGAAGAGTGGTTGTGAACAACGTCAAGATCTTCTGTCAAGTCATTGTCAACATTTTGAATGTTCTCCACGACACCATCATTGGTTGTAGGGCGATCCCAAATTTTCGATGATTAACATTCTCGACGACCGGTGATTATTGTTTTGATTTCTTCGAGAAGGTTCTCGGATATAGAACACTTGTTTAGCTTGGGAGGCAAATATGAGTTGATCGTCTTTGTCCCATTCACGTTCTGTGTTGATACTAATGATATTATTGTCGTATGAAACACCCCTTCGAGTATCAAACCATTTGCAACGACATAGGACAGTTGAATACCCATTTGCATAATGTAATTCAATAATCTCCTCAACTTGCCCATAATATTTCTCACCATTCTCTCCCTCCACTAAAACACCGGAGTTTTGCGTTATGCGTTGCGCGTCACGATCAACTACCATAATGAAATATATTTAATTAATGATGCAAAGTTAAAGATAGGAAACTTACTTCATATAATCTCTGACTTCTTGACAGCTATCGAGCACAAACCATTCTAACTTAAGCTTTCACTTGGAGAAAGGTATTTCATCTTTGTTGCACTAACCGGACGACATTTAGACTCAAATGCATACACGTTTCTTTTTGGGATAATGACATCCTCGTTTCTGTCCTGGCGATTAAACTGAGTCTCAACATCTCGAAGGTATCTCGAACAAAATGATAAAGCTTCTTCAGCAACATAACCTTCAGCTATACAACCTTCCGGCCTTGCTTTGTTTCTGACATAAATTTTTAATTTTTTCATATATCTTTCAAACGGATACATCCATCTCATACATACAGGACCACCACGAATCGCTTCATCAGGTAAATGCAAAACTAAATGAACCATAATGTCAAAAAATGCCGGAGGATAGATCAACTCTAACTTGCACAATATTATAAGAATGACATCCATAGCTTTCTTCATATCCTCGACCAATAGTGTTCTTGAGCAAAGGTGCTTAAAAAACGTACAAAGATCAACTATTGGTGTATAAGTATCTTTGGTCGAAAAGCATCTAACCCCAATCGGTATTAAACGCTGCATGAGAATATGACAGTCATGAGATTTCAACACAGTAATATTAGTATTGTTATCTACCACTCTCTTCCTGATATTAGATCCGAAACCATCAGGCAATTTAACATCCTTTATAAACTCACAAAATAACTTTCGATCACTGATCTTCAATGAGTATTTTGGGTGTGGGCTATACCACTTGCCATTCTTTTCTCCAACCACTGCCTACTTCGAATATTCAGATTTTTCAAGTCTACGCGTGCATTTGGCGTATCTTTGCTCTTTTCATTCATTAGAAGAGTACCTAATAAACTGTCACACACATTTTTCTCGATATGCATCACATCTAGGTTATGTTTTAGCTGCAGAGAAGACCAATACTCAAGTTCAAAAAATATGCTTTGTTTTGATCAGTTCAACTCAAACTCCTCCCGCTTTGATTTTACACCTCTAAAATCGGGATGTTTACCTGGCAAACGATGGCGTAGACGACTAAGTTGAACTTCTATGTTTGTATCATTAAACTGTTTCGGAGGGGCTCTGATCTCAGGTTCTCCGTTAAATTCTAAACTTGTTCTCCACTCATGGTTAGCATCTAAGAATCACCGATGATCAACATATATAACTTTATTTGTAACACGCATAGAAGGAGTGTCTTCGTTACAAGTCGGGCATGCTTTGTAACCCTGCCCGCTCCAACCAGATAAACTACTACGAGCTGGAAAGTCGTTTATAGTCCATAACAACGCCGCTTTCATTGTAAAGAACGTGTTTGTCGCCGCGTCTTTAGTACGTACGCCTGACACCCACAACTGCTTAAGCTCATCCACCATCGGCTTAAGAAACACATCCATGTCTTTCCCCGGTGATTTAGGGCCAGGAATCAACAATGACAACATAAATGAGGACTCTTTCATGCATAACCATGGAGGCATATTGTATGTGGTGAGTACAACCGGCCACGTGCTATGAGCCGAACTCATGCGACCAAATGGATTAAAACCGTCGGCTGCAAGCCCTAGGCGAACGTTTCGCGGTTCCCTCGAGAAGGTCGGGTACCTTATGTCAAAATCTTTCCATGAGGTACCATCAACAGGATGTCGCATCATACCCTCTTCTGATCATCTGGTACTATGCCAAATCATATCTTTTGCTGTGTGCCTTGAAGAATACAATCGTCGTAGTCTCGGGGTTAAAGGAAACCATCGTAACACCTTGTGAGGTAACTTCTTGCCCTTTGTATTTGTATCAACCCACCTACTCTCATTACAAACGGGACGTTTTTCTAACAAAAGGTTTTCTCCCCAGAAAAGAGCACAATCATATTTGCACACATGTATCGACTCATATCCTAAACCAATCTTTTTTAATGTCCTTTTTGCTACATAATGAGAAGGGTGGATTTTATTACCCTCAGGATGAGAAGATTGTGACAACTCAAGAAGCTCATCAAATGAGCTATTTGTCCATTTATTCTTCACCTTGATATGCATAAGCTTTGCTAAAAAATCAAGGGAAGAAAACTTAGCACACCCGGATATAATTCTGATTGAATTTCTGCTAACAAGTTCCCAAAATCATCATGGATACCACTATTCTGCTCATGGAGACCGCTACTCTCCTCCATAACGTCTTCAATAACATCAGCCATTTCGTTGTTGGCGCAACGTTATCCACAATACAACTTCAGGAATTAAACTTTCACCGTGATAGATCCAATCTTTGTACGACCGGCACATGCCCCATATTTCTAAATGATATTTCATTTTAACCCATCCTAATAATACAGTATTCTGACATTTCATACATGGACATCGAATTTGACCATAACTGTTGGTAATTTTTTCGCACATATCTATAAAAGAGCTGAGTCCTTGTTGATACTCAGGTGATCTACGGTTTGTATTAAGAAGCCACCTTTTATCGACAGGCATGATTATGGAACTGCAATACATATTAGGATTTAAGTGGATGAAAATTTATCCACGAAACATGATTAACAAAAAGTAGGATAACGGATTGAGAATTCAAAAGGGTAGGCTGCTATACCCACTTTTTGAATACCTTATCTCATATATGAACGTGCCTCACATGATTGTTTGTTTAAAGAAATTCGGCTTCATTTCCTCTTAGCTCCTAAGTATATATATACATATAGAAATATATACTCGTGGAGCAAAGAGAAATAAAAACCAAATTTTTCTTAAACAAACAATCATGTAATACACATTCATATCCTAAATGAGATAAAATATTCAAAAAGTAGTCTCAAAACGGGGACAACCCGAAATTAATTACTAAATCAATTTCGGGCGGGTATTTCTAAGCTCGTGATGATTAGAATGAAGTCACGAAACCTAAACGCTCATAATGTAAAACAATAAGCAATTACTATAACAATTAAATGAAATGTGACAATGTTTAAACAAATTGAAACATTATTGTAATTGTTTTAAAAATGTCACGTTTTGTTTGATTTTTTTAGTAATTTTTATTGTTTTTCATTACTATAAAAACAAAATGATCATAACCTAAAGAGTAAATCTCGGTTTTGGTCCCTGTGTTTTGCAAATTGACTCCACTTGAGTACCAACGTTTATTTTGTCTCCATTTGAGTACCAAAGTTTAAAAAAGTTATCTGTTTCAGTCCTTTTGACTAATTGTGTAACATTTTCTGTTAGATTTTTTAAAAAAGACCAAAATACCCCTAAGGGCTAAAAATATCACCTATCTCCACTACACACCACACAAACCACCCTAACCTCTCAAACAAACCCCACCACCACCGGAGCCATCATCATCGGCGCTGGCCTCTCCGGCCTAGCCGCCGCCGTCCTCTCTCTCTCTCTCTTTCTAACAAGTAAAAACTCGAATCTTTCTAGATTGAGAGCCTTCCTTTGATCCAACATCTGCGACAACAATAACAACTTCTGATCTCCATCAGCAAACAATTAATCAGGTCTTCAATCCGATTATAGAAATGAGGGAAGAAGATGATCAGTCCAATTGGTTCTCAAAGTGGGAGGATGAGCTGCCGTCGCCGGAGGACCTTATGCCCTTATCTCAAACCCTAATCACCCCTGATCTCGCAATCTGCAAAAATAAAAAAGTTGTTACCACATCGAACAAGAAACCAAACCCACAGCTGACGGTTTACCAATCATACAGAGGATGAATTGAACCTCAAATCCACAACGGACAAAACAATTGGGTTCACAGTGGAAACTTTTGATTCCACGGCGGAATAAACAATTCAAACCGATAGTGGACACAGACGACTTGATACACAGCAGACAACCAAAAACACCACATAGTCGGTGTCAACAACAAATCGACCGCAACAGCTTCAAACAACACCATCCCCTGTCGATCGATCACCCACCATTGACCACAACTTATCCCCTATCGACTGAACCCCTAAAATTGACCTCAACCACATAATCTCCAACCACAACCTAATCCCCCAAATTCGAATTCGAACCCTTGTACCACCAATCACCTTCAACCGACCGACAACATCATCTTCGGTCGACCTTCAAACAACCTAAACCCAAATCGCCGGAGGACCTTATGCCCTTATCTCAAAGTGGACGGGTTGACCCGAGAAAACGTTGCTAGCCATCTGCAAAAATACAGGCTTTATTTGAAACGTATGCAGGGTCTTTCTTTCGGTAGCGCTGGACCGGCAACGTCGGAGATTCCGCCACCGATCATCTGTTTGCGAGTTCTCGATGGTGGTGGTTGGTGGGTTATAGGTGGTGACAGTGCGTGACGGTGGTGGATGCGATCATTGGAGGTGGTGGCGATCTGGGTGCGGACGGCGGAGGCTTCGAGGAGGAGTAAGGGATGTTGTGGGAGTGGAGGCGGACGGCGGCGGCTAGGCCGGAGAGGCCGGCGCCGATGATGATGGCTCCGGTGGTGGTGGGGTTTGTTTGAAAGGTTAGGGGTGGTGGTGTGTGGTGTTTGAGAGGTTTAGAAGAAGAAGATGATGTTTGAATGAGGGGTATTTAGTAAATTGACAATCACTTAACGGAAAAAAGTTAACACCGTTAGTCAAAAGGACTGAAACAGACAACTTTTTTAAACTTTGGTACTCAAATAGAGACAAAATAAACGTTGGTACTCAAGTGGAGTCAATTTGCAAAACACAGGGACCAAAACCGAGATTTACTCTAACCTAGAGAAATTGTGTTTTATAGTAATGAAAAACAATAAGAAATCACTAAAAAATCAAACAACTAAACAATGATCATTTGTGTTTATAAATAACACAAATTGTCATTTTATTTTGATCATTGTTTATCTATACACAAATTACTAAACAATAATTTTCAAATAACACAACTTGTTACATGACTATCGTAACTAAATAATCTAATTATTAAGCATTATTAACATAATAATTTTCAACCAACAAAACACCTAAACTAACATCTAATTAATAAACATTATAAACAAATAATTTAACAAATAATTGTATAACTAAATTAAAGATTCACACAACTAACATAACCTAAAAATTCGTCTAATAACATAACTAAATCAAAAATTCTAGCTAAATAATGTTTCAACACAACTAAATCAAAAATACATACTAAATCCAAAATTTATACCTAAATAATTCACCCAATAACATAACTAAATCAAAATTCATACCTAAATAATGCTTTACCACAACTAAATAAAAAATTCATACAAAATCAAAATTTATACCTAAAATCAGTGGTGGTGGTGGTGGGTTGCAGCAGCGGTGGTGGTGCTGGTGGGTTGCAGCAGCGGTTGCAGTGGTGGATCGGGTGGTGCTAGGTGGCAAGAGTAGGAGAAAGGGGGAAGGGGTCGGGTGGTGACAAGAGGGTGGTGCTCGGTGGGTGGTTCTCGGCGGCAAGAGGAGGAGAAAGGGGGCGTGACCGGAGGTTGGTGCTCGGTGGGGGTGGTGCTCGGCGGCAAGAGGAGGAGAAAGAGGGAAGGGGTCGCGATCGGTTGGTGGCCGGAGGGTGGTGGCCGGAGGGTGGTGGCCGGAGGGTGGGGGCGGAGGGTGGTGGCCGGAGGGTGGTGCCGGAGGGTGGTGGTCGGCGGCGACAGCAGGGAATCTGGAGGAAAAGTCAGGAGAGGGAGGGAATGGAAATGGAAGGGAAGTCGCGAAATACCTGGGTATATTTTTAACCAATAGCGGTGACAAGTCGTCGCTAATAGTGTCTCGCTATTGGTAAGTACGATCAATCCATGTCGTTAGATCTGTTCCACGATCAACGATAGATATGTTGGAAAAAATTGGAAATGGATTGACGAGCAATAGCGGCGACATGTCGCCGCTAATATGTCGTCGCTATTGCTGTCGCCTAATGAGCGTGTCGCCGCTAATAGCGGCGCCACTATTACTGACATTACTTGTAGTGATTTAGTTATAAAGGATGTGCGGTTATGTTTTAACGCTTATAGGTATCTAAAGTCGTAGTAAAGTTACTTTTTTTCCCTCCTTATATGTGTTATAAAAGTACATATTATAGCAAATTAGTAGATGTGACATGTGTTATGTAGTAGAGATTGTCGCCGCTAATACTGTCGTCGCTATTGCTGTCGCCGCTAATGAGCGTGTCGCCGCTAATAGCGGCGCCACTATTACTGACATTACTTGTAGTGATTTAGTTATAAAAGGATTGTGCGGTATGTTTTAACGCTTATAGGTATCTAAAGTCGTAGTAAAGTTACTTTTTTTCCCTCCTTATATGTGTTATAAAGTACATATTATAGCAAATTAGTAGATGTGACATGTGTATGTAGTAGAGATTATAAAAGTTGAAAGATTTAATTCTAAAAAATTTATACCTTAGTAGAAAATCCAAAAAATATTACGTGCGAAACACTTATAAAAAATGTAATAGAAAAAAACTCTAAAAATTAAATACCTCAAAACAAGCAAAATAGCAAAATGCGTAAAATGATAACTTTACTATAATTAATGAATTCTATTGTAAATCGATTAAAAAAATTTGACATAACTCGAATGCTTAAGTGTATAACGTAAAAAAGTTTAGTTGAACAAATGTAAATTTGACATAACTCGAATACATAAGTATAAAACTAAAAAAATTCAGGTGATTAAATATAATTTTAACATAACTTGAAAGCTTAAATATAATATTTTAAAAAAGACGAAATAAGTAGGTATCAATTTGGAAAATAAAAACAAAGAGGGAAAAAGTGTTGCGGTTATTTTAAAAAATCCTTAGAGATTAAATTTAAAATAATAAAAAAATAAAGTAGATTTTTTAGTTTGGAGAAAAAGAAATATTATGATAATATTAAGAAAACCTACAGCTTCACTACTTATAATTTTTTTCTTTGTTATATATAGTGATGCGACAAATGTTATCGAGCATTTTTTTCCGACCTGTTTTAAACATTGATATATTTGGGTATTATTATTATTATTAAAATTTAGTAAATATTTAGTGATTATAGACTTAACTATTTAAGAAAAAATAATACTTAATCAAATACTATTAAGTTATAAAAATAGAAATAATAAATGTATATATTTTAATATTAATTTAAATTATTATAAATATGATAATAATTAAAATAAATATATATTAAATGATGTATTAATTGAGTAAAATTTGTTGAATATGAGCAAATTAGAAACTATTGTATATAAGGCTTCCACATTATGTTTAATAAATTATATTACTTGTCTGAAATTTTGAGTAAAATCACAAATATGTACTCATCAAATATTTTATAATAGTATAGATAATATAGATATTGATTATTATTTTTATCGTTATTATAAAATATTAGTTTTATATAGTTAAGTATTCACATAAGATAATACTTATTATAAATTTTATTATTATTATTATTATTATATTATTATTATATTATTATTATTATTATTATTATTATTATAGTTATAATTACCACAATAAATATTTAGTAATTATAGTTATGTATTACATAAGATAATACTTATTAATTAATTAAAATGTTAACTTAAAGTATTAAATAATATAATATATAATGTAGTGAATTATATAATATCATATTATTAATTAATGTATTAATTGAGTATTAATTATAATAAATTTATTAAATAAGAGGCAAAACATGAATGATTTTATAAAATATTTGTAACTAATGCTTAAAAAATTATATTAAATGAGGGCCAAAGTTTTGTTTTACATAGTAGTATTGATATTAATAATTTATTAATTTTTTTTAAATAAATTCTAATGTTTATTTTCTTTTTGAAACACAATAAAATGATATTTACATATTGCTGAACTTTGTTCGATATTAACGTCTACGACTCCACGTTCATTTTCTAAAACTTACCAAAGGGATATGTTTGTATCCCTTTTAATACGCATTCATTTACGAATTTCCGAAAGCAATATTGTAGTAATCAGTAGTTTTTAAACTATTGGATGAAAATGATTATAACCACCAAATCACAGGGACAAAAAGCGTATTTACTCCATTATTAAAATAGTAGATATGTTTGGTGGTGAAGCATAACAACCATGAAACAACTACAGTTCGTATGGAATTCCTAATTACGCCCATCTCATTTCCTAATATTTTAAAATGGACTAGGATATATAAACATCCTGTCAGATGATATATGAACGTCTTTTGATTTTTTTATGGCCCGTGACTGGTCGTGTCCCTTATTTCAAACTTGCAGCTTTTGTGATACACGAGCTGTATAGTGATTAACGGTCCGTTAACTAGGGACCGTAATGCCGGTCACGGGTCGTGTCCCTTTTTTCAAACGGCCCGTGAGAGGCCTAAGGGGCCGTTACATATTTCTAGAAAAAAAGTTACGGTTTATTTTCGTCTCATTTTTCGTGTTTTTCTTTTTTAATAATAATATGATGTGACGTATTATTCCTCGAAAAACAGGTGACGATTTCTTGATTTGATTTAAGATTCCGTATAAACGTATATAAACGAACAAATATTAGTCGTTTTATCAGGTCAATGCGAAACGAAAAAATCAAAATGTCTTCCGCGGACGTGGTAGAAGACGTCAGAACGAATCATTCTCAGACTCATTTGATATTGTGGAAATCATTCCGGATCCAATGTCATCCAATGTTTATACGGAGCTGCACCTAGCACGTTCCAGTCCAATGATTCTCTTATGTGCCCGATATCGTGAGACATAGCACCGTACCTATGTGTCTTTTCATCCAGCTCCGCTGTAAGTTTAGTACGAATAAAACATCATTTATTTTCATCATATCCCATTGCAATTGCTACAGCATGAAAACTACAAATACTGTCGGCTAATATATCGTCTGCACCGGAAATATACGGGTAAAATAGGGATGGAATCCAATCACTAAACCGGTAACAATTATTTTTTTCTTCGTCTCACGGGATATATGAAAACCTAGAAGTCTGTTGAGATAAAATATATTTGCCTCTTGCTTTGGAAGACATTGATTGACTGCGCTGCAAAGACTCTTGTTTGGACTTTTCCACTGCATTTGAATATCTTTGTGGAACTTTAATACTTTCTCTTTCTACAATGTATAAACTATGTCCGGGGGTCAAATATTGTATCTTTTTGCTTAACTTTTCTTGGACGACCCCGTGTATGCGTTTGGACATTTTGAGCTTTTTTATCTGTTTTTGAAGGATTGACGTACGATTTAAAAATATTTATCAAAGATTTTTTCACCCTTTCTGGTTGGACAAGTAAATGTTTTGTCACTATCTCCATTTTTTATGTACATCTACTTTTATC